>CABPRJ010000052.1:0-325491 GCA_902439185.1 Cinara cedri | reverse complement strand
AAATGTTGTCAAATTAGCGTTCTCCAATAGTGAACAAATTTAAAATTTAATACAAAGAAAAATGGTTATGGTACTAGTACATATTCTATTATCGAAATATTAAATTACAAATATTAATGTATTATTATATTTTTATAGGTATTAATATTGTATTTTCTGTTTTTATTTTGTTATATGATTTACAGTAAGTTATAAAATAAAGGTTATACCTCCTAAATAATATATTTTATTTTTATACTATAAATTTTATAATTTCAATAATAACCATTCNTGACATATTATCATTGATATAGGTACTATACTACTATAGCATCGACGCGGTCATCGGAAATATATTTTATAAATAACATTTGAACCGGAAACAAGTACTAGTACTAGTACATATTCTATTATAAAAATATTAAATTACAAATATTAATGTATTATTATATTTAAATAGGTATTAATATTGTATTTTATATTTTTTTTTTTGTTATATAATTTACAGTAAGTTATAAAATAAAGGGTATACCTAAATATTATATTTTATTTTAATACTATAAATTTTATAATTTCAATAATAACCATTCAGTGCAAAAACAATATTATCTCTATACAAATATTCGGCGAGGCCCTTTCACCGACGAGGCCCGTGGAAAATCCCACCTTTGTATATATGTAGTTCCGCCACTGTATTCTATAGTTTAACATTTTTGTTCAAATTGTTTAAATAAAATCCACAGATTTTAATCTACCATCACAGGATAATTGGAACACCATTTACCCAGTATACTAAAAGAGGTTTAATAGTTTCAGAAAAAAAAAAAAAAACGATCAGTAAAAAAACAAAGAACCCCGCAATGATTGACACCTCTCTAAATAACATCTAGTCCCTCATATTCTTTGGTTTACCTTTTCCCCAACTCCCATCGTCGACAGTAGGTAGGTATAATGCGTTATTGACTCGATCATATTATCTTTCTGAGTAGTAACCTCTATCTGCGATTTCATTGTTATTCCTTATTACAACACCGTGCGCTCCGCGGGTATCCTCTTATTCCATATTCTCTGTGTTACGTGCCCAAGAACCCCGTAGTGATTACTACGCAAAAGGGGGACCCACAACCAAAACCGGGAGCTAAGATATCAATAAAACACGATTGCACGTTGTACACACCAAGGGCGCGGACAGGCATAATGCAACGGCGCCGGCATTGGCGGCAGCACGTTAACGAACGCATAATCTAAATAACGTGAATGTGTTAAACAACACGGAAATGCATCGTAAACGAGATAACAGAGATAACGGTTGTGAAATAAATGTATAATATTTATAGTAAAACGCGCAAACCAATGAGCGATATTTAGATACCAGGAAGTGGGAGAATGCCACTAACGGAATAATGTAGATAGCCGCACTACGAACGACGGGTTGCGGGGGTCGCTCTCAGAGCACATGTAACGCCGCCCGAAACTTTGTCGAATCAGACGGGTCCGCCACGATCAAATGCGACCAACTTCGCGTCACCCCGTGTTATGAAATATTTTTGGACTTTGAATAATTTTCGATGTTTGTGCATCGGAATATTTGGACTTGTATTATTTTTGTGAATTTATTTTTATTGGACTTGCAGTTTTTGTGTGGAAAATATTACTTATTTATAAACTCAAGTTGGAGTTTGATTTATTTCAAACGTTTTCCCTTTAAGTCCTATTCCTACGTTTGGCCCGTTACATCTGTCATTTGTCTTGATATATCCGCCATACCTATTTATATTACCGTTACCTCTTGCATTGCATTAATTTTAAACACTATCTAACCACACACTTCACTTCACTTAACGTTCTAATTTCTGCTATTTACATTATTTTTTCATTTATTTTGTTTTATTGATTATTACTTGTTAGAATTTAAAATTGTACTGGTATAATTTAGAAAAAAAAAAACAAATATTTTTATTTTTTTTTTTTTTAATTATTATAGGTATTTTAATAGATACATAATTGTAAACTTCTGTAGCTTTAATTTATATATTCTTATATATTTTAATTAAATTTGAATATCTGTACCATATCCTCCAAATCATTTTCAATAACAATAATGCACGGTAAACTATAGTAATGTCTTCTCTTGTATTTTGCAATTGCTTAACGTCTATATTATCAATATGTACAATGTTATGTTTTTCATCAAGTATTTCATTTAAAAAAACCAAACTATATTTTTTCCATAATTTGAAAACTTTCCTTAGTAGAAACCTGCAGCAAATAACACCAAGTTAATACACAACAAAATTAAATACCTCCCTATGGAAGGAATAAATAATAATTAATAATTATGGATGATTAATACAGACATTTTATTAATGAGTGGAGGGCATGCTTATAATTAAACACGACATCAAAGGGATATGTATTTAAAAAAAAAGATATATATACTATAGGTAATACCTATATTATGATTTTCACTTTTAAGTGATTCAACTTAAATCACTCGAATCATTCAAGGGATAAGGAAATTAGCCATACGTTAAAACTATATTGATAAATTCGTTTGAAGACATATGTCTGTCTTGATAAAAATACTTTTTAAAAGTAAGGTTTGATGTGTATAGTGTACTGTGTTTATACATTAAATCTTACACAGCCATAGTATAGGTGTAATAGTACTACAATGCCGTAATTATGGTGGTCATGTGCCCTCACCATAGTCTTGTAAAGTATTCGAATAAAAGTATTTTAATAATTTGTTTGTATTTTAATACTATTCTAGATATTTTGAAAAAAACACATGAATACGTTTTGTTTTTATTTGTATTTTATTTGGGACGGAGCAATCTACTTATTGGTTTTATTATGATATGTGTTATTTTTCGGTCTGTAAACAATTTTTCGAACAGAAAACTTGCACCAATGTATCAAGTGTAGCATCTTTTCTAAATGGAAATTTTATCTAGTTGGCGCATTAAAAAGGTTATTTTTTGATTTTCCAAAGGATGTTTAAAATAATTGGGAAAACCCGGAAAAAAAATTATAGCAAAAACGTCAAATATTTACGGCACACCGCGGCGTTATTAATTTTATTATTTTAAATTTGTATGGACGGTATTTTTTAGTAGAAATATTGTTTCAATTAAAAAATTCCATGCAACTTTTTTTTGTTGCATTTAGGATTTTGTTCCTTAGAAAGTAATTTTTTTTCGATTTTTCCAGTAGCTTTCATTGTTATAGGGAAAAACCGGAAAAATACAAAAAATAAAAACGAAAGGCGTGACTTTTCATTATTTTAAACTTTTACGTTTTATGTTTTATACCAGAAATCTTACACAAACAGAAAAACGACAAGAAACCTTTTTTGTTTAATTTTTAATCTAGTTGATGAATTATTAATTCATTTTTTAATATTGTCTGTGTAGTTTTATTAATAGTTGAGCAAAGCCGGAAAAAAAACGAAAAAAGAACGAGTTTTTTTTTGTAATTCAATTAAAAATATTTGTAGACTTGAAATTTTGATAAAAATTTATATTTGCCTTTTCTAGACATAGTTAAATTTTTGAACTATTTATAGACATTTTATGTATGAGAATTTTAACAGAAGTTTCATTATAAATCCTGCTTAGTGGTAAAAAAAAAAAACAAATAAAGTGTAATGTAGTAATTTTTTTTTTATAATTATTTTAAGATTATATTTTTATGAAAATTATAAATACTATCTATCTTATTAATGCTGTGTTTCAAATCATGCATTAACGATTTTGGCAGATATAAATTAAATGACTTATGTATCCTACCTTTCTAACTTCCCATCTACATCTATTTTTTTATAACTGAATATACTTTTTGGGGGGAATAAAATCCGATTACAGCTGGATTTTTATTTTTTTTTGTTATTGATAAAAAAAAAATGAAATAGGCAATTATTATAAAAGTCTCGTGACACATGGGGACTGTAAATAACTGTTGAGAAATAATATTTTGTTGTTCACCATAGACATAAAAGAAGATGTTATGTATTATTTGATAATATTGGCAAAATTTCATTATCATTATCACTAACAGCGGTTGGAAAAAATGTTATTTTTAGAATGTTCGTAAAATATCTTTGTTTATGTTTATCATGTAACATATTTTTATTAAACAAAAAATAGTGTCACTTACAAAAAAAAAACCAAAATATATATATATGTATCTAAAAATTATTTGAATACATTTTTATCATACCTATTAGAATACGTATCAGAATACTTATTTTAAACTAATTTATTCGAATACGTATTCCGAATACAAAATAAAAGTAATCTTTACAAGACTGCACCCGTTTCTGAAATTATCTACTGACTACAGTACTGAAATATTACATAGTTTAAAATATATTAATCAGATTGATAATTTCTTTGAACTTTACCAAATTTGTATTGTCTTGTTTTTTATTTCATCATTTCTCATTTTGTTTACATTAACAATACTTAATTCTTCTATTTGCATTCTATTTATTTTAGTTTTTCTCGTATTAGATATTGAGTGATCAAACTGTAATCTCCGCGTTAATTAGGTAGGTACTTTTTATAATTTGTAACAATATTTATTTACATACCGATAATATATATATTTACCTTTGCATCAAAATAACTAATTGGCTGTCTTTTGAATAATTTATTTTTAAATTTTGTTTTGTGATCAGAGAATTCTTTCCAAATCTTGAAATATTTTTTTAGAACGGTTTTTGAGTAGTAATTTACTGCTCTTCTTATTTTTTTGTCAGTTTCCATTGTTTGCTTTACAAAATATATGTATCATATTATGTTATTATTGGTACTTATATTTTTAGTTATTTTCATAAATACATTTGTTTTTATTATTTACTTAAAATCAACAATTTTGTATCTATAATGCGTTGTTAAGTGAAATAAGTTAAACCATTTTTTCGAATAATTTAAAAATAAAAAACACTACAGCATAGAATATTACAATTAATTTAATTCATATAAATACGTCAATGTATTGAATAGGAAAAATGTAATACTGCATATTATGAATAATGTAGGGATAGTATTTAATAGTTTAAAAAGTTAGTGAATAAATACTAGTTACTGCATACTCGTAGTAAATATTAAATATTAAAACGTATAAATATTCGAAAACTTAAATTTACTGGGGGCGGGCCTGATAATTTTACTTAAAATTAAATTTGAAAAAATCAAGTGAAAAAAAAACAAGTGATAAATAAAAAGGAATATATTTATTTTACACATTATAATATAAAAAGTAATATTTATTGGTTAGTACTACATACTATATAGTACCATACACCATTTAAATGGTACCATAGTACTTACATAATGTTTTAATACTATTAACTATATGTATTATTATAATATATGCAATGATAATATTTTAAACGTTGTAGCATATAATATACGTTTTAAATAAATATATTTTTTTTATAGGTACCTACATATTTTTTACACTCTATGTATATATATTATTTATTTTATTTTCAAATTTAGAATTTTTTTTTTTTTAAATTTAATACAAATATGTTTTGTATTGTTAAATATTGTATTTATGCATGATGTAATGTACTATTATTTTATCTAACTTATTTTATAATATATCAATAATAATATGTTATACCTATTTATTTTTAAAAATAAATAATTATAAATTATAAATCATACTCGTATAAATCCAAATTTATTTTTTCCAACTGTTCTTATTTTGAGACAAAAATATTTAGATAATTTATTTTTTCCACTACATTATGTTGTAGCTATATGTTTATTTTAAGTTGACTTTTATATATTTTGTACTTACACTACAATAGTAATCATTTTTGTTACTTTCGATTATTAACTGCAGATTTCGATAACTTGCTTCAATAATTATTTTTGTGAAAGCATTTAAAATATGATCATTGAATATATAATATAGCCAATGGTATTAAAATATAGTGTGGGTACCTATTATGTGGAACTATATACAATTTTGATTTATTAATCAATAGTATTACTTTTTATATTATAATATTTAAAATTAATGTACTGCTTTTTTTCCACTAGCTTTTTTATCCGAACTCCGAAAATAATATGTCTATGACAGATGGTAGATATTTTGAACAGCTTTTTATTGAAAATAAACTTATTTTACTTATTTACATTATATTATGAACAATATTATGGACGCGTTGCCAACTTAAGAAAATGTATTTCGAACCAATGTATGTTTTTAATATGCTACAATCGGTTTAAGAAAAACTAGAGAACGGCATCTCTTTCTACTCGATCGCCATTACATAATTACATACTCAGTATCTATGAATGGTTAAGCAAGATTTCTGGGTTCCTTTGATTACATAGGAAAACAATTTAGGGAAAAAAACTAATTGTATATTTGTCTTAGGCAACCGTAACTGTGCTGAATCAGTTTTGTTTGCAATATTTTTCAACAATTTTTAAAATTTTAATGTGTTAAACGATCGTTGGTAAACATATTTGTTTTGACTACGAAAATATGTTTAATATCTACAAAAATTATATTATGAATTATGACAGTGTCAAAAGATTTTTTTCAAAACACACTTTTTGTATTTACATTATATTCGGAAGAATATCAACGCATTTTGTGGTATTATTTTTCGTATTCTAAGTTCAGCGACTTGTACAATATATTATTGTTGTAGTAAAAATTATTATTTTATATTATAGCATTATTTATATAGATTGATATCAATCCTACAATAACGAGTAGACATGATTTTTTGTAAAGTAAATTTAATTATTATATTCATAACAATGTGCCTTACTGCTAAAGACGTTCATTCCAGCAAAAGATACACTGGTAATATTGCTTTTATTTGTATTTATTGATACATCTTAATAATTCAAAATGTCAACATTATATTATCAGTACGTTGATTTTAAAAGTTAGAAAATTTGCTGATCGTTATGTACCTGCTGCTGAGAATAATCAAATATAAAATAATAAGTTAAAAAGTTATTTGATTTTAACAAGTTTGGAAAATTGTAAATATTTTTTTATCCATAATAAAAACATAATATAATATAACGATGCTGCGTAGATTATACATAGAATAATCATAAACATGACCGATGTTCCTGAGTTGTTGAATATTTTAATAGGTACCATGTATAGACATGTTGTGTATAAGTATACCAATAATAATATGAAAGTTCAGTCGGGAATTAGGTGAAAATGTAGAATATGACATTATTACAGAAGGCCACTAATATAATATTTTTATAATTTATACAAAATGTGCGTAATATAATAAATATAACACGAACGATTTCATGACGATGCGAATTGATAATACGAAATTAAATTTACTTAAAGGCTTAATTCACTGATGATTTCATTATCTAGATGTAAATACAAATAACTGGTCATAAATGTCTATTTAACCTTAACCACCTATACATAAATTACTGATTACTTTCCATGACTGCTTAAAGTATCAGTTTTCTCTCGCCAGGCATAATATTTAACACGATCTATAGTGGATTTCAAAGAATTAGTGGTGCATTCAATGGACCCCTCCGTAAATTAACTTCTGCCTGTCTTAATCTGATAAACTCCCTAAATCCGGCTGCTAGGCAAACGTACGGCGTACAGAAGTGCATTCACATATTATACACGGTAAATTCCAAATTAGCCAATACCGCATTTCGCGTAGTCACACTGTGAAACTTTAGCTCGGTCAATAAAATAGATGATAAATCGCGTTTTACATTTTGACTGTGATATACCTGATGATTTTTAATTCGAAACCGGTCGTATAATACTCCACGCGATGTATTCATTCATTTGTTTATTTATATATTTATTTACTATATTTAGATGATAAATATATTTTAGGTGTGTTTAATGTTTTAAATATCTTTGATTCTAGAATGTAAAAGTACGTAAGTGAACATATTATAAAATCGAATTTATAAATAACTAAAATATTCAGGACATAATTTAGTTGCATAATTTATGTTTTAGATTCTGAGCATAGCAAGGATTGTATTGGTTTTACTGAGTTTTAGGGGAAAAAAAAACAAGTGAAAAAAAGCAATTATATATTATAATATAAAAAGTAGTATTATTGGTTAGTTCTACATATTATATAGTAGGTACAGTATAGATATAATAGGTACCTACACCATATTTTAATACCATTGACTATAATATAATATATTCAATGATAATATTTTAAACGTTTTCACAAAAATAATTATCGGAGCCAGTATCAAAATCTACAGTCCATAACAGAATTTAAAAAATGACTACTATTGTAGTGTAAGTATAAAATATACAAAAATCAACTTAAAATAAATCTATAGGTTTCAATAACTTGTTCCAATAATTATTTTTGTGAAAACGTTTAAAATATTATCATTGAATATATAATAAAGTCAATAGTACTAAAATATGGTGTAGGTACCTGGTACCTGTTATATAGTACTATATTATATGTAGTATTAATCAATGATAATAATTTTTATATTATAATATATGAAATCAATTTATTGCTTTTTTTTCCACTTGCTTTTTTTCCGTTGCTTTCTTTTCATTTACTTTTTTTTTCTAGCCTCGTTTTCACTACGATATTATGTGCTTTTTCAATATAATTTTTTCTGTAATCAAGTTTTTTATCAGAAATCTCAACTCCGATCCTCAAGGGTGGAAAGGCAAATGTGACTGCAGGGAGTCAGGTTAGCCTGACGTCACATTCGCTTGTTAGTCCGGGAAAATGTGACGTCGGGAAATCTGACACTACGGCAATTGAATTAAATTGTATTATTTAGATGCCGGCGAACAGAAACACAGGCAATGGAGAGATTACAATAAATACCCAAGGTGCTAATTAGATAATTAATTCGATTTACCGCTTTTGAGTACAATAAATATTGATTTAGTTTACATTACTATTGTCAAAATTAGAAATTTAAAGTGCTTATAAACTAATATAATAATCTGCATTGTGAATAAAAAATATTTAGTATTCCAATAAATAATAAAAATGGTATAATCAATAGGTAAGGAAATAAAAAATAAATTGGACATTATATAATAATTTTTAACATACATATAAATTCAATTCAATTACTATGCAGTCAGATTTGCCCGGGTGTCACATTTACCCGGACTAACGGGCGAATGTAACGTCGGGCTAATCCAAGTCACCGCAGTCACATTTGCCTGGTACACCGGCACTCCTAGAGAATTCTATTTTTATCATCTTTTGTTTTTGTTATTGTTATTTGCGTTATTCTAATATTATTTTGTATACGTTAAAATACCTATTATATTGTGTTTTACTATAGTAATAAATAAATACATAGTTAAATAAATAATATTTAATGTTTTAATAGAATTAATTCTTCATCATTTCGGCGGTAAGGATTTTTGACGTGTACCTATAGGTACTATAATATAATATAATATAATAATACAATTTTCCATAGAAATTAGTATGGGAAATGATTGAACATTTTTACTATTTTAGAACTTACATAATTGTTTTTTTCCTATTTTTAATATAGGTATATCATGTTAATATTAAATAACTTGTAGGTATCACCATAGATTTCGTAGAAAATCAAAACAGTTCCGAGCTCGTCAGTCTACATATTTGATATAGAAAATCCCATTATTTTATATGAATCATAAAATGGACTCCTTTGCTGATTGTACCCTGTCGATTTTTATTCGAAACATTTATGAAATGCATAGCCGTAGTAAATGGTATTTCTTTCATAATTTTTTAATATACGAATTAGACATCGATAAAATGTGTGAACAAATTAACAATCGTCCGCATATTTATGTTTCGTAACTGTTTTCCAATGTGCCAGATCCTATCACTACGTCATTTTTTTTTTATCTGTAAACAACTTTTTACCAGCAATGATTTACAATGATAGCACATTTTCTGAAGGGAAATTTGACTGGGGAGTTACTTTAGGAAGGTCATTTTTTGATTTTCTCAGGAATTTCTCAGTATATTGGATAAACCAGAAAAAAACGGGAAAAACATTTAATACATATGTAATTATTTTACCATAATATGACATAAATATTGTTGACAAAGCAACACTATCAACTGAACTCCGCTCAGAATCGTTTTTCGTTAGAAATGGTTTATTGTTACTTACAGATATATATTAAAGTCCCGTCTGTATATTACCTTCTCAACATCCACCCACAACAGTGGCTGCACCCACGTGCGAAGTATGTCCGTCTCATTTTTTTTTGGTTTGTTTTTGGACGAAATGCACTGAATTTTATAAATAGGAATAGTAAGTTGTCGATGGATTTTTCATGTACATAAATTATTCCGGTGTATAATAGCTCACTTAAATATTCAAAGTTTTTAAACAATCGTCTTAGTGAGTCGTTTGTGACCTTTTTAATTAAGTGTATCATTTAATTTCAAACTTAGTATTTGCATTTATACGCAATAATATGTTGATTTAAACGTTAATTTATTTTTGTGAACGGTTAGTTGAATAAAACTTAGTTTCTTTTTTGTATTGTTTAATGGATTCATATATTATATTAAATACCTATACGCAAATCATGATTTTTATAATGACTTAAGAAAATACTAACAACAAATATAAATAACACCACGGATTTAGTTATTACATTTCAATGTTATAATTAATATGTAATTTTTGCTTTATTTTAGATTGTAGAAGTAAGTTCATATTATATTATTATAACATTATTTTTCTAAGTTCTTCAAGAATTTACCTATCTATACGGTATTTATTGAGTTTTACAACTATACACAAAAATAAAGCCGTCGGATTTTTCTTTCCAAAACAATCAGTTTTCTTTTCTTCATCTTCTTTAATGGAAACGGTTCTACTCTATACGTAAAAAACTACGGACCGTAATAGCGTGGTTACTTTCTTAATTCTCTCGACAGATTGACGGAAATTAAAAATTTCATCACTAAAATGTATTTTAACTGATTCTCCATCGACTTATGGAATTTTTTAGTGTAGGTTGCCATTTGAAAATCAAAAGTAGGTAGTGGTTTTACACTCAAAAATAAGGATGACAAAAAAATAACATAAATATAAAATTGTAAAGCAACTTGTTTCATAAATGTTCTAGAAAACAAATTCCGGAAAAAGTTAATACTTTCTGAGATATTAGTGTACCCATTTAATTTAATCACCTAGTACTCAGTTTTGTCTCCATTTAGATGTAGTGTCGTAAGCCATCTTTTCTCGTTGCTTCCTCTAGTCAGCTGAATGACTTAGTGATATTAAGCTATTATGTGATTTTTCCATAATAGCTAAATCGCCCACGTACAATAATAATGCCATGAAATACATCTGAAGTTTCACTCCTTCTTGAGGTCCAATATTAATTTCCCTGATAATTTTCTCTAATAATCTAATAAATAAATAAAACAGGTGACAACTCTTTTAGGTTTCTGTATTTTCCACTTTTATTTTAATGAACATTTCCATAACACTTATTTCAATTAGTTTTATTAAATTTCGTAAGAAGTTTTATTCCCTAAGAATATCGATCAAGTTACATAACCCGGAGTAAATTTTCTAACTCCGTAACTTGGCCTAGACATTTTCAAAGTACTTACCGTCACTACATTTTTGATAAATAAGTGTCGTATGTCTTTTTTGAATAGATAAATAGTACATTTGTCTCTGTACGTGGTGTTTTTGAAAAGCTGTCCGAGAATAAATATTTGGTTAACCTTTGACCTTTCTGATTTAATACCTCCTTGCAGATAACTACCAATGAATTATTTTAACTTTGTTGTTAAACTTGATAGGATTCAATTTGAGATGAATCTGTATGCTACTTTTAAAAGAGAAATTCCTTGATTGTTATTCTAATTTTGCTTATTCGATTTTTTGAGACACACCACTTCCGTTTTTCATTCTTTTGATATCTTTTCATTTGTCCAGATTTGGATAATAAACTTCCACTTATAAGTATAATTTCTTCACCTATTTTTTAGAAGTTTTGTTTGGGTTTAATTTTCACCAGGTGGCTTATGATTTATTCTTTTATAACATAAAACACATAAATCTTAGCTCATAAAAAAAAAGTGTAAATAACAATAATGATGTATTAAAATTTTGCTTGGACCTAAAACATGTTTATATGTAATATATAATTATTAGATCTATATTTTTTTATTTAAATGCGAATTACATAGATTGTGTTTTACAGAAGAAACGAGCTCTATTTTCAACAGTAAGTGCTTATTAGAAACATCTAAAAGTAATAAATTATTTCTATGAAAAATTATGTCAATCGTAATTTTTCTTGGGATATTTAAGTGTCTTATAAATTATTTTACAGTTTATAAAAATCTATTTAATAATATGTCAACCTCTTTGTTTTAAGCATTCTAAAATATATGCGCAAACACGTATCAGATTTTCAGTAGGACTTTTTCGATTTTCTCTAGTTTGTTTTCTCATAAAATACGAAAAACTGAAAAAAAACTGGAATATGTACAAAATATATTGCTAAAATATTACGATTTTTTTTTCTTGTGTATAACTTTTTTACCAGCAATTTTACTCCAACTTATAATAAAAGCAATGTTTCTAAAAGGAAATTTCACTATGGAAGTATTTAAAACAGATCATTTTCCGATTTTCCTAAGAGTTTTTCCAGCAAATATGAAAAAAACGGGAAAACCGTAGGATAACTGGTAAAATCAGTACAACATTAAACAAATATTATTAAAGAAAATATATAAAGTCTATTTAATTATTTTACTATTATATGACATATATTGTTGACAAAGCATCATTATCAACTGAACTCAGCTCAGAATTGTTTTTTCGTTAGCAATGACAAACCTTTGCTAACATTACAAAGCATCCCTATCAACTCAGAATGGGTTTTTCATTAGCAATGGTTTATCGTTGCTTACAAGCATACATTAAATTATCTATAACAGTGGCTGCACCCATCCCCATTATCCTAGGACGTCTTTTTTTAGCTTTATTCTTATTTAATTATAGTTACTGTAATCTCTGTAACTACTGTAACTGTATATTGTTACATAATTATAAGGATTTTTCACAATTTATTTCATCTTATATTTTGATTCCAATATAATTAAATTTTTTTAAAGCACTGCAACATTGTCAAAATAAATAGGGCATCATATGTATTTTCAAAATTTCGGTACTCAAACCAAAAAAATTATTATCTTATTATCAGTTTTTCGATAGTTTCTATACTAGAATTCATATTTTTTTTTATGTTTATCTGTGTACTCGTCACTAATAAATAAAACATGTTAACTTTAACGCTATAGATTCTGAAAAAAAAAAATACTACCTAAACTCGATTACTGTTGAACTGTAAATTTTGAATCTGTTATCTCTTATTTAGATAGAGCTGAAAATATGTTTGTTATCTAACGAAATGAGTGGCACTAAAACTAATGTTCGTAGTTATATTTTATTGAAATATGAAAAAAAAATCAACAAAAGTAAACGGTCGATCCTTAAACGCATTATAATTAGTTTGGCAACAATGAAACATACATGCTCTCATTAAAGATAATATAAATAACTCGAAAAAATATTATTTAATCTAAAGTTTTGTATTTAATTATTAGAAACTGGAGGCGCATTGCTGTGCGCGTATCACGCGTGGGAAAATTTAAGTAAGTAAAATGCGTCTAAAAGATTCTAAATTCATCTGAAAGATCTAAGATAATAATCGAGTTGAATTAGATAAGTGATTTTTGTTTGAATTTAATACGAGTAGTCAAGGGTGTATATAGAAAAACATTTCAGGGTAGGGGAGAGATGAGAGTTTGAAAAAATAAGAATAATGTCGTTAGTTTTTAATAATTGTTTGTTATATTTTTAATAATTCTATGTTTGAAATAACTTATGTCGTATTTTTCTAGCCTATAAAGAACTTTCAGGTAAGTTTATAAATATTAATTTACACTCTTGAGTGAATTACAATCATACTGAATTTAATGGGTACATAAAAATTATAATTTTTTTTACCTGTACATTAGATTCTGAGCGTAGCGAGGAATGTGTTGGTCTTACAATGATGTTATTTTTTTGTGTCTGTTAACAGCTATTCTTCTTTATTTAATCATAGGTTCATTATAAATTGTACTTAGTGGTTAAAAAAAAGAAGTTCGGCTGAATCTCAACTAGTAGTTTTTTTTTTTATATGTGGTTAAGGGTAGAATTTTGAAATTTTTGGTTTTTTTTTTTAGATTATTCAAAAGACTACTTTGAATATTTGTATAGTTTCATTAAAGAAGGTAATGGATTTATTATTATTAGCAGTAAGGACCAAAAAAAAAAAATTTGTTATATCACGGCAATATTATTTTGTCCAAATACATGTACTTTAGATTCTGAACATACCGATTTAATCGTATTATTGACTACATGTAGGAACGCAGTGTTATACTTGTTATCCATGGTTGAAATACACTAGGTTATTGCCTATTGGAATTGTATTTCAACTTTAATATTTTATCCGAACATTGTTAAATCTTAGTAGTGGGAACTACAATAGAAAAACGAGGGTAATTTAAACGATTTTCGTAATGCTGACTGTGCTATATTTATTGTACAGCAAACAGCGGTGACCGATAAGTCTCATAAAATAGTCATAATAATAATAATGATAATCATGAAAATAATAAATTATAACAATAAATGGAATTACGGTATCTATATGTAACACCTTCCTTCCTTTGAAAACAGCAAAAACACGAGTATTAAATAGGATTACAAAACGATAAATATTAAAATATACAAATGAAAATAATTTTAAACATAACATAGTAAAACAGGTATAATATTATATTCGTAATAACAAAATTGTACAGTTATAAATTACCTAATAAATTATTACCTAGTTTGTATTATAATAACAATATTATATTATTTATCACAGTGTTTATGTCTTCGTATACTGGTACAATTATTAGTGATAACAAATTTTTTTGTAAAATAACAAAATGAGCATTTTAGAATATAAATTATATGAAATAAACTACATCTACGAGTATGTATATTAGATGTGCTAAAAAAAAAATCATGGGGTACATTTGTATACCCTTGCATCCCGCAAATGACGCCCCTGCTATTAAAATCTAGTTTATTATTTATATCTGTGAATAAATGGGAATTACGGTATGTAAACATACCATTAAAACGGCAGCTTAAGGAAATGAATTGATCATGAATCAGTGCCATCACTTTGATAATGTTGAACTATATAGAAATCTTTGATGTACCCTTTCATTGCCATTTTTTTATATATATTTTTTATCATCACCTATTTAATAACAGTCTAGGGTCTGATTTACAAATTTTGGGGCCAGAGACTTTGATAAAAAGTGGTTTTGTATAAAGTTATTAGTTATTTTATTCAAAAATGTTTATTTTATTTTAAAATGTATGAATTGAGTCATAAAATGTAAGACTAGACTACATAGATTTTTTTCTAGTGTCTCTCGCAAACTCATCAATGATATCATCATACGATAATTTTATTGTTATTTCATGTTCAACTGTAAATAATATCAGATTATTTAGCCTACAGGCTAAATAAACCACAAAACAAATTAATTACTCATTTTTCTAAAATGAATAATGTAGGTACACATAACTGACAAAAAATTCTGTAGATATGTACTTATTATTCAACTATATATTCAACTACCTATTTGTTACTTGTTATTTTAACATTAAAATAAAAAATGTACCTAATATAATTTTATTTTTAATGAATATTAGGCGAAGCACACAAGCCGCATAATTACTGTAAAAAATATGCAGGTTCGTAAAAAAAAAACTAAAGCCCTATAGTAGATAGACATGATGACAGTAAACGCGCCACACCCACTTGTAGTTCACCTAATATCATTAGATGTAATATTTTGCCGCCAAAATACAAATTAACTATAGTAAGTACCATAGATTAAAATTTATTAATGTGTATACAGAGAAATTTTTTTATACCATGAACCAAACATTTTCTGGGAGCATTTTAAGTGAATTTGATTTTTGTTTTTTTTTTTTTTTTAACTATTGTCGAGTCGTTTATCCTTTATTTTAAAACCATTTTTTATTTTTACCTCTATATACCTATTCTAGTATATATTTTTGTTTTTCAAATAGGAAGCCCATTTTTGAACAGTTTTGAACAGAAGTTATTAGTTTATTATTTAAAAAGACGGATGTACTTCGCACGATGAATGGGCCACTGTTGTAGGTGAGAAGTTGGGAAGGAATGATATAGAGGGGAATTTAATTTATATTTGTACGCAAAAATTAACCATTGCTAATAAAAAACGATTTGGAGCGAAGTTTCTTTTATACATGTACATGCATTTTATCGTTTTTCCTACGTTTTTCTCGATTTTTCCCAATTATTATCAAACCACTTGGAAAATGATCATCTTAAAGTACCGCCCAGGTATAATTTACTTTAAGAAAAGGTACTAAACTTGAAAATCGGAGCAAGATTTCTGCTAGAAAAGTTGTTTATAATGTAAAAAAAAAAAATTCTAAAATAATTAAAATATGCTAATAATAACAATTATACATTTAATATTCGGAGTCTAGTGTGAAGCTCACTCTAATATGTGTATCTATACCCTAAATAATTAACAGACGCTATAAAATTTGAGTCCTGATAATGAACTATAAATCCGCAAAATACTTGATAAAAAACTATAAATAGTTAACCAAATACAAATTATGTACACAGGTTTCATTAAGGTTACGTCATTATATTTATAAAATATAATAATTTATCTTTGTAAAACTACAGAAATTACAAAACACGGGTAATGTAATACGTGCCATGTTTTAATTTATTATAGGCATTAATGTACACGATAATTTACAATTAGGTTCGTAAAATAATACTTAGTTTTATTGTAATATTACAGTTATATCATATAGCATATTATGCAGTTATAATTCGTTTCTTAAAATTTAAGCGAATATAATTGTAACCCATATGTTCATAATTATTGTATAACGTCAATATCATTACATTATATTATTTAATGTTTACACAATATATACTATACAATATTCATATTTCATTTTTAGCGCCAAGTGCTTCAACTTCGACTCAGGATAAACTACTAGCAGGTAAGATTATAAATTAATACAGGATAATACAGTATATTCCATATAATGTACATACATGGTGATCATTTATGATTTTTCATGCAAATTTTAAGTAAATTTGATTTCAGTTTTTTAAATCATTGCGCATATATGAAATCGTTTAACTTAATGTCATAATACTTTTTTTTCTTAACTTTGTATCACTAATGGCCTAATCCCTATAATTTAAATGAGTATACATTTTTGATTTACAAATTATTTCTAAACGCAGAATCTTATAGAGAATATTTTCTAAAACATTCCAAAATCTGATTAAAAAATTTGTCTTAGGATAATGGGAAAGGGTGCAGCCACCGTCATAGGTGGAAAGTTGGGAAAGTAAGATACGGAAGAGAATTTAATGTATATCAGTAAGCAACGATAAACCGTTGGTAACGAAAAACCTATTCTGAGTTGATAGGGATGCTTTTTCAACAATTTATATGTTATATTATGGAAAAATAATTAAATAGAAATTATATATTTTCTTTAATAATATTTGTTGAATAATGATCTGAGTTTCTTGTTTTCCTTCGTTTTTCCCGGTTTTTCGTATTTTTTAGAAAACTCTTGGGAAAATCAAAAAATGAATTCTTAAAAGTATCACCCCAAGAAAATTCCCTTTCAGCTTTCTAGTGAAAAAAAATGTTAAAAAAAAGAAAAGAAAAATTAAACATCTTTGTAAATTCAATACATTCTTTTTTCCACTTAGAATTTAAAAATTGTAACTACTCATTTTTAAAATAACGTGTAAAGAATTTTCAAGCATTTTTACGAAGTTAATAAATTTACATACACATAAAACTAAAGAAAAATTCGAACATTTTGAATAAATAAAAAAAGCTAGAATATTGTTAAAACTACTTAAGTTTAGAAATTTCATATCGCTAACGATAAATTTTCACTGAATGAAGTTCAAGTAAATCCAATCAACGAAAACCATTTTTTGGTAAATATTCTCGTTTTTCCTACTTTTTTTTCTTAATATTAAGATAAGTACAAGGAAAAACAAAAACCGATGTTCTCAATGTACTAAAAAGACAACATTTTTTTAATAAACCACCTTAGAAATTGATGATTAAAGTAGTATTTTTGGTCGACAAATTAGTTATGCAATGGTGGAAAAGAAAGCTGCGCTTTATATCTGAAACGTATGTTATACTAGTTATTAATGTGTATAATATATGTACAAATAAAAAAATATGTTGCACATTGTTCTCGTTTGTGACTTGAATATTATTCAAAATTTGCTTAGTGTTATAATATTTATGTACTACGGGATGTTAAGAAAAATAATTTTATGTTTATAATTTACGCATTTTTATTTTGGGAGACATTTATCCTTGACCTATTGTTACGCTGCACGATATTTATGATAGTAATTAGTTGTATTCAGTTATGATGCTGCACGTTTTAAAATCAAAATGAACTATAGCAAATCATAAATAGTTGTTATTTCCTTTTGAATTAAAACCATTTTATTTTGAAATTTAGATTGTGTAGGTAAGTAAAATTTATACTCAACAAATATGCTATCATATTATAGCAATATTTAGGAAATTTAATACAAGTATAATATTTAATTTTTTAGATTATAGAAAAAAAAAATTATACCCAATGTATAGGTATATGATATAAGATTCCCTGGGCCCATTAATTTTAATGAAATATCACGTAAATATTTTTTCGTCGAGTTTAATATGAAATTTAATAATAGCTGATTTGAAACGGGGCAATTTCGCACGTAAGTAATTAATTTATAACAATAAGTAGATGAAATATCGTTAGATACGGTTTTTGATTTATCTTCTAAATTTTAGCACCTAATATGTAATATTTTGCCCACGTTGTAATAAACATTGATAAACAGAAATGTCTATAGATATTTAAGAATTTATTGCAACTCTTGTACACAATTTTTTGTTATAACGGTATTTTTAAAATTTTTTTAGACTTTAGGGTTTCATATGCTATCAAACATGCTTATTATAGCACAAGTAAGTAAAATATTATACTCTCCACATCTCTTTAATCCAGTGGCGGTTTTGATAAAACATCAAGCGAGGGATTTTACATTTTTTGGGCACCAAACCATAATAATATATTATATAAAATAAAGGATAAAATTTGTTTATAGTCTTATCATAATTTACAAGTCATAACTTTCATTTTAGATTCTTATTGAGTGAACAAACTTATGGTTTTACAACTGTTTTATCTGTGGACAACTTTTCTACTAGAAATCTTGCTTCGATGTATACAATATAGAAACTTTTCTTGAAAGAAATTTTGTCGGGAAGGTACTTTAAGAAAATCATTTTTCGATTTTCTCCGGAATTTTCTCCACAAGTGTGAAAAGCTGAAAAAACGGGAAAATGTACGTTATATAATAGTACAATATTAAGGTTTTTTTTTTTCTGTGACCAACTATTTAATCAGCAATTTGTCTCCAGTTTACAATGATAGCACTTTTTCTGAAAGGAAATCTTACTAGGGAAGTACTTTAGGAAGATCATTTTTCGATTTTCTTAAGAATTTTCCCAACAAATATGAAAAACCGAGAAAAACATTGGAAAACCGAGAAAAACGAGAAATAGGGTACTATATTAAACAAATATGAATGCCTATTCAATTGTTTTACCATAATATAACATATATTACATATATTACATATATAGTTGACAACACTATTAACTTAATTCCAGACTTAACTTAACTCAGAATCGTTTTTTCGTTTGTAATGGTTTATCGTTGCCTAAGTACAGAACATACTTAACAGTTGACAAAAAAAAAGGTTCAGGGGGGGGAATCACCCCCATCACCATGTCTCCCTAAAAACCGCCACTGCTTTAACTATTGAAATATTTTTTATAATGCCATATAACAAAAGAACTATTGTTTTTTATTGTAATTTCACGGACAATGAAAAAATTTAAAAAAAACGCTGATACTGGGGATGGGTGTGCTATTGTTTTTGGTGGGATGTTGGGAAGGTAGGATCATAAAGTTATTTAATTTAAATCTATAAGCAACAATAAAGAATTGTTAGTAATAAACGATTCAAAGCGAAATTCGGTTTTACATTTTTTGAAATACGGTAATTTTTAAAATATAAATATGTGATCAAATATATTTTTATGTAATAATATCAAATAGGTATATGTCAAAATAATATAATCTTAAAATGCTTATAAAAATAAAACTATCTCATAGGTTTTTCTCGCTCAAATTTGTTTTTGATTTCTAACTACAACTTATAATAATAATTATCTATAAAAACCAAATTTTTTCCTTCAAATTGGAACCCTAATTATGACATTAAACAAACAGATTAAATAATTTTTTTCTTTTTCACCGGAAATATTAGTTTTACTATGATGTGTACAATTTCATAATCTATTTGTTTTTTATTTTATTTTTCCTATTTGTGAACAATTATTCTACCAAAATCTAGCTCCAATCGAAAAATGACGATTTATTTTATTGAATTTGAACTCCATTGGTGGAATAACTTTTTATATGTTTTTTATAATAATTTGGGGAAAAACGTATAGGAAAGTAATATAAATATTTACGATACAATATTTCTTTATTTTTAAATATTTACTTCGTTTACTAGATATCTCGTAACAATTTTTAAGAATATTGTATATATTATAACGCCACTACGATGAACTGTCTCGTGATAAAGTGTCTGTAAACCATTTTATACAGGGGTTAAATTTGGCAAGTCCATTTTCGAGGTACATACAAACCCGTTCATCCACTTATCCTCTTCTGTATGCAAAATTGTTAAACCTCTGAACATGATGAATTCGGATGTGAATCACGCACAAATAAACAAATACGTTTATTAATATATTCTATAGTATTATATCTGATTATAACACATTGATAAATAATAATGTTAAGAGCATATATGTAACTCTTAGTATAAAGTCCTATAAATCAATATTTTGAAATAACCTAGGTATATATTATGTACAGTGTGATCAATCCTCGATAAGACATTCATTATTTCAGAAAGTATTAACTTTTTTGGACAGTTTAAGTAACATGTAGCTTTAAAATGTTACGTTACTATTATTTTTTGAACATTTGTTTTTGGAAATAAAACCACTGTTCACTTAAGGAGAGAGTAGTGGTGCTTCAATCAAATACTGCATACTGTGACCCTATACACAAATAATAGTCCACTACTCTCTGCTTACCCAAACCTAAAAATTAAATATCTTGTTAATGAGTTGACGGAAATTAAAAATGGCAATAATAAATGTAATTTGAACTAGAACGACATTTATGCTTTGAGTGTTTTATACGGGATGTCCCATAAAGATATAACCATTGTAATATCTCCGGATATAATAAAGATAATTAAATTCTGTTTTTTTCTTCTATAATACACATAGGGATAAAGACTACAAATAATTATTTGTCAATTAATTTTTTTTTATGTTTCATAAAATTTTTTAAAAATAACTTATTATTTTATTATTTTTGAAAATTTTGAATTTATGGAGTTTATTCTTCTAAAAATGTTGACGTATGAACTTTTTATTTTCACTAAATTCGTGATTTTTAATCATTTATTAAATTTTTTTACCAAAACATAAAAATTTGATTAAAATATAAACATTTTTAGTCTTTATCCTTGTGTATATATATAAAACAGAATTTGATTATCATTATTATATTATTATCTCCGGAGATATTACAATATGATATCGTCGTGGGACACTATACGTATAGGTGGCCATTTAAAATTAAAAGTGAGTAGTGGTTTCACTCCCAAAAATAAGAGTAACAATAACTAACAGTATCATTTTAGAGCAACTTGTTTTATAAAATGTTCAACAAATAATTCTAAAAAAGTTAATAATTTCTAAGATAATGCTTGTCTTGTCAAGGATTGATCATCATTTACTAAAAAAATCTTAGAACAGATTGTCTATTTACAAATTTAAGAACAAAACATATATATATATATATATATATATATTTATTTTAGAACTATTGGATTACTCATTACAATGTAAGTTAATATTGAATTAATATTTATTATTTAATGAAGTTTAGTCACAAGCATACTGTAGTCTAAAACGCTTTCATATTATTTCTAATACGTAATTTTATTTGATAGGAACTCTGAGGATAAAATTTTTAGACTGTACAGAATTGCTTGAAAAGTTAATAGAAAGTTCATTTTAAGTCATACTTAGTGGTCAAAAAAAAAAATGAATGTAATATAGATAGTAATTTTTGTTTTTAAAATTTTTAAAATCAAATTTTGACGATAATCGTAAATATGGTAATTACGGCCTTATATTGTTACCTAGTATCGTAATTACGGCCTTTCAAAACATATTTTATAAACGAACTTCACTCCGAATCGTTTTTTGTTAGCAATGGTTTATTTTTGATAACAGTTAAAAATTAAGTTATTTCATGTATCTCACCTTCTGATCTACTCACAACAGTGACTGCACTCGTCCTCGGTTTTAACTTTCAACATATTGAAATATCAAAATATTCAACGTTTTATGTGGTAAAACGACTAAACCTAATGTATGGTTAGTATAAACCCTCCTTTGATGAACGCTAAATTAATTAATGTTGACAAATAATTTAAGCGAGAACTATTGTGATCAATTGATAAATGATAATTGACTAAAAATAAGTGAAAATATTAAGTAAAACGGTTATTTATACTGTATACTGTTTAGGTATACCTATTGTATACACAATAGGTAAAAAAGGCAAATAAATAAAAAAAAAGAGCTGATAATGGGGGTGGGTGTGCACTGTTGTAGATTGAAAGTTGGGAAGATAGGATCATAAAGTTATTTAATTTATATCTATAAGCAACGATAAAGTATTGTTAGCAAAAAACGATTCGGAGCGAAATTCGGTTATATATTTTCCGAAATACTGTAACTTTTAATGCTTTGCTATCATGTTTTGGCATCGGTTTGGACTTTCTGTGTTTTAGTTGAGGGGCCAGGTATAAAACCTCGAAAGCTTATTCTAATCGTGCAAATAATTGCAATTTACTTAATAACTTTGTGCATAGTTTACGAAATTTTTGAAGAAAGACAACTTTATGGACGTTCTTAAACAGTTTTTTTTTTACATTTTCTTTATTATTTTTGTCGTTAATATTTATAAAATATGTAAGTAGTATTGTAGACCGTAGAAAGTGTTATTTGGTATTAGGTAATACAAACAAAATTAAATGTATAATTTATGTAGCTTTTCAGCGTAGATATTTCAAATACTTGCAGAGAGTGGCTGACTTCAAGGGTATGTATTGTAACTACTATCACGGTGAATATTTTAATAATTTTCGTTTCATTGAAATTTAGATTTGATAACATTTTATAATTATTATTATCAATCATCAATTAACGTGATGATCCATACATTTTTTTTCTTGATTAGAACTAGAAAAACAAAAAACTCCATTGGAATTTTGTGAAGGTAAAAATGAAATTAAAGAAATTAATGACGTGTATACATCTTTAGAGTGTGTCCCACGAAGATATACCCAGTGCAATAGCTCTTGAAATAATAAAGATAATCAATTCTACTTTTCTTTTACTTACATTGATAAAGATTAGAAATAATTATACTTGATTTAAATTTGTATGTTTTGGTAAAAAAAAATAACTTTTTATTTTCGAAAAATTTGAAAATAGCCATTTTATAGAGTTTATTTTTTTGTGCATTTTGATGTTTCAACTTTTTATTTTCAATAAATTTGTGATTTTTCACATTTTTTTAAAGTTCACAGAAAAAAATCTGTATAGTCATAATAATAGATACGAATAATAATAATGATTGTAATAGCAACTGCATTAACTAATTGAAATAATTAGCTAATGCAATTAGAGCCTGCTGCATAATTATAGTCTATAGGTAATTAGAATAATAATGGCTAATATTGACTGTACACTTTTTTCACTGAAATTAAAAAATTAAAAAATTGAGATTTATCAAGATTCTTTTTAATTATGTTGTATGATGTCGATAAAAATATTTTATTAAATTCTAGGTTGTGAAGGTAAGGTTATTTTAATATACAATCAGGTAAAATAAGAGATCATCGCAGTGACATTTACTGTCTCTGTCTTTTAACTGGTCATATATCAAAAATGTATTTATGTAAAAAAAGAAAAAGAAAAAGCTATTACGATAGGTATTACTGATAAAACATCCATAATATAAAATATATAGATGATAACATTTTGAAGGTACAAAAAATAATAATTTACTTTTTCTTTTTAATGAATACTACCCAAAGCGGTTGTCTTCAAAATGTTTCCATTCAAAAATTGTTAAAACAGGTATAATCTAAAACTGATTTCATAAAATTTTTCTTTTGTTTTATGTGAAGCTATTTTTTCTATACAAGTATACAAGTCGTACTGTAATAGCTTCTTGACACACACTAAACGCTAACAATTTAAAATATACTGATACACTCCGTTTTTCTCCAATGATGTAATAATATTTTTTATTTGTATTTAAAATTTCTTAGTTATAAATACTGTTTAGTGAATATGAAAATATTGAAATAAAGGTATTCGGTTTTTACGTAATTTCATTGGCATACAATACCAATCTACCTACTTAATATATTTTAATTCATGTACCTAATTTATTGAATTCTTTATATGTCTCCATGTCCCTAGAACTCCCCTTCAAAATTTTAAAAAATCGTGTGTGCCGTACTATATCAGTCATAATTCATAAATATTGCGTAAACAAATTTGAAAGGAATCCATAAATGATGGCATTTCAGTTAAATTCTTAAACATAATTTATAAATTGATATTTACCCAAGGTATTTCAAAATGTTTGTGTCAAATATTTTATCGGGGTTTTTTTTTCTCGGGATATTGTATCTTAGAGCCCAAAAAATTAAATTATGATATATTTTCAATTGCCTTAACAGAAGAACTTAATCGTGTATTCAATCATAGTAAGTAGTTATGTAATGAAAAAAAAAAATTGAAATGTATTATATATTTATAAACAATATAATAATATTAAACATTATTTGTTTTTAGTATTTTTTGTATTTTTATTAATATTAAAAGGTTATGGAAAAAAAAAAACTTTATGATTTTGTTACAATTAGCTTGTGGAAAAACCACCGACTATGCCACATATTTTCTAATAAATTTCCGTAAGTAAAATATAAAATACCTTTTGTACCTATATATCTACACATTAAGTACAATATTTGAAAATTGGATTCGTATCAAATTTAGAATCAGTACATTGAAATTAAAATTGGTACATAAGATACCTATGCAATATATATATATATATATATATATATCAAAACAAGATAAAGATCATCTTTAATAGCTAATTTATCAGTTATATTAATTCAATTTTAATAATTCAAACAGCCTGGTACGTTTTCCATATAACAGTGTCATATTGAAATATAGGAAAAACAAAAGTGAATAATAATATTTTAATAATTTAAAACGGATAAGTTTTAGAGTAGGTAGATATTCCTAATCCTTCTTCTTCGTGCCGGTCAGCAAGTTATTTTATTTTTTTAAGCCGAGAAGTTAATCAGTTTAATAACTTCGTCATTTGATTCTCTAAGTAGGCCACTCGTCTCGCGTATTGCATTAACCGGGTGGTCCTCTGTTACCCTTGTTCGTGTTAGCTCTTCAGTTTTTGGTTTTGCATTTGTCATTATATCTATGGATGCTGTCGTGCTATTTAGGAAGTTGTGTCTACTGTTATTTGGAGTATCTATACCCGTGTAGAGGTTACTTTTCATCAGAGTTGCAATTATTTCTTCACCTGTCACCTGTCATCTTATACCCGGTAGGGGCTATACAAAAGAGTAGAGTGTGTATAGTTTATTGGTTGTTGTCGGTTTTAGGCAGCCTGTGATTATTCTACAGAATTCTTTAAGTGCTACGTCTATTTTCCTCGAGTGAGCCGAGAGGAATCATACTGGACGGTTATATTCTGTGGCCATAAATGTGTATTATAAATACATGTAGAGACTTGAAAGATGGTAATAATACTTATATTGGACTAACCTAGACCTGGTAAAATTTCCAAAATCATCTGACGACCTGTTTTTTTTTTTTTAATAAACGTTATAAAATCAAATTCAAACGAAAATCTCAAAAGTAAATACGGTACTTCAAGTTATGTATTGCTGAACTGCTCTCGGAATCGTCTTTCGTTAAGTAATGGTTTACATCTTAAATCTTTAATTATATGGTCACTCCCATCCCCGTAACAGCTCTTTTTTGTATTGTGTAGAATTGTAGCAATATTTTCGCGTATGAAAATGTTGTCGGGGTTGTATCACGCTTTTCTCGTCCACTGTTTAAAGATACGGTCTCTTTTGGGCCAAAGATTAGAAAAAGTTCGCTGCCTACACCCACACTTTTATACTTTTTCCCTGCATTCGTTAATTTCGTTGTATTCTTTGTTTTTACTATAATCTTAGCTTTAATCTTAGTAATTTTATCTCTATAGTTACCAAGTTCTTTGAAAACAAACTTGTCGTCGGGAAGTCAGCTGTTAGTATTTTTGTGCAATTGGTACTACTCATGGCTGTGGATTTCACTATGCTGTTGTCTTTAACGAAAAGTGTATTCCCTGCTTTTTATGAAGCAATTTAATGATTATTGTCATTCCTTTTATATTTTGGTCTTTTTGTTCTTCTTTATGTTTCTCTTAGAGGCACAATATTTCCCATTTGCCTTCTTTGACTATTTTCTGATTAGTTATGTTTATTATATTTTTAATAAAGTTTTATTTCTGATTAGTTCTTCTTTTTCTGGTATGAGGTCCTCGATGTTGATGGATACCAGTGACAGAAAAGACCTTTTCTGTTACTAATCATGGTTGGTAGGATTGGTTGACGAGAGTTGAATTATAATCACATTTATTCGATATAACCATAAAAATATGAAACTCGTAATTTCAGGAGCACCACTTGGAGGTTTTTATCACGCTTCCAGTATTCCTAATAAGAAACCTTAAGTTCCTCTAAAGTAAAATGTATACAATTTTAGTGGAAAATTATTTCAAATATCTAGTATTATTAATTATTTGCTTAGAAATGAAGAAATTAATTAGAATTTATGTACCTAGTTTATGTGTTCAAAATTAGGAATTGATTAAATTTTGATTGACGTTTATTTATGTATATTAATTAATCATAAATGAGATGATGACTGTGTGAAAAGCACATTGTTTCCACTGAATGATTAATACAGTTTTTTATTACAAAAATTCCATGTCTAATAGTCTAGTTTACTATAATCTTTTTAGAATAAGATGCACCGCCAAAACAACTGTGATTGGTTATCAATCATCGGCTGCGTTTATCGTTTTCACACAGTGAAAATCGTCGCACAGTATTCCAAAAAGGATTTTTAGCAGGACAAAATTATTTTTTTATTAAATTGTTTTATTTTTGTGGGTTTTTAGTTTATTTTTAAACTTAGTTTTTACATTGTGCATGTATAAAGTCCTTAAATCAATTTCAGAAATTCGATGGTTTTATGAATTAATTAATTTAGAAAATTTAAAAAATCGGATTTAAATGTATTCATTTTAATTTGTACAACTAAAATATTATTGTTTTTTATTTATTCATCAAAATCACTGGAGTTAACATTTTCCGATTTTTGGTTTCTGATACTGAATTGGCTACTTAAAAATGTTATTATGAAATATATGCTGATATGTGAAATATAAGTAAGTAGTTTAAAATATTTACTTTTCCGTCTATCATTAATAAAAATATTGTATGTTTAATTTTAACTTCCTCTGTACCACCCAAATAGATAATGGGATGTTATTAATTATTTCAGATATAACTGCTTCAAATCCTTGTGTACTTATAATGGTTTTTTTTTTTAAATTCGAACTTAATCGATCGACAAACTCTTGTTGAAGAACATCTCCGATTTTTCCATATTATATGTTTATCTTTTAAATATAAAAGGTTCTAAGATAATAAGTCGCTACTTGTTGCTATCTAATTATAAAACGTCGTTAAGAAGACAAGTTTAACTGATAGAAAATACTACTACTATCTACTATCCACTACTTTAAATTTCGGATCCATTAGTAATACAAAATAAACGTTTTTTATATTTTCTTATAATTCTTTATGCATTATTTAAATTCTACATGCAAAACTTAATTTAAAATAAAAATGTGTGTATATATATATATGTATATACATACCTTCCACTAATGTATCCATGATATTCCATAAAAAACATACGATTTAGGTATGTTCATTCAACGGACAACGCAAACCATATAATAATCATACATTCAAACAATTTAGCTTGTTATTAAAAACCTTATCGTAGACTACTGGGAAATTTAATACACTAACAAAACGGCGTGGCCCGGCGTAAAGATTTAAAAACCCATATTATCTAATTAGTTACTTACTATCAACGCATTAAATGAAGTTTTATGTTCAATCGGTAACTCCGAAAAATCTAATTTTGTCCCCCTAAATCAACCTTTTCGAACACTGTGAGTCGTCGCCATCTTTGTGGTCGCGTTCTTAATCTGAAAGGAGTATATACTATTAGAATGTAACTGAATTGTACTATTTTTTGTAGGTTGTGAAAAACTTAAAGGTAAAATAATTAAATAATTGTTTTATGTTTTAGTATAAGAATTAAGCACGTACCGTCAAAATATATAAACCACATAACTTTTGTTGACACTTGTCAAATCTATTTCAGTATCACACCATTAATGATAATGCGGTTATAGTATTTTGTTATCATCTAGTATAATGTAGTATTTTAATTAAAATTATAGTCCAAAAGTACCTGGTACCTAAACACATTTTTAAAATTTAACATTTTACAAAAACTAGAGGTAGTTGAATAAGTATATTAATATAATTTATTAATATTCGTTAGCATTGCTTAATCTTTGCGTAAACTTATATAATGAATTCCCCCTCTACCTTCTCAACTTTTCACCAACAACAGTGACACACATTCGTTTGTTTTATAATTTATCTATTCATAGTGCGATGAATCCTCGATAAGACACTTATCATGTCGAAAAGTAACACTTTTTTGAAATTTTATTTTTAACAACTTATAAAACAAATAGCTCCAAATTCCACACAGCATTTGGTAAGGAAATGATAATATTTTATAAATATTTTTAAGTGGTTAAATAATAAATATTTTACTAATAATATTGTATAGATATTTTATTCTTATGATACCAAAAAATTTTGTTATAAGATTCATACAAATGTTTTCTAATATTTGTATGTTTCCAAGAAAATATACAAATTAAACGTTTTAAAAAAATATGAGTTTAAAATGTTTGATGAATTTTATTCTAAACATGAATATTTGGGCATAAAATATTTCGATAAAATTTACACCATTATTTAATAATAATCGGACATATTTTGACAACTATACAATTTTCCTATGTAAAATATTATCATTTCCCAAATGCTGTGTGGGCATTATCGTCATTTTTTGTTATTCTTAGTTTTGGAGGTGAAAACACTACTCATTTTTGGTTTTTAAATAATAACCTACGTTAAAAGTTCTATAAATAGATGATGTATACGTAATTGAAAAAAGAATAATTTTCGTCAATTTTCCCATTTTTGCTACCTTTTTTTGGTTTTGCTCAATAATTAAAACAATTACAAGGAAAATCAAAATAAGATTTTCATAGTCACCAGAACAAGACAAAGTGACAAGAACAAAAATACAACAGAAAAGTTTTTTATTATTTTTCTATTAGATAGCCATATTTCTGCTAGAAAACTTAAAGTGTACAAAATGAAATCGTAACGTCATAATTTGTCAGTTGCCATTTTATATTTCGAGCGTAGCGAGGGGAACTATTGGTTTTACAATGCTGTTTATTTTTTTTATGTTCTAGCTGTGGACACATTTTTCCTAGTAAACTTGCTCTGATACATAAGTATAACAATTTTTTTGAAAATTTAGGTTGTCTAGATTGTACTTTAGAGAGGTTGATTTTTGACGCCATTTTTTAAATAAAAGCACTTAAGTGGGAAAAAACGTAGGAAAACGTACAATTTCATGATTTTATAATTTTTAAGGAATTTCAATATTGGGAGTTTTCTTGGTATAATTCGGCTATAAATAAACGTAGAGACTTCAAACTTGGTAATAATATATATATTGAACTTATCTAGACGTGGTCAAATTTCCAAAATCCTCGGACGCCTTTTTTTTTTAATAAGCGTTTTGAAATCAAATTTAAACGAAAATCTCAAAAAAAAAAAAACAAATTATGGCACTTTAAAAAACATATTACCGAACTGCGTTCGGAATCGTCTTTCTTCAAGCAATGGTTTATCGTTATTTAAGGATATAAATAAAAAAAACCTTATGTATCCTGCCTTCCCAACTTCTCACCTATAACCGCGGTTACTCCCATCCTCAGTATCAGCTCTTTTTTTATTATAAAACTTAAATTTAAAAAAGAGGTGTTATTGAGGACGGGTGGGGCCACTGTTGTATGCGGGTAGTTGGGAAGGTGGGACACATTAAGTTATTTAATTTATACTTATACGGCTATACTTAACGATAAATCATTAATAACGAAAAACAATTTGGAGCGAAATTCATTTACATATGTTTTGAAAGCTAGCAATATTTACAATTTTTGTCAAAATTTAGTTTTAAAACTCTTATAAAAAATAAATATATATATATTTTGTCACTCGTTATACACTCAAAAAAATGTATAAAACATAAGTTTAACATATTAAAATAATTAAACCGAGACGCTACGTTTCCGTAAATATTAATCAATTTAAATTTTTGAGTTTTGCAAATTATTTAGAGAACTACTTTGGATATCGAAAAACGACTTATTCTGTCAACGGCGATATAATAAAAAGAACAAAATCGTAATGCTTATTAATTATGAAATACATGAATAAAATATTTATTAGATACTATAAAAAAATGTATTGAGTATTTCTGGGGGTGCTAATTTGAAACTTGGGGATGCTAAAGACTCCCTGCACCGCACTAGTTGTGGCTTGAAATAAGTCTCAAATACCTACTTCAAATAATGGTAACAATGTAAAATATTTTTTTAAACCAAAAGAAATAGAGAAATTGTCTTTAAAATTTTAAACCACAGCAATAATAGATTTGAAGGAAATAAATTAAATTGCCAAAAATGTAATAATAAATTAAAAAGAAAATCTGTTGATGATATTTGTAAAAAATCAGCGCAATTTTAAAAAACATTCTAATGATGATGTTAACTCGTATTACATTATAATATACGTCCTTTTTATTAGAGATGGAATTGGTATCTATTTTTTTTAACAGGGACGAAATTGGTACATCCCTTTTTTTTACCGGGATGGAATTGGTATAAAAAAAAAATATTTGACGGAACTCCGATGTAGCTATTTTGACTAGCTATAACAATACCTACGAAACTACCTTTTGGAAGGGTTTTTTTTTAAATTTAAATCTTTCTATAAGAAAATTGAATGTACGCAATCGATTATGTTAACATGTTTTCACTGATCGTAATTAAAATTAATTAATTCGATTTTTAGGTTTGCCGAAAAAATATGCTGATTATTTGTTTGATTACATTACACCGGGTAATAATTTTAAAAAATAAATTTAAAATATTTTATAGGTAACTGTAAAAAAATAAATAAATAATCTTTGTTTTTCTCTATCGTTCCTAACCACAAATTGGTAGATACCAAAATGTTATTGGTATTTACTATTCTTTTTTTCACAAACCTACCTAACTTGTGACAAAACAACTTTTCACTCCTCGTACAGTGGCTTAAAATTGAAAAAAACTGATCGAAACTAATTATTAACCAGGCTACTAATTCGTTTAAAACACGTGTGAGGTAAAATATGAACTTTTTTTGTCCATATTCTCCATATTTTTACCGTTTTCAACAAAAAATGCTTCTTTGGTCCGAGATGATATAACAGTCTGCTACGAAAGAACGAAAGCACGGACCGCAAAAAAAAGTAACGTCCATCAGTATCAATAATCAGATAACGATTCCTAACAAGTGATAACCAGTGAGACCAAAATTTAAAAAAAAAAAAAAAACTGTTATTTTTGTTCCCCAAAATAACAGCTGTTAAATGTTACACTGAAAATAACTGCTGTAAATCACTGTTCCTGTTATTTTTTCTCATTACTAGCTTTCGTACAGTGTGAAAACGGACGGGTGACACGGGAGATAAGTCTATGTCTAAAGCTTTATTTTTATTGTCACACACTTCGGTTTTATTTGTCCGTGTACGGTGTTCGGTGTTAACGTACACCGATAGTGTGCGGGCGATAAAACGGATGAGAAACACCGTACGCGAAAACGGAATAAAACTGATTAAGTAATTAATATTTCCGAATATTATTGAAATTAGCTACAAAATATAAAGCTATTGACGATAAAAATAGATTCATATAAACCATTAACATTAACAAATATTTAACAACTATTTGCTGAATCGTAATCATGATTTACGAATATTTTTAAACAGTTTAAGATAAGTATACATTACATGAAGGGTACAGGGAAAAACTACAAAGGGATACACGCCACGCCGTGGTAAGACGTGGACATTGTGCACATTAGTACAACACAATACGACGCGACGGATACCACGCACAATATTAAAATAAATAAATAGTCAAATTAGTCGAATTAGTACGAGTACCATTTTCCAAGTGAACATATTATTATAAATTATTCAAGTTCGTTTGAAAGTGATTGAGAAGAAAAGTTGGAAGAAATGGCTGTGGCAACATTTTGAAATGAATCCACAAGTAGCCGAAAATTATGGGTCATTCTGTTCATGCGGAAAGGAACGAAAAAGGAATTTTTTTTTTAAACTTTTTCCTCATTACATTTTAAATTAATTTGTCTTCACTGTATGTAGAAGACATTGTTAAACGTTGAATGTCACTTTTTCCAATCCGAGAAAAACATGTTTTTAATTTCAAAACTTAACAATTTTTTTTTTTACAAAGTAAAAAGTTCGAATTAAATTAGATGTTAAACTTTTAAATGTAATAACCATAACACAATCAAGTCGTATTAACTATGGTTATTAACTCAATATTAGTCTGATTATCAGTTGACTTACCTGTTTTTTTTTTCCCCGTGAGCCTAAACTTGCTCATTACTTTCGACTAATATGGTTTTGTCGTCGGTTCGATCGCATAAAAGATACAGTATATCAATACTAACTGCTTGATTCCAATAATGCAATTTTGAAAAAAAATGACTTTTCTGGTTTTTCTCTGTATCCTTTACATTCAGTCTGCTATTTCAAAATTGTAAAATAATCTCAATGTTCGTTACACAGACTAAACGTTTCATGGTTTTTTTTTTTAAATATAATTATAATTATAATATAATATGTAGACCGGCAGTGCGTAAGCCGCTATTTATTATTCAAATTGAACAATTTATAACACCCTGCCAAATACTACTTTAATATTCGATTTTAAAATCACAAATGTGTACCTTGCATGGTCTAAATGACGCCACTGATTACATGTATTTCCTAGGCCATTCGTCATTCCTAGGTGTTTTATCTTATACATATAGTCTATATGTTAAACAAACGACACGAAATAATATTAATTGTATTTTGTTTTCTTGATAAGGAAATATTAAACGCCCAGGCGATTTTTGTAAAAGTCTTGAAGAAAACCAAGACCACATTCGTATGTACCCAATATTACTATATAACACTATCTTAGTTTATTAGTTTGTAGTTTATGTGTACGTTAATAAAAAAAAAAGCTGTCCTAGGATAATGGGGACGGGTGCAGCCACTGTAGTTGTTGGTGGGAGGTTGAGAAGGTAGGATATTGACGGAAATTTAATATATATCTTAACGCAACGAATAATTATTACGAATGAAAAAACGAAGTTTATAAAGCTAAAATAATTTCATATGCATACAACATGTTCTTAAATAATATTTGTTTTATATTGTACCTATTTTCCCGTTTTCCCTAGGTTTTTCCCGGTTTTCCCGTGTTTTTCTCGGTTTTTCCAAAGTATTAGGATATAGAATATATTATAGACAAATTAAAAAATATCGTCCTTAAAGTACCTCCCCAGTTCGATTTCCTTTCAACAAAAGTGCTATCATTTAAAATTGGAGCGAAATTGCTGGTGGAAAAGTTGTCTACAGAAAAAAAAAACCCATAAGTTTCTTTGATCCGCTCAGAATTAAAAAACTATAATAATAAACATTATTGTAAAACTAATAACATTCCTTGCTTCAGTCAGAATCTAAAATATAATGTGTACTATTATCATTTTTACTTGTCCTATTAAATTTATTCATGTCAAAACAATTCCGGCGTACATGGCATATGGTCCAATTCTAATAGTTCTATATTCATTAATCAAAAAAATATTATTATTTCTTTTATAATATACTTACTATAAACTGTTCAAGAATTCAAAATAGTATCAGCGACAGCATTATTTGACGACGGATAACACCAAATGGCAACTGCACTACAGTACATACTACATATATATATTGATATTTACTACCAGTTGTAGGCGAATTGGTTTGGTAATAATACTCCAAAAATTTTTTTTTTTTGAGATTCAGTTAAACATATTCGTAGAGAATTGAAATTTGGTTAGAAAACTTATATTTAGTTTTTTAGACGTGGTAAAATTTTCAAAAAATTGAAGCCATTTTTGAGCTATTTATAGACATTTAAATGTTAGGAGTTTTTTACGTAATTTTTATTCGGTAGGTAAATTATTGATAAAAATTGTTAGACTAAACAGAAATGCTTAAAAATTTAACAGGAGGTTCATTATTACTCGTACTTTGAGGTCAAAAGAAAAAATGTCGAGTGTAATGTAGACATTTTTTTTATAAGAATTTTAATATAACATTTTTACGAACATTGTAAATATTATAGGTGCGTTACGCTGGCGCCACCATATCGACATTTTGACCACTTATAAATAATGAAAATTGTAACAATGTGAAATTCTGATAATCTCTTAAGTGTTGGTAATAAATTGCGGCCGTTGAATTATACAACCTATGGCTTTTCAACTCAATATTACAAACATGACGATATACAGCAGTATAAAGATAGTAATAATTTATAAATAGTATAATAGTAAAGACCGACTGACTGAATGACGTATTAACACAAAACCCAAACCAAGAATATTGAAATTCATTCATGAGATTTATCCCGACTATACATTGTTACAGTTTGCATTATTTATAAATGGTGTACTAGTGATTTTTACCACTAGTAAAAAAAATCGATTTTCTGGCGTTCTAGAGCGATTACAAAATTTGTTTTGCGATTATAAATTGTTCCATATGATATTATACAGTGCCAGTAAGTTTTGATGTAAAAATGTTGACACGGTGACGCTAGGGTAACTGACCTATATATTATGCCATTTCAAAACATGTATGATCAAATTTCACTTAGAATCTTTTTTCGTTAGTAATGATTAATCGTTGCGTATAAATAGATATACATTAATTCCCCTCTATATCCTACCTTCCTAACTTCTCACTTACACCAGTGGTCCACCCATCGTGCAAAATATGTCCACCTTTTTTTTTGTTTACAATGATTTATAGTTGCTTACAGTTTATAAATTAATCCTCCTGTATATCCTACATCAAATTTCTCAATTACCCATCTGCAACAATGGCCTACCTATGAGAAGTAAAACTTTTTCAATTTTATATCCCCCACCACTTACCGAAAATAAATCCTGGTCGCATCACTGGTTTGTAATGTTGTTTGATTTGTTTTTCCTGTGATATTTTGTAGGATTATTATTTTGATGATATTTTGTCAAGTGGCTGTATTTTTCGAGTGGCTTTATAAAGTCTCAGTGTATCCCTAAATATAATAAAACTAAAACACGACTCTCTTTAAGTATAAATAAACACTGCAAAGTGCGAATCACGGTTGTAAATAGTGTGGTTGGGGGAGTATGTACTAAATATAGACATACAGTAAAACTTCCATGTAACGGCCACCGAAGGGACCGGAAATAATGACCGTTACACAGAGGTGGCCGTCTTTTAGAGGTGACCGTTAACGGAAGTTTTACTGTCTTCATAAATGGACTGCAATTTCCTCACTTCCCGTCAATCGTGTTCGTGAACAATATTGTGTGAAAAGGATAGCGATTTTGATTCGAATTTCAATGATAGCACTTTTCTGAAAGGAAATCGGACTGGGGAGGTACTTTAAAAAATCTTTTTTTTTTTTTATTTTCCTTGAGTTTTCTCTATAATAGGGATGTGAATTTTTTTTTATTATATGGGACAAGATAGGGAGGTGTCCAAGAAGAATTTTGAAATTAACAAAATAAGGACCACCTTAACAGTTATAACAACCGTACGCCCTATAACAGCTGTATTGGAGCTGTTATATCTATTTTACAGCTGTGATCTGCATAGATAATAAAGTAATGGATTTGTTGCTAAGTTTTTCGCGGAGAACATTTAATGAGCGTCAGATTTATACCATCTACAGCCGTGCTGCTTATATTTTACCAATATATAAACATACTAATTTCCTCCTGTGAGATCAAATAAAAAGTTTGGTAAGTAGTAAATTATTTAGGTCAATAAAGTTGATTTAATTTAGAAAATAAAGAAAAAAATTACAAATTATCATAGTACATTAATAATGTTTTATTTATAAATTTAGAAGCCTGTATAGGTTAGTATACTCGGATTTCATTTATTTTACATCATATGCAATAATTTGTAAGTTCTTGAATATTTTTTGAAAGATCTGTTTTCCGTAAGATGTATATTGCCGAAAAGTAATTATTTGTTTCGCTTTATGTTTTATTAAATTTAAGGTACACTCAATTCTAATACACAACATTTTCCTTATTTTTTTCACTTTTATTTTCGGTGGAAACATTGGTTAATTTTTGATTCTCATTTGACAACCTATACTTAAAGTTCCATAAATATATATATATATATATACAAGTTATATTTTACTGTTCCCTCCCTATACCTGCGTCACTGAAAAAAACACTAGATTCCAGAATATTATGGTATATCAATATCTTACTAAAGCGTTGATGGAAATTTAAAATGTCAAAATAAAATTGTAATTCAACACTAAAATTTCAACCAATGTATGCTATATTTTTAACAGCTTTCACCTTCTACATTGGCGTAAATGAGAGGGGGAAGGCTTGGCAGAATTTAGTTCCCAAATTTGGACGGGGCTTAAACCCTCACCAAAATAGTTTGGCTATTTGTGTCTAAGGCCTTCCCACATTAAAATGGGTATGTACATGGGTTTCACATTTTATTAGTTGTCTCCAACCCCACTCAATGTTTTTTTGTTTTTAATAACGTGAAAATCAAGTTCATACACATTTCGAAAATCATTATACAAATTCGTACAAAATACACATTATAAATATCTGTTGAGACAAATTTTGAAAATTCTAAATGAGTGGGACTCTGGTGATATACGTATAGTTTTGTTGGAGTGCCTTGCGGAAAACTGATCGCTCTTTATAACAGATAACTATGGCAGATATTTATACGCTTTTATACATTTTTATAGGCTAGTACAAAAAAAAAAAAAAAATTGTTTATACTAAATACAATGTTTCATGATCTAACAATTCTGTATACAAAATTGTATTTTGCATATTTTTAAATTTGTGCCCTATATTAAGGAACTGATTACGATTTTGTAATTTGTACATTTTTAGAGTATATTTCAGTATCCAGGGCTGGTAGTGCGCTCAATAATATGATCGCGTAAAAAAGTGTAACATTTAAATTAATACATTTTATTTTTGAGTCACTTTAAAACTGAACAAGTGTCCTAGTAATAAAAATTGTACTTTTTTTGCTGTACACATAAACCCTTATGCCCATAATTAAACCATAATGCCCCTAGCATATCATCTATACCATGGCTAAAATTGGCTACGATGTGTGTTTGTTTATATACCTAGTATATTATTGATTATATTATAATCATTGGTAATTTACAAGTTTTCCCATTATAAAAATAATTGAAACATTTTTTTTTAATTGGTTGAAAAAAAAATTAATTGCTTACAGCATACCGCTGGATAAAACAAAATATTAGTTTCTGATTTTTTTTAATTGCATATTCCGATAATTATTTTTAGGTTGTGTACATTAAATTTATTAGAGCACATAATTATCTGCCTTAGTTATAACTTATAACTCTTAAATAATATATAGACAATTTTCTTTGCGATTCAATGTTGCTCGTTCTAAACATCTAAAATTACGTAAAAAAAAAAATCAAATAAAGGAACTTATTTTTGCGCGATGTAATAACAGATAACTTGGCACATTTTGGATTCAACCGTAAGTAACTATTTTATATCAACCGAACACGATTCGTGACAAATATTATTATTTTATTCAGTCGTTTTTACAAACATAATTAGCAGTACTAGAATCAGTATACATTAGCATAGTTTTTCTCTCATCGCAATCGATTAATTATCCTTATCACTATTTACTATTTTCTCCGTTAGTAATGTCCACGATGTAGCTTATTTAATTGAATGGAACATTTTTCCCCTCGTATGTTTGCGTATTTCTAAAAACTGTACACATTATAATATATATATAATATGTAATTAAAAACAAATAAACAAATTTTAGTCCAGGTAATATTATTAGTATATAAATAAATAATTGACAGAATTATGGCACAAAAAGTGTGTCATGGTGTATCGAAATCTTTTAACTGTAAACATTTTCATCATTCGACAATTATAGCATTAACAACCGAATTAACAAATTAATTTTTATTTAAATTATTACATAAATATATCATTGTTTTTTCACAATTTATAGAATATGACACAACTAAAAAAACTTTGGCTTATGCGTTTTATAACACAGGTAAATACAAATATTTTATCGGTTTTTAATTTCAAAACAAAACAAAGCCCTGCACAGTGCCACGTGGCTTCACTGGCCCGACTCACTGACTCTTTCCTCACCTACCTATTTATATTTTAAGTATCATAAGTTAACCTACTTCTTAAAACCTAATCAAACACTTTTTCTTATTATTATTTCCTAATGCTAACTAACATTAATAGTTCACAATATTTTGTTGTTGCATCTTACAACAGTCATCATTGGTTCATTTTATGTAATACCTACATGCATTGTAGGTATTACCTAGTAGAATAATTTGTTTTATTCATTATTATTGTCTGATATTTTGGTTTTTTATAAAGAATGAGTTCTACAAGCTTTACAAATAGCACTGATTTTATAGTACAAGACATTAAATGAGCTTTAATTTCTAAAACATTAAAACTTTTCATTATATGTGCAATAAATATTATTTAAATTGATTAAACAAAATGTAAATATATTTAAATTGTATGTCATGTTTGGTTCGTAGGGCTCTATTATCTTCCAAGCGGAAGTGAGTTATTATTTTTAAACAAGTGTCAAAACTTAGACATTTATTTGTTATAGAAATTAATTTTTGTAATTTTAAACGAGATTAAGTTAGTCTATGTGATTTTAAAATATGGATTGACTCAGTTTCGGTCCGACTATGGCCGCTAGGCCAATAACGCGACCGGAGCCCCCAGGCGTATTTGTGTCCAGAGACCTCTCAAGGCTCAAGATTTATAAAATAAATTATTAATTATATTCAAATAAAATTTATAAAATAGTCAGTAATTTAATTACTGACTATTTTATTATATAGTGATTGAATATACATAGTGTTATTTGGATTTGAGTTTACTACAGCAGACTGCAGTAAAATAATAAAATATAATAACAGTGAGAGTGATTAAAATTATACACAAATTACTGAAAGATGAAAGAACGTCGAAAATCACTTTTGTGAATATAAAATAAAATGAAGTGGCGTAACTGGGAAAAAATTTAGAAGGGGCAAATTTACTATGATTAAAACTCTGAGCCCCCTCCCCAGTTTAAATATATTTTTATTATATACATAGTCACTGTTATAGGTAATTTAATGTATACCTGTAAGAAACGATAAACCATTGCTAACGAAAAAAATGATTCTGAGCGGAGTTCAAGTGATAGTGATGCTTTGTTAACGTTATTTATGTAATTTTATAGTGAAACAATTCAATAGGCTTTATACATTTTCTTTAATAATATTTGTTTAATGTTGTACTGATTTTTCCAGTGTTCTTACTGTTTTCCCATTTTTCCCCTGTTTTTTCGGTTTTTTAAATTTTCTGGGAAAATCCATAGGAAAATCAAAATATGACCTTTATAAAGTATCTCTTCAGTCATATTTCATTTTAGAAATAAGTGATATCATTGTAAGTCGGAGCAAAATTGCTGGTAGAAAAGTTGTTCACGGGAAAAAAGAAGGCCGTAATATTTGTTAATAAATACCTACATTTCGTACATTTTCCCGTTTTTTCTCCGTGTTAATTGGTTTTTCATATTTGTTGAGAAAACTTTTAGGAAATCGAAAAATAACTTCCTTAAAGTACCTCCCCACATGGATTTACTTTGATAAAAAGTGCTGGAATTAAAAATCGCAGCAAGATATCTGGTAGAAATGTTGTCCACAGAAGAAAAAATTAAACATGTTTGTAAAACCATAAGCTTCTTCGCTACACTCAGAATCTAAAATATGCATAGTATATACCTTATAGTTTTCAATAATAAGTAGTGAACAATAAAAATCAAATAAGAACACGTTAACAAGAATGAATAGAAACAATCATCTAAGAATATATATATAAAGAAATACTATTAAAAATGTTTACATATTACAAACTGTATAATATGTTTTTTCCTACATTAAATTATCTAAGTCTAATAATCATATGATTTAATATGTTATAAAAGAGTATATTATATTCTTTAACAAGGCTACAAATTTTGATTCAACTGTGTGTGGTAAATTTAAAGGAATATAAATAATAAGTGATAAAGGAATAAAGGGGTCATAAAATAACAGATAATAAGTATTCTAGCTTAACACAAACTAGATAAAAATACTTAGTTCTCATCCATGAATATTTTTTCTGGCTACCCTATTGGTGTGAGAACTAAATATTGTTAACGGGAAACCGCAGCATAGCAGCATGTCAGTATTGATCGTGCAATCCAAGACGTGAAAATATTTTAACAACATGATGCAAGATAATAAAACCAGCAAATGGCCTGAGAGACTTAATTTATGAAAAATAAATCATAACATTCTAGAACTAAACGAAGCCCATATAATGCGATGCTTGGAACTGACCCTAAACTGACTTGTTTTCAAGTATAATGTCATTTGGCACACACACATATTACAAGAAATACCATCAACTGAAAATAGAAAACACTTGAACTAGTTGTTAATTTAAATACTTTAACCATTCATAATCTGTAGGCTTTGATAATTGTATATTGTAACTAGTTACTCTATGTATTCTAGATAAAGTACGAGCATTATATGTATATAATTTGAATGTAAATACTTACGCAAGAATATCACGTTAAATTATAAAATAATAGACTTTAACGGTATATATATATGTTGCCGTATGACGTTCATTGTTATTTTTTAGAAATATTATCGGTTAACGAAACGGCTGTCGGCCCAATATCACATTGATTTTCCATTACCTTTGTATTTTTTACGACAAAACGATTTATGCGCTCTTGGTGTGCCAGGCCGACACTACGGATTGTTGCTTTTTAAATGCAATAAATTGACACCATTAATTTAAATTGATATCATAAATAAATAAAATAGCACAATTGTGTGATATTTTCATCAGATAACAGTACAAAGTATATGGATTTATCAACCGTACTTTTCCTTCTGGTACGAAAATATTTATATAGTTATTCATTTTACAGGTTTTGCACAAAAATACTTTAAACATATTATGATTAAAGTTAACGTCGATAGTATGTAATTATATTATATTAAAGCCAATTAAATTTTAATAAAAAATAAAACTAAACTATTTAATTAAATACAGTAGCGCAATCAGCGGATTTATGCCCCTGCTGTTCGAAAAATTATATTTATTTATACATACATAAATAAAAACCCAAATTAAAATACAGTACATTTGAATATTAAATTTGTTTTGTGTTAGGTATACATAAAGCTGATGGCATAACTAAATTTTGTACAGGTAAGGATAAGACCCATATTATGAAAGAATCGGTGGTTACACAAAAATCTTTTTCTAAAATTCCGAGTAAACCCGGTAATACGAAGACTGACAATGAAGATGATAATGAAAGGTAATCTCTAAGACGAAGAAATCCCAACATCCAAAGACAATGAAAACTCAGCGACCAAAAATACTTATAAAGGTTTTATTACATATATTCCCGTTTAAAATATCACATTAAAATGTATATTTATGAAATCACTTTTCAACATTTTTTAAGGACGAAACTCCCCCTCTCTTCTTCTATTAATTTCGCCCATGTCTCAAGTTAGTATTTAATTTCTCTCAATTCAAAATCCTGACTTCACCACTGGTTCAAATCAAAACATGAAAACAATTTTGTTTGGTAGATCGTATTTTATTAGAGGCCTGAATAAATTTTAATCTTCTGGCCTAAATATGGTTCCCACTCTACCCCTGACCACGTTATTTAAATCCATAAGGTAAATAACGTTATTGTTTTATATACAGTATGTCTCACTGTGTTCGACAGATTTTTCTAGCGCTGTTAATATTACATTTTTTTTTTTCAATCTGTTTATTTCTGAGGGGGAAATCGATTTGGAGAAAAATTACATTTTTTTTCATCCTCTTAACACAAAATTTTCAAAATAGCCATTTTCTAAAAAGTTTTATTCAAACATTTTTATTTATCACACATTCATATTCGATGAATTTCTTAGTTATTGTCGTTTTAATTTCTAAAAAATAGGCTTGAAAACAATTATTATTCAATAAAACAACACGTTATATATGATAAGGAATCACAATCGGTAAGTAATTCTTTACATGCTATTGAATATTCATTATTTTCACGCCTAATTTCTAGAAATTAAAACGTCTATAACTAAAAAACTACTAATCAGATATGTATGCATGATACATTAAAATTTTAAGAATAATATTTTTTACAAAAAGATATTTGGAAAATTTTCTTAAGTGAATAAATAAAGTTATTTTTATTTTTTGTGTATAAGGGATGAAATTGAGAATTTAATTTTTTCCCAAATCGATGTCCCCCTCGAAGACATACCGATTGAAAAAAAAAAAATAGAAAAAAAAATTTATACTAACAGCGTTAGAAAAATCCATCGAACACGGCGGGACACACTGTATATATGTGTATAAATAATTTTATTTTAACTGTTATAATATTGATACGATTTTCATTTGGTTATAAAATACATATGCACTTACATAATAATATAATATAATTATAAAACTGTATTTTTTTTTTTTTCGGTCATTTTATGAGATTTAAATTTAAAATAATATAATCTACCATAACTATCGAAATATAATATTCTGTTGTAATTTTTGCTAAAGTATACATCTAGAAATGTTTCGTCCCATAAAAACATCACCATGTAGTTAGCCCACCTACCTTTTCCAAAACCAATGATACTATATTTTCAATATTACTCTTTTTCGGCGTATCGGTTTTTACATACCTAGCCATTTCGAATTCAGCTATTTTGTTGTAAATTATAATTATTATTAAATAAAATATGTTTTTCTATTGTAATACATTGAATATTTAATATCTGTAATAAACGACCAAACGTGACACAACACAATTACCAGTTCCATCACAAATAATGTCTTCTATTACAGTTTTGCCACATAAATACAGCACACATTAATATTACGCGCGTCGTCCACATAGAGGTGCATCACGTAGCCACTGCGGCGATCAAATGGGAGTAGCTAAAATGGGAGAGGCATCATACGCGTCAGTAGAAGCTCCCACACTCCTTTGGGTTCGCCCAGCGGAAGCACACATAGGTTTGCTCACTTAACTTACCTATACTCTTCCGAACTTATACAACAATTGCAGACACCGTAGACGGGCTGTTGTATTTGGTTATCCTTCACATCCTATATCACTGGTAGTTGTGTTAATTGTCACTTTGTCTTTACCGTACATATAAACGTGTTTATTTGTATTTCCATCACCTCATAAATAAAATATACACAACATATTGTTTCCGATTGGTTCGAACAATCAACGCAAAATAAGGCAGTTGGTGCTCACCTTTTGCAGCAAACAGTTATTTTCTATGCGTTTTGATAGGTGATAAACATACTAAATCGCTCCCAATTCAGCGTTTCATTTCCACACGGCATTCACGTCTATTTTTGGTAAACACAATCACTGTTCATAATTACAACGAACTCAAAGGCATACGTACTCACTGTAATCACTGTGTGTGGACTTGCTTACCTCTACACAGTGCACATACGCTCACACAATCGCCGGCTGTACAACGCGGCGTAGTATAGCCGATTAAAATATGCCCTAAAAGCTTAGTGGTTTCGGTAACGAGATGCCAGAGGACCAATGTCTATTTAAAATTTAAATAAACCAATTGGTGTTTATATTGTAATGATCCATCGAGACCTACGTATACTTATATTTTGCTCCTTACATTTCGAGCAACGGATTTCTTGCGAACTATAAGCCGAATACCCGAGGTAAGTGATTATTATATATTTTTATTTATGTAAGTAATAGGATGGAAACAGAATGAATAGGTACAACGATGCGCAAGGGTTAATATTCAATAAACATAATTCGTATTAATATCGTCATAATATATATACAGAGTGATTTTTTTATCAATTATCTCAGAGGATATTAGAGTCATAGATAAACAATTTATTACCCTTCCCTACTCCTTCGATCTAAACTTTAAAATGTTATAACTCATAAACGGTAAATCTGATATTAGTATTATGCATACTAAAATGTCTAGAAAAATACAGTTGTCGCAAAACAGAACCATTAGATTTATGTATTGGATCTATATTACACATACAGCAATTTATAAATCTATTTTTAGTGGCAAAAAAATAAAAAAGATATACTACAGATAAAGTTTTCCCCATTTTAAAAAAAAAAAATCTTTTATAATTATTTGGAAGTGAATTTATATGCGCAAAAAATCCTTATATTTTAAGGATGCTTTTATATGCTTCTAAAAATACTGTAATATAATATAAAATTAAAATCTAAATCGGGGATAATTCTTATCAGATTTCAAATAGCTTATTCTAATACATGAACGCATTATTTGCATAATAACCCGTTTCCTAATCATAATTATTAACAGAACAGTTATGTTTCGCGACAACTGTGTTTTTATGATACATTACATTACAGTTAAAAGACGGAGACAGCACATGCTGGTATAACGTTTTCTTAAGACAAGTGTATTGTTAATATTAATACTCACCGTGTAAACTATGACTTTTTTTTTCTACTAGGCCAGATTTCCTCGATTTAATGCAACGCGAATGTAGACATATTCTAATGATATCTTTGAATTATATTTTTCATTGATCACATCGGTGATTTCTTGCAAAATTTTTAATCCTTTACTAAATATGTCTACTATCTATCTATTAATTTAATATTAAATAAAATAAATTATGTATAATTAATTAAAACGCAGAAAGTATGACTAAAGAATAATAATACTATATTTGACTTACATTTGCGTTCTGCTTTCTTAAAATACAAAACATCGCGTATTTGATTTTTGTTTTTCAATATTTCATCGTCAATTAGGTGACTGGCCACAGCCGGAATTCCACCACGTTTTGTATACATCGTAAATATGCGAAATAAAAAAATATTTGTACGCGCGAAAAGGATTCAACGAACGTTATATGTTGAAGTACGCGTAACTATAATATAAATAAAATATAGATATAAGTACAATAGTACATAATAAATTGTACACAGTAAAAAGTTGTACCTAAGATACCTATGATAGTATCTATACCCTTTATACTTAATATTATTTCATTGAAGAAATTAATAGTAATAGCTACCCTGAAATTAATTTTGAAACCACTCCGGAGGCGACAGGGATTCTATCGTTTTAGTTTAAATAAATTTTGGGATTGGTATTTTTATTTTATTGACAACGACGACTACAAAAGTCATGTAGGCGCCACGAAATTGACTGCACAGTGCTGCTCTCTAGCGGTATGTTATAAGCAAACGTTAATTAAATTAACTTTTGTGCACAAATACTTTCGTGGCCGCCTATTGGTGCAGCTTGTCAGTTGACATACATCGTGGCTCAACCATACTATCTATAATCGCGATAAGTGCGGGACTGAAAACAATATCTGAGAATACTAACTAGGTACCTATAGAGTATTAAATTTATGCCAGATACTGCTGTCAACAGTATTTTATTTGTAAACAAACCATTTGTGTTTACATTGTTAATTGTATTCTGAATAATGTATCATGCACACGTTGCGCGACTTTATTTTCTGTTACCTATATTATGAAATTCAGTCATTCTTTACAGTATTATTGATCGCTTACTTAAAAAAGTAGCTGCGTACACAACATGATTATTTGTAAAATATATCCAATAGTTCTTATATCAATGACGATTATTATTACTCTCCAAGACGTGGACGCCGGTCGACAAGCAGAAGGTGAATATAATTGCTTAGGTTTACATTTTTATACATATTTTATTACTAATAAACATAATATAGCTATTGTAAAATAATAATTTCTACATTTATTATTATATCGTTTAATTATTTTTCTGTTTCATATTTCGTTTTATTTGTTCGATTACAAATATGTTTATTAAAATGGAAAACGTGTTTAAACCGCGATCAAAACCAATTTTAACAATCTCATAGTGAAAAAAAAAACTAAAAGATTAGTACGCTTTTTTTTTTTTACACGAACTCAACGGGATCATCATCTGTCTTCGTCGTTAAAAAGCCTATTTGCCGATTCAAAATTATAAAATATAAAATTGAAAAATACAGTTCAACATATTTATTATCCTCTATTTAATCGAAGTTTTTAAACCCTACAAGAAAATAAAGTTATGAAACGAAAACGTTTGGTGATAATGTCACTCCTCGATTTTGCTTTTTTGTTGAAAATAAAACGTAATAAATAAAAGAAAAAGTGAAAAGCCACAAAGTGTGTTGGTTGAATAGTCCCCTTAGGACAATCGAAAAAATATAGGAATGTATAATTTGTAAAATGTGCGTTTCAAGTGTCCGATAGCTATTGAAATTTACTCGCTTGGAATAAAGACGAAGAAGAATAATAGCCGACTGTAAATATTTTTAAATGTATTAAATGTTATTGTTATTATTTTTAATTTTAAGATTGTCGAGGTGAGTCAAAAATCAATTATTAAATATTAATAATATTGCCTATAGTTATCACAGTCGTAATTCGAGTATAATTATTTAATAACTATTGCTTAACTTCGAAAAAAAATAGAAGAGGTACTGTAGATACATTTAAAAAAGTAACGTCCCCAGCATTTTAGCAGGTATCCTTCACATTACCAGGGAGGGGGGAGACTTTGCTGTAGATAGTATTCAGATGCGTTTTCAGGATTTTTTATTGGGGGATTCCATATGAACGTTTATTAAAAATTGAGCCGTGGGGCCAAGCCACCAACACCTCCTTTCTTATATAAAAACAACGTACATTAAATTAAAACATCTATATTTTTTATTAAAATATTGAATTTACAAAATGATATTAATTTTTCTTGATTTTTGAACTAGCACATCAAGAATTTTTTCGGGATCAATTGAGACTTTTCTATCTACCGCTACAACAATTTTTATCAGGCTGCTCAGGCAATTTACTTTTGTCTACATCACCTACCTACATCATCAACTTACAGTAGCTAGAATAGCCGAACAATTAATTAAGGTATTCAGTCCCCCAGCGTCCCCTCCCTCAAATCAAGCACTGAGTCTAATAACTAATTAATGGCTTGTGGTATGATTTTGATGTGATGTTTAATATTTGTCAATCAACTCATTGATCCTTTCAGCCGTTAAAATATAATAATAAGTGATTTCCACAGTGGTCTCAGCGCTTTTTAATAGCACTTAACAATCCACTACCTAATAATAAATTTACAGAAGAAAACCCAAGCCGATATTAATAGTTTGTCATACTAAAAAAAGGGTAACAAAAATATTGACACAGAAGCCTGTAACAATCATAAATATCTGAAAATCACATCACTAATATTATATCTTCTAATGACATAATTCTATCAATTCATAACGAAATTCACTTGACCTGACCAAATTTTCGGAATAATTCCAGAGAATCGTTATTATTAAATTTTAAAAATACATATTTATTAAGGTCCTTAAGACAAGTAAAATTGAACTAATAGAATATTATTACGTTGATATTATATCATCGTTCTCCAAATGCCTTTATTTAGAAAAACTGAAGGAAATGTTCGATGGAAGTAAGTATTTATTACGTGTACTATGTGTATAGATTAATAAATAAAAGTGTTTTCTTCATGAAAATGAATGAAAGAAATTGTTAAAAATTGTGTTTATTACGGATAATGATTTTTTTTTTTTCTATCGTTATTATAAGAAATAAAATGAAAACAGAAGTAAATCTCACTTATAATATAAGGGAATAGAAAATGACATATTCATTCTCAACACACTTTTGTAGAACTTACTTTTAAGTTTTATTGTAATTCTTTTCCCACATAAAACACCTGACGCAGATAAAAAAGTAAGGGGTAAAAATTTGAAAATAGTGGAAGAATAAAGCTTAAAATAATGATAAACTTAATAATGAATAAAAAAAAAAAACAAAAAATAAAACTCACTTCAAATTTCCTAAGAAAACCAGTAAACCTATACAACAAAATTTCCAACTAACATAACTATTGATTTATCAGGTTTACTTTTCGTTTAGTTAACAAATAATATTATGATCTATTTATTTATTAAGTATTTAATTTAGTCATATTTCTCTTAAAATATTAAATTTTAAAAGATACGCAATAGTAAACGGTTAGATATCATTCTTAATTGTTATTTGTTAATTCAGCAACATGATATTTTCTCGTTAAAGATTATTAAGTAACTTAAAATTAATTATTCAACATAAAGTTTTGTAGTTTCAGAAACAGATTGGGGAGATGTAAAGAAGTGTGCGATTTTCTTATATGAAATTGTGGGTAAGTAAAATAATACATCATTCAAGGGAAATTAGTTGTGGGTAACAGTTCAATTGAACATGTTTGTGCTCGTATTTATAATAGTCGGTTTTAGAAAAAAATAAATTTTTTCTCTGCCGTAGATAATTTGGCAGTAATTGTTTTTTTCCACAATAATTGTAAGCTTTAAAAATTTAAAAATCAATCAAAGCCAATAGCATTATTGTACAAACAATTTCAACAATTATATAAAGTTTTTAAGTCTTAAATTGAAAACATTTTGTTTTAATTATACTTAGAATTGACTTTTATTTTGTACATTTACTTTTTAAAGTATTTAGGAGTATTAAAACATCATATTTCTTTGTGTATACGTCTGGTTAAACACCGCTAATCATTTCGAATAAAATATTTCGTTTTATTTTACTACAGTCTATAACGCTTTAGAATACGGTAAGTTAATATTTTTATTCGTAATGTTCAGTGGAGGAAACTGTAATCTTAGTTAAACTGGTGCATTTCTACTTTTAAAAAACCGATAGCAGTTATATCATCTATTCAGATTTGGAGTTTTTACAATAATTAAATCATCTTGAGACAATTATAATAAATTTGTATGTTTATACACATAGGCCTGAGTATGGGTGCAGCAGGTTGTGCGCTTGCTGCCCCTGACCGGCTGGTATTATTGTATTATTGGACTTACATGGGTTACCAAACTATAGTTATAATCGAACATTCAAAATATGCGAACTGTTGAAACATTTACAGTTTTGAAAACCAAGCATTGAAGGAGCTTTGTTTTATATACTCATATAGTATTCATTGAAGGAGCTTTGTTTTATATACTCATATAGTATTCATTGAAGGATCAAAGATTATACCTAGGTCTTTATTCTGATAAACACGAACGAGCTCAAGGTAATTTAAACAATATTAGTAAAAAAACAGAACCTGCATATTTGGTTACACTATTCATAAAGTAACTTAGCATCAGTAGGAGTCTTAATAATATGAAACATCGGTTATCGTTGAAAAATAACATACGTGAAATGATAAATTTAATATCAAATTTTAATACAAATTTAAATAAGGACGAGTGGTGCTAAATGGGATTCTTGAGAGACACCTAAACTTACATTATATGGAGATGATCTTAAGTTTTTTATTTAGTTTAGTTTTCTATTATTAGATATAAAAATACCAACTAAAGGAAAGGATTACGTAAACCTAAATTATATAGATTGGTAGCTGGAATATTGTGATCAACTTTGTTAAAAACTTTCAAAAAATGTGTGTATAACATTTACCTGATGATCTTTAAACGAATTTAAGACATACATTTTTAAAACTCAAAGATGTAATTTAAGAAACCCCGATTTTTAACAACCGTACTAATATTCCACGTTCAAAACGACGGTAACAATTTTCCGACAACCAGTGAAACAATATTTTAGATTGATTTTGAGTACCTAATAAACAGAGATGATAATTTACAAGTCCGAGTTCAAACTCAATGTATGAGTAAACAATTATAGCATTTTTTCTCCTATATTTTTTCCTATGAACTTTTTATCTGATAGTCCCAAATTAATCCTAAAAGGGATTTCCATAAAATAGGATATTATGACTATAATCCATGAAATATTTGAAGATTTTTGTGATTGTATGCAATAGATAGTTATTTTCTAAAAGTTCTATTTGTAAAAAAAAATAATCCGGTAAAAATACTCGCTGTCCCTGACCTAAAACTGCGCACGTGGTATTCATGCAATTATACAAAACATAACATATTTGTTTATCTGATTTTTTTTTTAGGCATACAAAAGGAATACTTTGATTATATTTATAAAGGCGTTGAACCAAGTACCGGATATATTATTATTAGATACTTTATTAGTATTAAGAGTTTTGGAAAAATAATTACATTACGTACAACTTAACGCAATCGTTAAAACTGTAAAAATAGTCAATAGTATCTTTGAGATTACCTGGTGGCATTTTGATTTTGAAAAGCCAATGAAATCGATTTATTTTATGTATAGTTCCGAGATAATGCACATTATGTTAATACGCAACCTGATATCTCTTGTCATGATTTATGTATAGAATTATAATGCATAATGTATTCTAATGTTATTTAAGCTGTTTACGTCTAAATGTATATGTCCTTTAAATGTCACCAGTGTGCACGTGCTTTTAACAAAAACTAGGTAATTGAAAATATCAGGGTAAATCATTGGAGGAACTAAAACTTTTGTCCTCAATGTACAATTGTGTTTTATCAACAAGTGTGAATTTTAAAGGCGAATTAAATCAAAGTTTAATCTTTTTTGTACGTCACAAGTATGATGCTTCGAGTGTGTTTACTCAATTGTATAAACATAATTATAATAGATTATAAATATACAACATAGTATTATAACTAAAAGTTCATTAATAAAAAGAAAACTTCAAACAAAAGTTTTGGACAACATACAAAGTTAAACTACCAATTAGTGATAAGAATATTACCAAGTTGTAAACATAACGAAACCAAATTAGTCAATTATTTTTTATTATATTATACACTTTTGTAATATACTTTCATTTTTAATTAATAATAGTCAATACAATGCAAAAACCGAAAGAATTTTGTAGACGACGTTTTGGTACGTAAAATTTATCTAAAGCCCTAATAAAACTGACGAATAATTATCACTAGGGATAAGAAGCTATAGGAGGAAAAATTGGCAAAATACGCGCCAAAAAAAAAAAAATTAATTATTCCAAGAAATATGAATAAAAAAATTTGCAATAAAAATTTACATTCTGGTAGAATTTAATGACGGATTTTTCGTGTTTACTTATATTTTAATGTTGTGTTGTGGTAAATCTTTTATTACTATTAAGTTTTATCTCACAAATTTTACAAAATAAAATATCACCATCTATAATAAAAATATTTCTACCGAATCCTGTAACGAATTTCTGTAAACTAGGTACTTTCGGCATTTTAAATAAATTAAATACTAAAGTCACGACAAACATAAAAATACACGAGAGTGTACAGAGTGATTCACTAAGTATGCTCATCCCATTCTTTTAGTTAAATTTTGCATGTATCCAAATTCTGATTTTTGAAATTTGTATGTGTAGTTAATATTTTCGAATACTTAGATTTTACACAACATTTAAGGAGAATCCTCTGGTGATATCAACTTTGATTTTTTAAATGAGAACCAAAATAAATGAGTAACACAAATGATATTCCACTACTCTCCTCATACCTAAATTTAAAAGTGAAATATCTCGTTAACAGCTTGATGGAAATCAAAAATGTTGACTCCAAAATTGATTTAAAGTAATTTTCCGTATATTTCTGGAACTTTTAATATAGGTTCTCATTTGAAAACCAAAGTTGGTATCACCACTGGATGCTTCTTAAATGTTGTAAAAAATCTAAATATTCGAAAATATCGGTTTTAAGTACACTTAAAAATTACAAAAATCAAAATTTGAGTATATGCAAAATATAATTAAAACATGGGGTGAACACGCTTAGTGAATTATTCTGTATTCGACGGTGGACTAAACTAAATTTTATTTTTGACGGTCGTGAAAGAAAAAATAATCGCGTTATACTCAAATAAGATACGTGTTATAAACGTATCGTATAAATATATACGTTTTACATTTTAGGTTTAAACGCTATATTATTGAAAGTACAGGTTTTGTGTTCAATTATTGTTTTATAGGATAAAATGTATTAAAAATAAGTACAAATTGATTAAATATGAATTTTTATGTACAAAAAGTCATTAAATTTGCTATTCTTTCACTAGGTTATGGAATAGATTTTTAGCTCACCAACCTATAAATAGAAGAAATGGACAAAAATATGCAATTCCTCTAACTTCTTATTCCTACTTATCGCGTACAACTATTTATTATATGAAACCCATCATATAATAACAAATCACTGCACGATAGTTTAAACATTATTTTTTATAAGCATACGTCTAATTATTTAGGAATTATCAAGCATAAAACAAAAAGTAAGTCAAATAATGTTCATTTTTTTTTTTATTTGTATTTATTTATTATTAAATTTTTTTTTTTTAACAATCTAAAAAGATCAAATTATAAAAGATAATATTAGGTGTATTAAAAATTTGAATGAAAAAAAAAGAAGACAGAATTGATAGATATTGCATGAGTAATAAACATATTAAGAAAAGTAACCATAAGACAAATGAGATAGTCATTTGAACAGGAAGTTTGGAAAATACGTGAGTTCTAATAAATGAAATTCGGGATAAAGTTAGGCCAAAGAAAAAAAGGCAAATGATTAATGGAAATATGAGGGCATTTGGGCACTCACACAAACCTGTTTAGCGGGGGCCCATTATTTTTTCGAAGAAATAAACATTAATTATAATAATAATAATATAAAGGCGATAGATTAGGTTACGTGTAGGGCGAAAAAAAAAATATCCGACTCCAGTTGTATTGGATGAAGAAAAAGATAATCCCATTTAAAATTTAAACAAACATTAAACATATATGTATGAATTTATCTCATATATATGTGCATACATACGTATATTACATAAAGAATATAAGTTTTTTCTTTTGTAAATTCAACAGAAGTCTGTATTTATAAATGTATATTTTCAGCGAAAGAACAAAAAGAAGCGTATAAAGGTCGGATTATTATACATATTATACTAGATAGTTATCGTTACATAGATCCAAAATCGTAATATTAATTTAAAAATAAAAATATTGGAAAAATAATTAAATTGTACTTGTGGTCATAATGGGACCAGTGTAATACTTATGATTTTAAAGTAGGAACACTAGGTTATCATAACAAGTTTTGGAGACCAGTGATAAAACTTTGAAAAATAACAAAAAAACAAATCAATTAATAATAGGTGAATTTTTTCGGTGAACCTTTCGATTAATCTAATGACAAATAAATGAATACTGATACCGAATCATAAATAACAGAAACTTCGATTAAAAAATAGATAGCTGCATCCTAAAAACTTGAAAAGCATTTTATGATATTTGAATGTTCGTCAATCGTACAACTATAATCACTTAATTCATTTATTATTAAAATAAATGATAATAAATACCGTTTTAACTTTGGCAGCGATGAAAAAGTTAAGAAAACACAGAGTGTTAACTTATGAACCTTCATAAGTTATATTTTAAATCTAAATCGAACCATTTGTGCGCGGAGAAAAATAAAGGAATTATCATTTTCATCGCTGTATGAACACCATGCAAACCATGTTCCACGTAAATTATATAAATTAATTACAATATATCCCATATTTCCGCAATCTCCATGAAATGTATAAAATATTGTATAAACATTGACTTTATTATAGGCATTATAGACTGTAGTTATAACGTATACGCCATGGGTCTTTGATTAACCTGTAATGAAAACCCTAACCGAAGTAAATGTCTGCACACGCTACTGCTCGTAGGTATTATTATTAAGAATGCAGAAAATATTATAATATAGTAACACAAATAGTAAGTATATACTAATAACACAAATTAATACATTTCATACACGAAATTATCAACCTCATAAAAAACATTATTTTACTTAACAACGACCGTAACCTTTTTGTGTTTTCCGTAGAAATTTGCAATACAAACCAGTATAAACGTAATAAACGTTTCCAAAATAAGTATTGGGGGGGGGGTGCTGGAGACATAAATTCTAACGTTATTGTATATGACTTAAATACAATTCAAAATGTCCATATATATATTTATTTATGTGCTCTACACATATTGTGAAAAGTACATATAACTTTATTGGTTTTAATTTGTGTGCGTTTTTTTTTTCTTTTATCATTTGGGAGATGTCAATGTGTACAATTCTGTTTTATAATGTTGATTTTAAAAGTAAACGTTCTTTTTATCATACAACAAATATATTTTATTTAACTTGTATATAATTTTTTTGTACAACATATGTTTTATTTTTAAGTGTAGAATGCAAAAGTAAGTAAAATATGTGTATTAAATTTACCAATTGAAATATTATTTATAATGATTTTTTTGTCAAAATTTTGGTTTATATGTATTTATTATTTATACGAAGCCAACAAAATAGTATGCACAATTTGAGTTAAAAATTTAATTTCTCCGTGTTTGAAATATTTCTATGAAATATGGAATAATAAATTTTTATTTCTAAATATTACTAAAAAACTTTACGAATAAAAAACTTATATTTACCTTTTCTAGATGTGGTCAAATTTTCAGAAAATATTAATCATTTTTGTGCTATTTATAGACATTTTAATTTTGTGAGTTTTGTACGTAATTTTTATTCGGTACGTACTCTGTGGTAAAATTGTTAAACTTAACAGAAATGCTAGACAATTTAACAGGAGGTTTATTAAGTCGTATTTTGTGGTATAAAAAAAAATTAAGCTTAATGTGATATTTTTTTATAAAGGAATTTTAATATCAAAATTTGACGGTAATCGTTTGAGTAAAAATTTGTGTGGAATAAATCTAGTTACTGGTCCACACAAATTTTTTAATATATATTTATTTTACTAAAATACGTAAAATATATTGACATATATTGTTGAAAGATCAATATTATTAACCGATCTCCGATGAGAATCATTTTTCGTTAGAAATGATTACAGATATACATTAAATTTCCCTCTATATCGTACCTTCCCATTTTCTCATTTAAAACAGTGGTCCATCGTGAGAAATAAGTCTGGCTTTTTTTTATAAATTTAAGAAACTAATAGCTATAAAATCACACAAATGACATTCCACTACTCTCCTCCTATCCAATATAGGTTGTCATTTGAACATGAAACCTATGAAGAAGTTCCAACCCCCCCCCCCAAAAAAAAATAAGGGTAACAAAAACAATGGTTCTGTCATTTTCTAGAGCTGCTTGTTTTTCAAGTTTTAAAAAAAAAAACTAAACAAGTTTATAGGTACTTCTAAATAATAATAAGTGAGATATTATAACAACTCGCCTATAAATGTATACCCCTGTATCTACAGCTCAAAAACTTATGCATTTTATTATGAAATTTAACAACAGAAACTATGCGTGAAGCGGGGTTTAAACGTCGAGACGGTAAGCATTTATAATTTATATAATACATCATATTGATGAAATATCGGAACATTATTTATTTTATTTCACATGTCGTCAATATCATTGAAATATGCTGTATCCAATATTCATAGTTTAGATTCTATTCTATTTTAGAAGAAGTTTAAAGTTTTACAAAGATGTTTATTTTTTATTTCCTATATGTTAACAAATTTTCTACCAGGAGTCTTGATCAGATTTTTGAGTATAGCATCTTTTTTGAAAGAAAATCGGTTTGCGGAGGTACTTTACGGAGGTTATTTTTTGATTTTCCCTAGAATTTTTCCAGAAAATGTGAAAAACCGAGATAAAACATGAAAAGACGTAGGAAAACTTGAAAATCGGTAGAACATAAAACAAATAGTATTTAAGAAAATATATTAATTTACTATAAAATGGCATATATATATATATATATATATATATATTGTTGACAAAGCATCACTATCAACTGAATTCCACTCAGAATCGTTTTTTAGTAAACAATAGTTTATTATTACCTTTTACAGGTGTACATTAAATTATCTAACAGTGGTTGCACCCGTCCTCATTATCTTAGGACGTCTTTTTCATTGTTTACGTCTAAACCACACAGACGCGTTCCTGTGGGGAAGAGCGAGGGGGACATAACCCCCTCACCCAAAAGCCGTGTGATGTTCTTCTTTGTTATACTAAATATCTATAATTCTTAAGTATTAATAAGTCAAAATGCAACTGGTTCCAAATGTCATAAAGATGATTCCGAATCTTGGAAATACTTTGATTGAAACAAGAATGAAACACTTCTCATTTATAAATTTCAATAAATATTCTCTCGGGGTCGAAATAAAATTATGGAAAACTAAGTGGGAACAATCATTTTGCAATGATATAATAAAATAATAAAGGAATCAAAATTGGAAATGATTAATTTAATTTAAATTTCAGATTCTGAGTGTAGCAAAAAATGTACTTCCTTTGCTTCTTGCTGTAGCACCTTTTTTGAAAAAAACTATTGTTATATTGACTAGATGGTACTTTAGGAAGGTAATTTTTTTAATTTTCCAAGAAGTTTTCATAATGTCAGAAAAACCCAGGATAAAACGTAAGAAAAACGAAAAAATTTACAAAAATAATGTTTTTATTATTTCAAATTTTGTGTTTTGTTGTAATCCAGTTAAACTATTCGTACTTATTCGTAGACTTAAAATTTGGACAGAAAACATATATTTGCCTTTTCTTGACGTGGTCAAAATGTTTATATACATTTTAATTTTGCGAGTTTTATGCGTATTTTTTATTCGGTAGGTACTCTATGGATAAAATTGTTGGGCTAAACAGAAATGCTTGAGAATTTAACTTGAGGTCCATTAAAAGTCGTAATTTGTGGTAAAAAAAAAGTTTTGAGCAGAAGCTAACTGGCTTATCACTTTTAAATATTTATCGAAAGGCAATAACAATATAGAAAATATTGTTGATCAAACCGCTTGCATAACGCTGCTTAAAATAATAGTATTTTGGACTTGGTCATCTAGCTTTTATTAATTATTATTAGTATTGTTATTCATATTATTATTATTTTAATTATTATTTATTTAATGTGAAAAAAAATAATTTAACTTTTAAATTGTACTGTTTTACTGCATATATACATATGCAGTAAAATATATCTGCAGTCGTCTAAGCTAATATAAGTTGAAATGATATCAGACATGAATTTTTTAAGATTTTTTTGATCAAAGCGGTGGTATTCAAGAGCAAACATAAAGTAAGTAATAAATAAATAAACAAATAAGTAAATAATATTTACCACAGTTGAATAAATAAATGAATATAGGAATAAAATCAAAATAAAATAATTATAAAAAAGGCGTCCTAGAATAATGAGAACGAATGTAGTCACTACTATAGATAATTTAATGTATACTTGTAAGCAACAGTAAACCATTTCTTACGAAAAAACGATTCTGTGCGGAGTTCAGTTGAAAGTAATGCTTTGTTAACAATATATATGTCATTTTATAGTAAAATAATTAAATATACTTTGTATATTTTCTTTAATCATTTTTGTTTCAAGTTGTACCAATTTTCCCAGTTTTCCTAAGTTTTTCCCGGGTTTCCATTGTTTTATCCCTGTTTTTCACATTTGCTGGGAAAACTCTTGGGAAAATCGAAAAATCACCTCTCTAAAGAACCTCGCTAGAGAAATTTGCTTTTAGAAAAATTGCTATCATTAAAAGTCGAAGCAAAAGTACTGGTAGAAAATTGTTCGCTGTCCCCCTCCATTAAATTGGCCCGAAGATGCCCCTGAGCAATACTATAAACGGAGCTCCGTTCAGAAACGTTTTTTGTTGGCAATGCTTAAATTTGCTTAGGTACAGATATACATTAAATTTCCCTCAATATCCTACCTTCCCAACTTCTCATCTATTACAGTGATCCACCCATTGTACGAAGTATGTCAGTTTTTTTTCTTGTTAATCATTTATATCAAATATAATTATTTCACCCCCTCCCCTTCATAATCAAGTTCTAGAGACGCCCCTAAAACCACCAATATAATTTCTGTAAGAAATCGAAGATTTTATTTTAACAATCGCATAATATTAGTTACAGTTTACAACAGTTTTTATTTTATAGATTTCTATCGTGGTTTTTTGTTTCATTCTGCTTATTATGATACGGGTAAGTAAATCGTAATAACTAAAACACATGACGATGTAAACCTTAAACCTTATACATATGTGGTATACATTTGATATATATACATTTTTTTTTACTGTCTGTTTTGAAGGGGGTTTTTGGGGGGTAAATTTTTAATATTCAAATAAGAACCTGTATTCAAAATTTCATAAACGAATTGAATATTAGTTTAAATAAATTACAGTGTTAAAATTTTGGTTTTCCACTAACGTGTTGATAAGATATTCCAATTTTTAGTTAAAGTCGGTAGAGAGCGGTGGAACACTATTAAAACGCCACGTGCCATGTAATGCCACTACACAAGTGTATTGTGTTCCACTACACTACCCCTGCATAAACTAAAAAGTAGAATATTTCGCCAACGGGTTGACGAAAACTAAAAATGTCAATACTGATTTTTATTTAAACTAATACATTTATTTACGGAATTGTGAATATAGATTCTCATTTTAATTTCAAAAGTAGACACCTCAAAAATGCATGATTCAAAAATTGCCAATTTTCTTATGCCAGTACGCATCGATATCATTGAATTTATTAAATGTTAGTTGAATAATTACCATGCACGTTATGATTACAAAAAACTACTGAATTTATCAATAGTATTATTGGGGGAACAACCGAAAGAACAATAAAAATAAACCTATAATTCCAGGAGCCTACCATCGGATGTTGGATGACAAAAATTATATATTGTTTAAAAAAATAAATTTTTCGTAATCAACTCCAATTGAAAGCAATTGAGTTCAATGACCTCCGCCAATTTAATTTTTTTATTATCCGAGTCTACATTCAAAAGTGGTATACTTGTCAAATATGCCCGCAAAACAAAAGTGTTTTTTGATCCACCTTAATATATATATATATAGATAGAGAAGAAAGAGAGATATAGACATTAATAATTTTAATAATAATAAAATATTTATAATTATTAATAATTATAAACATGAATTTTATTGATCAATATTTTAGCAGCTGGTCAATGTAAAAATGGTAAGTTGATTTCGTACAAATGATTAGACATCGAAGTTTAAAAAAATATATTTTGTAATACCTATACAGTATGTACATATATTATTATATTTAATAGTGATTCAATTGCGCATTTATCAGTTTCCTATATATTACATGGTACCTATCCGGATAATTCAGTGAGAACACAAATATTACTGACCGGTACTTCCTCGGTAGCATATTAATTTTCTAAAGTATACGAATTTAATGTTGCACCGTTTTTCCCAGTTTTTCGCATTTGATGAGAAAACTCTTGAGAAAATCGAAAAATGACTTCTCTAAGGTACCTCTCTCAAAACTGGGCACTAATTAGTTAGAAAATTGAAGTGAAGTTAGAAAGTTACTTAAAAGGTAATTAGTTAGTTTATATTCATAATAACTTTGTTACATAACTAGTTGAATTGAATGTGGAAAATATTCTAATCTAATTCGTTAAAAACAAAAAGAAACTGGTTATTTTTTTTTTTTCATTTCAAAAATCCAAATGTTCTGTAAAATATTGAGTATTTTTAATTTTATGATAAAACAATTTTTCTTGTCATAATATTCGATAATAAATTATAATCGGCCTTAGATCATATAATACTGATGTGTATATGAGGTGTATATGATCTAAATAGTCGGCTATATTCTAGTTGTTTTTATATGTCTATGGCACTGAGATAGATGAGAATATACTCTATATTATATTCTTACCTCAGTGGGTCTATGGTAATCGGCAATACACGGTAACCACGACGGGTTATAGACATTATAGCCTATACTCTGTAGCCTATAGATTATTGTAATATTATGTTCGTTACCTATTTTATAATAAAACTACATAATATAACCAATATATGCAATATAGGTAATATTATGCTATATTATATTATTATGTATCATACATTTATATTTCATCCCATCATGAATGTTTATTTGTTTACATTTAAATTATTATGATTATGTCAATATAGACGAACAATATAGTGGAACACTGTTTCTATTGTTCTTATCTTGTTAAAGTTTTTATGTTCTAATAACTGATATTCCAATTCATTTTCAAGAAATTAAAGTTATTATCTACCACCTACTTGAAATATTTGATCAGTTCAATTTAATTTTTCAATCATCACCAAGAATTTAAGTTAGTTATCTACTTAATAATTAATTTACATAATACTTTGCATTTGAGTTGGTTTTTCAATTTATTTATTTTTAAAAAAAAACTAACTTCTAACTAAATTAGAAATTTGAAAAATTTTAAAAACTAACGTATATTTTAACTTAGTTAGATTTTATATTAAACTATCTTAACCTCAACTAGTTGACATTAATGAATAACTTGCCCAGCATTGACCTCTCCACACCGATTTCCTTACAGACAAGTTACTATGCGTGAAAATCGGAGCAAGTCCTTTGGTAAAAAATTTTTCCGTAGAAAAAAAAAAAGTCTTTGTAAAACCACAAGTTTCTTCGCTCCACTCAGAATCTAAAATAAGTTTGAACTTATATAGGTAATATAATAAAAAAAAGACGTCCAAGGATAATGGGGATGGATGCAGCCACTGTTATGGGTAATTTAATACGTGCGTGGAGTTGGCCCTTACACTTTATCAAAACTAGTTCCAAATAGTGCCTATATTTTGCAAGTAATTCGCAAGAATTTGCAAGTCAATCCGATATAACGACATTTACCTTGATATACCATACCTATGCGGGCATACAATTTTTGCTCGTGATTGAAGACAAGAAATGACAATGTACCTATAATATTATCTACTCGCTTATGATATTGTCTAACGTTTTGTTCAGAACGTCTTGGCTATATGTTACTGTTCATGCTGATAATCGTACACTGTCAAATAATAATACAATTATTGATTATAACGATGCTATTTAATTAAAAATAAATAATTATATAATTCATCATATTTTAAATATAGAGATACAAACAGATTATTTCATACACATAGGGGAGAATATTGATTATAGCGGTATGTATTGCTATGCTATGTATTTACTTATCTTGGTGAATTATACGATTCACGCGTATTCATTTGGCACGTACTTTTTTTTAAATTTTAGTTAATATTATTATTTTAATAATTTTTTTTTTTTTTTTAATAAAACGCCCTTGGTACTTTGCTGAACAATAATATTAGAGTCAAATTCCGCCCCTCCCCCGCCTATTTTGTATTTATTTTTTATTATAGAACTTTGCAAAACGATAAATAACCGAATACTTTAGTAATAAAATACGACACTACTACATGTATAATACAATCAAATTAACTTAATAGAATTTAATTTAAAAAATGGTAAATATAATGAGAGTTGAAAGTTAAAACCCCCAAAAGGCACATCCTAGATACATACACCGTGGATATAAAAAATTGTATCCTCTAAGCTTCGTTCGAAGACCTTTACAGGTGTACAAAGCTAAAAGATACCTTTCTTTCTCAAAAACATGGTGAAATTCATATTAAATTTTACCGAAATTTTATCATTTCAGTTCACTTATAAAATAATTATAATTCCCAAATATAAGCTTATTTGGTAGAGAAAATTGCTTAAAATGTTCAAAATTAGCGGCAAAAAGATAACAGTCACAATACAGAACATATTTTGGGAAAAATTCAACAATGAAGATAATTGAATACAACATTTTATTTTTTATTTTATTAATAATATTCCATTTAATTGTTTGTAAATATTATTAATATGTAATAAGACAGTGACTAATTTTTTTTTTTTTTTTGATTCTGAGCGCAGTGAGGAATTTATTGGTTTTATTATGATAGTTTTTGTTTATTAACGAATGTAGCTTCTTTTCTAAAAACGAATTTTGTCTAGCTATTGCATTGGGTAGATCATATTTCTATTTAACACGAGAAAAAAATAGAAAAAACGAGGAGAACATTTACGGCAATTACGGTTTTATTATTTTCGATTTTGTTTTTTGTTGTAATTCGTTTGAAAATAACCGTAGAAACTTGAAATTTGTACGGAATAATTATTTTAGACTTTTCATAGTGATATTTTCAAAACGCTAGCAATTTTTGGGCTATTTATAAACTCTTGAAATTTTTTAGTATTTAGATTTGGAGTACAGCAAGGGATCTGTAGGTTTTATCATGATGTGTGTATTTTTTTTTCAGTCAGCGAACAACTTTTCTAACAGAAATCTTGCTCCGAAGTATCATGTGTAGCACTTTTTCTGAAAGGTATAATTTTCACTAGTTGATGTATTGAAGATGTCATATTTTGATGATTTTCCAATGAGTCTACATGATAACTGCGATAAATCAGAAAAAAAATTATAGGAAAATGACATATATTTACGGCCCACCGAGACGTTACCGATTTCATTGTTTTTAATTTTTGTAAACCATATTTTATACCAACAATATTGCTCCAATCAATAAATTACAAGAGATCGATTTTGTTATTTTTAATATATGGCCATTGAAAGAGCAATTTATTTTTGATACTACTTTAGATTCTGAGCGGAGCGAGGAATTTATTAGTTTTTTTAAGATGTTTATTTTTTTTTTTTTTTTTATCTGTAAACAATTTTTTTTACCAGAAATTTTGCTCCGATATAATATCAAGTATAGTACCTTCTCTGAAATTAAATTTTATCTTAATAGTACTTTAGATAGGTCATTTTTTGATTTTTCAAAAGGGTTTTTAAAATAATTGGTTATTAAACCAAATTACAGGCCATAAACAAAATTATAGGTGAAACGGCAAATACGGCAATAATTTTTTGTAAGCTATGTTTTTTACCAGAAATATTACTCCAATAGATGAATGAAATGAGACTTCTTTTGCTGGAATTTCGATGTAGATGTTTAAAAAGTCTTTTTTTTTGATTTTCCATGTGGTTTTCATTCAAATTGGGAAAAACCAAAAATTCAATTAAAAATAAATACAATTAAAAATGTAAAATGAACAAATTTATGGCATATGATTTCATTATTTAAATTTTTTATGGCTTATGTTTTCTATGAAAAAATTGCTCCAATAGAAAAACGACAGTGGCACACCCATCCCTTGTAACAACTCATTTAGATTCTGGACGGAGCAAAGAATTAATGTATTGATTTTACATTATTTTTTTTTAGATTCAGAGCGTAGTAAATGACTACATCCAACCGACCTCAGTATAGCTCCATTTTTTTTCTTTTGAAAACAGGAAGATTTACATAATTTATTATTTTTAATTTTTTTTTTTTTTGTTGTGATTCAGTTAAAAATATCCATAAATACTTGAAATTTGGACAGAAAAATTATATTTGCCATTGTCAAATAGACATTTTAACATATCGAGTTTTGTACTTAATTTTTATTTGGTAGATATTTTGTGGGAAAAATTATTTAACCAAACGGACATGTTATAAAATCTAACATTAGATTCCTTATAAGTCGTAATTTGAAGTCAAAAATAAAAAAAAAAAATTGAGTGTAATGTAGAATTTTTTTTTTATAAAAATTTAACGAAAATCGTAAATATTATGGCCTTTTAAAACATTTAAAACCGAACTTCGCTCAGAATCGTTTGTCATTAGCAATGGTTTATTGTTGCTAAAAGATTATAACTAATTAATTAACTAATATCATGTATCCTACCTTTCCAACTTTTTACATACTTCTGTGGCACACTCATCAGTAGTATCAGCTCTTCTTCTTTTTTTTTTTTTTATTAGGAGTAAACGCAAAACTTAATCCATCAGAGTGGTGTCGAGGTAAACAATACTATTCGAAATTTATTTAATTTAAGAAATTAATAATATATCGTTTTAATGTTTAAATACATAACTAACGTTTAAAAATATCTAACATATTTTGGCAGGTATATAGTTAACGAACTATAGTTGTTTATAAATAATAAAACAAAACTTGGTAGGGGTTAGAGTTTGCATTTACAAAGACTGCAACATTCGGTTAAATATAGTAGTAATAAGTTATTTTATGTTATTCTGCATTTCAGAAATCATTTATTGGTGATTAGCTGATATTAACTACGATTAAAATTACTTCAATTTTGTTAGTTTTCACTACACTCGGTTAAGGTTTAATCATATTTAAATATTATCTAGCCAATTTAGGATCGTTAATTTCGTTATCAAGATTGAAGTATTTCTTATCAATATAAAATCTCTTATCAAAATGATACATCTAGATTTATTTAGTTTATCAATTCTTTGTATATAACCTAATCTCTGTATGCATAAGTATTTTCAAAGAAAAACCTCGTGCTACTTTTATAACACAAGACTAATGAAAAAGACGAACGATGATTTCAATATCTGGACGATCTGGATATTTGTATGTAGTACAAATTATCAAAAAACTATCCATTCCTGTTCTGTCCATTCTAAATCAAATTGAGGGTTGTCTGGAATATGATATTATTAACAACTAAGTAACGTAAATTAATCATCTATATCGTAGGTTTTTTTTTTTTTTTGTAATAGCATTTTCGTTTCTACTTGTATTGATAAAAATATTAGATACTGGAACACATTTGACCTTGAACCTGAATCCTATTAAAATATTTATATGAAATGAATTAATAAAATGTAATCGTAGGGTATAAATATAATATACAATGCAGATTTATTAATCCACTTTGGTAATATTGTAGCCTTATCGCTATATTCATAGTTAATTTTATAATTATTCGTTATGAAACGATATTCATTATTAAATTGAGATTAGTAGTAGTGAGACTACATGTCTATAAGATCAACTTGTGCCCGTGAATTGAAAGTTGACTGTACAATTGGTTTAGATACTTATCTTCTTATTGGGTGCACTGCTTTTTCTGGCATTGAACACATAATTTTTAGCTAACCATAACACTGTTTCATTAGTTATATTACAATATTTATTTTTATTAATAATAATAATAATTTGTATTTATTTTTATCATACGATTTCGTCTTCCATAGCACAACGTGTTTCTTAAAGAATATCAAACAATTCGTCAATCTTTATATAATACAAAACGATATTTTTTTCGTCAACTGGTCTAGTAAAACCGACCGACCGAATGAACCATGAATCCTCCTGAACCGGAAGCGGTTGCTGGGACCGCATTTTGATGCATTAATATGCATCTAGGGTTCACCCTGAACCTCCGCGCTTCCTGACTAGTCATAGGCTAATATAAAGTACTTGTGAATAAAGGAGAGGTTGGGGACAGATCACTATGGAGGTATAGGTCAATGGTGGCCGACTACATATAGTTAGCAGAATAGACAAAAAACAAGACATGAGGGGATGTCTCCACTTGATCCCCCTCAAAAAAACAAAAAGTTACCCAGGATTAAGACCTGGTAATGGATTTGAAATGGTCTGCAAACATTTTGGCACCAATAATAAACAATTTAAATGGCGTCCCTGTTCATGATACACCGACACCGAAATTAATTATTCATAATTAATGAGGTTGATCATTGTTAATGTAAGCATGTTTTAATGATATTTAATTATAATGGTGAAATCCCAATGAAATTTAATCATGATTGAATTACTCGGTTGCTTTTAGTGAAATCGACACTAAGTCTGTTAAACGGGAGATGATGATTATATTAAATATAAATGAACTGTATCTTAATACATCTTATAAATTCTTTTAATTTGATATTTACTTAGAAAATCGTTGTACTAGAAAACTTAATAACGAATTATGTTTTATAATTTCTTTAAAACCCATTAATAATATATATGTGTATATATTTAATTCTAGATTGTGAAGGTAATAATTTATGATTTTATTATATAATACATTAAAATATATAAGTTTTTCGATTTAATTGCATGTTATACGTTAATTTTATTGAACGTAAATACTGCTTACTAAATTTTCATAAATATTATAATCTACTGTTTAGAAATCAATAACAAAAAATAGCCATTATGAAGAAATATATTTAAAAATAAACATCAACTAAAATGAAAATGTTATTGTGTAACTCACTAAAATTATCATGAAAATACATTTCGAGGGAATTTCGTATTAGTATGTTTAAAAGTATGCATAGTAGCCACACTGTCACTGCTTAGATAGACAAACCAGTTGATATTACAGCTACATCACGCTGGCACCTGCCTATTGAAATTCGGTTCAAATACCATATAACTACGATTGTTTTATCGTTTTAACCGATTTGTAATCACAACATTTTCATTTGTACACCCTTCGAAACCCTATAAAATTAATTTTTTAACTGCGGATGCCAGCGTACTGTCATGCCAACACCCACATTTTCTTTATATTTCACTAATAGACTCGATAACCATACCAACGATTGTTATATCATTATTTATTTATACAGGTTCATTTGTATACCCAGATACCTCATAAAAGCCATTTGAAAATGACCTCACTCTAGTATCCAAAATTAGAAAATTAATTGTATAGGGTTTAGGTGGGTGTACAAATAAACATTTTGTTACTACACATCTGTACCAACGACTTAACAATCGTTGGTATGGGTTTTGAGTCAATAGATTAAATATTAAAAAAGCTGTCCTAGGATAATGGGGATGGGTGCAGCCACTATTAAAGAACCAGATGGTCGAGGGAATCTCACACCTGCGGTAGATGGAGCGAACGGACGACGAATAGATTGACGAATTTGGCTGCTGTGACTACATTTCGTTACGTACTGAGGCGCTCGATGGTTTGTTTTGACCGTTAGAAAATTCTTTACACGTCAGTGGTGCCTACTTAGAAACAAAATCCCACGTACTCAACGACCTTTTTAACCTTACTTTCTGGACGTCCCTCGTGTTATACTAACAATATAACAATATCGTCGCATCCGAATTTTGTTCCGCGTAAAAAATTCCACATAATTTGGGTCCTGAGTTTCTGCAGGTAGTATTCTAGTTGGATTTCAAATTACTTTAAACAGTACGTGGTATCTATATACTTCTTTAATTATATTCCTGTATCAGAGGCACAACTAGGATTTATCAATGAAGAGGGAAGGGGGAATGTAAACAAAGTGATGTTCCAGAATTCCAAATATGTGGTCGGGGACCCAATTTAGATGTAGATCTTTTATTTACTATATAAATATCTAGTAGGTAGTTTAAATTATTGTTATATTCAAATGTCCTTACAGAAAATATTTGCGTTGTATTCAAAGGTAAGTATAGTTAGTTATAGTGGGTCTAAACACCTTTGTGTACACAGAATTTCTTACGTAAAGATATAAGTAAATAACCAATATCTCAGAAAATATTAACTTTTTTTGGAATTAAGTTTTTAACAACTTAAAAAAAAAGCAGCTTTAAAATGTTATATTTTCATAATTTTTTGTCATCCATATTTTTGAGTGTGCAACGACTACCTACATCAAATTTTCAAACAACAAAACATATTAAAAATTCCATAAATAGATGGAATATTAGTTTATATATATTTTGGTGTTGAAATTGTTAATTTCCGTCATCTTGTTGACGAAATATTCCACTTTTATGTTTGAATTATAAGAGGAAGAATGGTAGAGCATCATTCTTGTTTCTGAAAATATTTTAAACAACTGTCTGGATTTTTATGAATAATTTGTTTAATTTTTTCATTAAGTAACTAACGCTTAAAATTAAGAGAAATTTAGTTCAATTAAAACATATATTTTGATAAAAAATGAAAATATTTTTAAAAATGCTAATGTTGCTACATTACGCGCAAAAAAGGCGGAAACATACTTTAATAACGAGTAATTTTCTTTTTGATAAATGGAGGAATATAATGAAATACTTTAAAGTTCTAATTTTTAATTAGACTGTACGTCTGGTGATTCATATGCTAAATATGCATTCGATAATTTGAGTAAGTAAAATTCCAACAAAAATACTCCACAAATTTAATTTCAAATAACGGCTAAATATTAATAAATTCAGCTTTTTAAGCTGTGATACATTTATAGCTTAGTTGTTATATTTTTCAACTGTTAATATTCAACATGATTAATGTTTCAATTTTCTATTTGCACCTGTACTAAAATGATTTTTTTTCTTCATAGCTTATGATTCATTAGAAGGTAATGCAATTTATCGGTTTTTGTAATATTTGATATAAGTTTTTAGGACATTTACATCAAAATGTTTGTCATCAACACTCATCAAACAACCTATAATACAATTATTGTGCTTTGAAATGACCGAGCGAAAAAAAATCTCTCGTTTTTCTCCCAATGTACGTTTCTGCCGAAAGAAACATTGACTGCTCTAAAATTTTAAATTGATGTTAATTTTCGTTACCCTTATTTTTAGGAGTAAACTAGTGCCTACTTTTGATTTCCAAGTGGCAACCTATATTAAAAATTTCGTAAATAAATGGAGTGTTATTTAAAATAAATTTTAGTGTTGAAATTTTTGATTTACGTCAATCCATTGACTAGATATTCCACTATTAAATTTGGGTTGGGGAGAGTGGTGGTGCATTATTAAGACGTCGCGCGCCGTACTGCCACACAAATGAAGCTCCACTACTCTCTGTGCACCACCAATTGTTGTGCTTGTACAGGCTGTTTTGTTCGAACGTCGTTTTTTTTGGAGGGTTCAATTTTAAAAAAGAGTATAACAAAACAATTCTATAAAACGGCTCCTTGGCGGGTGCCGTATCGATACAATATTCCTGGAGCCACGAGCCAGCCATCCAACTACTAACTAGCTACTAACTACACTCTTACTCTTATAATATAACAAAATATACGTTCTTAAAATATTCGCTTATACTATAGAACTATAACTAAGGGATTTATAATACCGCCACTGATTAAGTCCCTCCCTACTAGTTTGCCATTAATCATCTTCGTTGACATAAATATAATAATCATAATAGTGTAAAAATAGTTTTTTTAAATCAAAAAATCGAATGTTATTTTCAACACAATTATCAAAAAACGATGCTTTTATTTATTATATACTCTTAATACAATTACGACATTTGATTTAATTAAACATTAATATTTGGATATAACTATAAATTTAAAAAATCAATCTCCTCGTGATATCATTTTGAGTTTAGGCACTAACGCAAATCGACAAAATCAGGGTCACCATTTGTGGTATTGCAGGGTATACATAGGCAGCTCTATTATTTTCCGTATCTTTATAGCCTTTATTTTTTAATGGCTTTTGCCGTACAGCTAAATGTATGTGGCATTTGCTAAGGTTAAGTAGAGTGATATTATTTGCATATTTCCATGTACTACACATGGAAAATTCTTAACTTCATATAATATAAGTTCACCCTGAATTTACAGTTCCACAGCAAACCAGCAACAGTTCAGATGATTATACTAATAATTAATAAATAATAAAAAATAATCATAATAAATAATAAATAATTAATAATTATAGGTTATCCAAAATTATTCATGGCACATCTTCGCGAGGCATTTGTTAGAGGTATTTCTTAATTAAAAAATGTAAGAATATCCTATTGTTTTATAACTAAACTATAACAAACTATTTTTCCTGACAAAACACATACATTTTTATACACAAATTAATAAAATACATTAATAAAATATTTAATTATTTTTTTATAAGTTTTAAAATTACATTTTGATATAAATCATAAATATTAAGGCCTTTCAAAACATGTATAACCGAACTTCGCTCCAAATCGTTTTTCGTTATCAATGATTAATAGCTGTTTACAGATATAAATTAAATAACTTTATGTATCTCACCTACTCCACTACTCGCTTACAACAGTGGTCGCAACCTTCCCCTATCACCTCTTTTTTTTTTCTTTGTATGTAGGTATATTATACCTCTAACATATAAGTAGAAAACTTTTTTTTCAAAATCTCTCAGCAAACAGATTTAATCTCCCATAATATTATTGTTCAATGATACATTATATAAACAAAGAAATTTTGTTTTTTTTTTTTTTTTTGTGTGTGTTCAGGATGTAGCTATAAGTGGAAACTCCCGGTCAATTTTTGTGCTGAAAAATATCCTAATGATGCCTATAATATCGGTTTGTTTCCATATAACACTTTTTTATTTTATTATTTGATAATTTATATACACAGAGCAGTATCGGAAATTGTGTAAATCATCCATAATAACTGGTCTAAAAATAACGCAGTTATAGATGTCGGTCGTGACCACGTAATGTCACCCTCCAACATTTGAATACTTTTCTAGTATTTTTTTCGTCAACTGACGTATGTTAATTACAGTACAACAGTTCTGAAATTAACGTTTTATGGCTCAATATTTTATTAAATAAACTGATTAGAACAATTTATATTAATCGAATACATTATGTCATTAATAGGTCGATTCTAAAATTTACCTATTGTAGAGTACACTACATTAGACGTATGCTTCCGCAACATCATAATTCGTATGACGCGTTTTAAAATCACGTTCATGAGACTTAAGGAATAACACTCATAGCTAAGTATTCGTGAAACACGATTTTGGATTACACCTTCATTAAATCCAGCTTATGGCCCAGCAGACGAGATACCGAGATACCCGTACTTAATGCCACGTCCATTTCAGTGTCCCCTCCCCCAAGTCCAAAATTTGAATTTCTTTCGACGTCAATCGTTTGTGCCGTTTATGGCCGTTAGTCCTACGTTTGTGCAAGCCTTCGTTCTCGAGATTTTTTTACATAATATAACAAAAAAAAAAAACTTGTTATAAAAAACAACAAAAAACATTAAAAATTTAAACAAATATAACTAACCTAGTACCCACACACATTTTTTTAAAAAAAATTTCAAAGTATACGATCGTATACGTGCGTATGTTTAATATTTGTACAGGCATACGCCGTATACCCTCTAAAACAACACGTCATGTAAACATTTGTAAAGTACAAAATATTATACACGATAAAATTATTTTCAACTTACTTACCATACACCTAAATTACCACGGTATTCTGGTTCGATTGCCCAATATAAATTTTGTGGTCACTACGAATTATAAACTCTTTATAAATTAATTATAATTGAATTGAGGAACTAATTAAATGTATTATTATTATAGGCAGTGGGTATTTTAAGAAGACATTAATAATAATATTATGTAGGTATTGTGTATGTATATATTTGATATTATTTTGATTTATGTAAGGTCAAATATTAAAAAAATTATCAATAATACAACTATTTGAATGCCATAATATAATAGTCGGTTTTGCCGAACAGTGACCCCCCCCCCCCTGAAATCTCGGGAACGAAGGCCAGCACAAACGTAGGACTAACGGACACAAACGTAACACAAACGATTGACGTTGAAAGAAATTCAAAATCCGGACTGTGGTGGGGGGGGGGACACTGAAATGGACCTCTTAATGTCAGTATATTATACATTTTCTATCAAGTTAACCTTATGATAATATAATATATATTATTAAAAGGTTAACTCGATAATATATTATATTAAATTATATTATTATCCACTAGAATTAATTTGCTTATTTTAGACTTATTGATACACACCCGTATCATAATAACAATGTTTGATTTTCTAATTTTACAGACGCCTGTAAAGGTTAGTATTCTTATATTTTATTTATTTTATGTTTAATTTAGATAGGTATTGATTTTTTTTTTATAGTAACTATTGTAATCATTTAAATTTTCTGTTATATAAGTGTATATAGTTTTGACTTTTGAATTCATTATGTTCAACTAGTTGAAGTTACTGGATCCGACGATTTGGGTTTTATGCATGAACAATGACGAATTAGTTACAATGTCTATATCTAATTTTATATACCTATTTATAACAAAGACAATTAATATGATACCATGATTGTTGGTTTCTTTGCACCAAGTTGCATGTTTTTTTTAGATTTAAGTGTACACTGTTACTTCAATAATAATGATAGAATTTTAGAAACTGCACAGTCTTCTAGGTATGAACATTAAGAACGATTTTACGCAACTAAAATTTAAAAACTTAACCCTACACGCATGATTTTTTTTTATTATTAAAAAATTGTTTTTGGATAGTTCTAAAGCTATAGAATACGTAAAAAATAATTTAAAAATCTATTTTAGTTTCAAATGTTGAAAAAGTCGGTTGTTGTTTTAGAGCAACATTATGCGTTTTTAACTACGAAAAATAGAATAAATTAATATATTTTAATTTTTCTAAAATATTATCATATTATAATAGATATACCTAAAATTTATCAAATTTATACATATTTTAATTTTACATAAATAAATCACACGATATTTAACAACTTAAACACATAATCCAACTTTACATATTTTTTTTAAATGTTGTCATATCATAATTTATAGATACCTAAAATTAGTCAAATTATACACATTTTAATTATTACATAGTTAAATTACGCAATATTATTAGGTAGTATGGTATTTTTTAAAGTAAGTTTTTCCCTTTCCAACACATAATCTAACTTGATATTTTTTACACGCTTGCCATGTATATCCGTTGCAACCTGGTATTTTAAAACGACTCCTCGTTAGTGCATCGATCGGCCAGTGATCAATGCGATCCATGCGTAGATCTTGATTTGGTGGTTTCGAAGCATTCCGTTTCTTAAATTTTTGGATTAGTGCATTCTTTATGATATTTGACGGTCTTCCTCTAGTGGAAGTTAACTGACCAACTTTGCACAGAGATATGGCCGAATCTTCTTTAAATGCAGCTTATGTCAAAGGTATTTCAACGTTGCCCCTAGTTTTATTTTTTTGAGAAATTATTCGCTTATGTAACAGCTATGAATTGACAGCAGTCACGTCAAGTAAATGATAGAAAATTCTTAAATACCATTTACTTCTTATTTTAATTTTCTACCGTCCTAACAAGCTATCCAATAGGTCTACTTCTCTCATATGTTTATTATGTACACTTACAATATGTGGACAGTTTATTAAAATGGATTTATTTTCCGTTTTTGAAAATCTTTTTACCTTAGACAACGGATCGATTTCCACAAATGTAGATAGTAAAGTTACCTCCTTGTTATCACGCCAGCATGTGGCAAAAACTTCTTGATTATTAATGTCTGCCAAACAATAATCTTACAAACCTCGGTTATTTTTAAATAAAATCCTTTTCATTAGGTAATAAGACATTATTCAGGCGATTTCTGCGTACCGTTTTCAAAGAACATATTTGACGGTTTTTCATATACACCATCAATGGTCTGTATGAATCTAACTTAATCTACTACAGATGTGTAGTAGTTATCGAAATAAACTTTATAATTCATATTTTTTGGAATTATTCTACATAGTCGAACGACTTCATTTCCCGAAGCGCCAAAATCTGGTTCCCATGAATACCTGTTAACGTCATTGTTTTCCTGGTTACTATACATTTCAAAATTGTAGGAAAAACCAGATACACCGCAAAATACAAAAAATGTATATCCCCACTTATGGGGTTTCATTGGTAGATATTACTTGAGAAAATTACGAGCTTTAGTTGAGCATAATTGTTCATCTATAGATAAAGCTTCTTCTAAAGGTATAGAAGCAAATCGTTTTTTTAAAGTCTCCGTAACTGGCCTAATTTTATGTAATCTGTCATGGCCCACGTGGCCTTTAACTAACATATTATTATTATTATTGAAGTGTATGAACTGTCGAATTTGTTCAAATTGGTTGACACTCATCGTTTCTTGAATAATTTGATTTCCTAAGTTTGGAGACCTGTCGCCAGATTCCAAGTCGTCTTCAGAATCGGATGGAGGTTCATTTTCCAGCAATTGTACAATTTCTCTATCAAACAAATATCTTCTACACATAATGAAAAAATGTACGAATATGTGATGCAAAAAGTAAAAAAATAGAACACGCAAAAATACGGCACTGAAAAACGTCGAAAAAAATGTCCCGTGTAGTGCTAAATGTTGCGTATGAGCAACAACCGTGCATTATTGATTTACAAATAAAATATTTAACTTATCTGTATAACCTTAGAAATTATCTAAAGTTTAGATATATATGAACACGGATATATTTTTATTGTTTTCCATAGACAAATTTTATGATTTAAATTTATTGAAATAAAACCCAGAATATTGTCACATTCATATGTTATCTATCGGTTTAAAAGTAAATTACGTAATATATTATCATACTTGGTTATCATTAAAGCTAATATACACTAACTAACATAGATAAATATCTGATTATAACCTTTTTTATCGATTGTTGCCGAGAAGTAACACCATTTTCAATTATCTTTTTAAAATGGTGCAAAATTATTATACCATTGGGATACTTTTCACCAATATCGAAAATACCTTTAATTTTCATGTTAAATAAATTTTATTAAAAAATATCTTTATACGATTTGGGGAGTTGGTATGATTGCCAGTATTTGGCAATCTTTCCAATAACTTGTAATTTAAATAACAGAGTATATTCCACATGTACGAAATCCATTTGTAAAGATGTTGCTATTGTTGGCTGTAAAAGATTTAGTAACATTTTTAGAAGAGAAGGGAAAGTTTGTTTTTGTAAAACAGGATTTTTTAATCCTTCAGCACTACTTTTCCAGTCAGATAAAATTTTACGCCAAGTAACCTTCATAAGGTGGGAAAATCCTACATCCAGTGGTTGGATTTCTTGGTGAATTTCGAATACTTTCACAGTTTTACAGCAATACAGTATTAGAACATTTGATATACAAGTATACAGTAATAGTATTGCTTGTTTTGCTCAGAATCTAAAATCAACAGCATAAGATAATCTAATTTTTATGTTTTCTAACTAGTTATTTATAACAAAAATTAATAATTATTTATTATTATTATTATTTGAATATTAACCTCCAAAAATATTATTATAAATTGTATTTGCATTATTTAATAACAGATCAATTGAAAAAAAAATATGGATTCAGTCGTAAGTAATTATTATCTACTTAATATTGATAGAATACAACCAAAAAATTACTTTAAATTCTGAACGTATTAGTTCGACTATGGATCATAATTTTTTTTTTTTTTTTGTATCAATTCAAATAGTGGATTCTGGTAGCAAATTTTGGTAAAAAATAATTTGGTGCATTTAAAATGTAATCTTTAGTTTTTCTTGTAATTATCTTAGTAATTGGGAAAAATCAGGATAAAACGTCGCAAAACCTGAAAAATGTACGCATTAACGGTTTCTGTTAATTTGATTTTTTTGTTTGGTGTTATTCAGTTTAAAACACATAAAGATCTAGACATCCTAGACGTGGTAATATTTCTTAAAATATTCTGGTGATTTTCGATACATAATATGTATACATATTTTCATTATAGGTTCATTGACGTACGTTTGCTCTCCCCGCCCCATTATAAATTTAAAAAAAAATCAAACACGCAATTTGTATGAATTAACAGTACTATTTTTATAATTTGCGCAACAACTATTTGAGACAAATTGATTCCCAGAGCAGGCTATCATAAAATTACATTAATCTCTCTCCCCGCTAAATATTTATTTATTTATTTTAAGTTTTAAACGGGCCAGGCCCAATTACATAAATTTTAATAATAATAACAATCGTTCGTTAACAATTAAATACAAAAATAAAAAACTCAATGTTTAAAATAAAATATTGATTTCTTTTTTCCCTAATCCAAATTGTTCTTAAGTTATACTGTTTTCCAATGGATGAAAGGATTTTATAGCTATAACATTATTTTGCTATGATGAAAAAAAATATTTAATAATAGATCAAAAAATTCTAATGTAAACAAACAATTGTGTAATATGTGTAATAATCGTGTAATATGAGCACTACGAAGTAAATACCTTACCAATTTTACTAAACGTGTAATCGTAGTACGCTAATAAGCCTAGCCTAATTAAATAATAAACATTTGATTAACCGAATAATTTGTTAAAGAAAATAATTCCTTAATTTTTTGAATCTTTTTTTTTTACATTTATTTCAATATATTTTTTTAATGGCTAATAATATTTACGAATTTGCATCTTTTTTTTGTATAAGGTATTTACAATCTATTCGTACTTAGAATAATAAGCAAATGTGCTAGAGAGGAGTAACATGTGAAACTTTTGAAGGAAATAGCCACCAATTAGCGATACTTCCTATTTTGAATATTTTTTTTCCATTCGCATCTAAATTCTAAATTCTATCGATAAAGATTATTATTCTCCTAGAATGTTTAGCAAATTAATTTAAAACTTAATCCGTTTTTATAATTATTTCACGATTAATGTTTAACAACTTTTTAATCTGGTTTCTCTATTAGTGTTTCTAAGGTAAGTATAGTTGAAGAATTTTTAACGTAGAAAATGAAATTTCACGGGTCACTGTCGTGACGGAAAGTGTAACTAGTATTTGGAAAAATGTAAAAGTAAAATAAGGAAAAATGGATGAATTACATGTGGTAGATGAGGTAAACAAGTTAGTTCTTTAGTACTACGTATAGTTTTAGATCCTGAGTGGAGTGAAGAAGCTTATGGTTTAAGGTTTTACAAAGATGGCTTTTTTTTTATCTGAAAACTTTTCTACCAGAGGACTTGCTCCGATTTTTACGTGTAGCATCTTTCCTGAAAGAAAATCGGTTTAGAGAGGTATTTTATAGAGGTCAGTTTTTGATTTTCTCAGCAAATGTGAAAAACCGAGGAAAACCAAGAAAATCGGTAAAACATTTAAAAAATATGCGGAACCCATTTAATTATTTTACTATAATATGGCATATATATTGTCGACAAAGCATCACTATCAACTGAACTCCGCTTAGAATCATTTTTTCGTAAGCAATGGTATATCGTTGCTTACAGGTATACATTAAATTGCCTATAACCCATTACCATTATCCTATGACGTCTTTTTTATTTCTATTTTACTTCGCCTAATGTACTCGTATATGAGTAGAGACAGGGCTATATTTAGTGTTTTGGCACCCTCGGGCTACAAATATTACAATGCTCCTCCCTTCACATTTTTTCCACATTGACTCGTAAAAAAATATTTCTGACTTTGCTAGATATTAACTCTATTATTTTTACAGCAACACATTTGTAGGTATTAAGAGGCTGTTATACCCGCATCTACTGTCTCAGTCCAACTACCGGGTAACATATAAAAACAATGTTTACGCAGAATAAGTAAAACTAGCGTAATTTTGATTTTAGAGTAAAAGTACTTATTTTGAAATGTACCTTTATATATTTTTTTTTTAAATAACTGTACATTTTTTAACAGTTCATAATTAAAAAACACCCATGATATTCCTTCCAAAATATTATTCTCTATAAATTGTATAATATATAAAATTAAAAAATTAAAATTAGGCTAGTTTTATTGGCACTTGATCGCCAGCTATTCCAAATTCTCCCAAGACATAGAACCTCTGAAAATAGAAAAAAATCTACTATTATAAGCACGTGACGGGCGCTGCTTACTTTTCGCTGGCCTTGCTGTAGTTTATTATAGTTTAAAATGTGTAATATACGACAAACAATAATATGTAAAAAAGCCAACATATTTTAGAAATTATACTATGCCTAGTGACCATTGCATGCATTAAGAAAATCCCGAAATAAACTGCTCGGCGAAAATGTTAAATGATTATTTCATACAATTTTGAAAAAAAAAATTGTTAGATAAATAATTTGTTCACCTATTTTTTTCCCCCTATTACTAAGAAGAATACCGAAAAAAAACCAACCTACTTAACGTAGAATTCAAATCCAAATTTCTACCAGAAACCTGTTGTAAATTTTTGATTAGAGATGAGTCTTCTGGTCAAAATCTTATGTACTGACAGAAAAAAAGCACACATCATTTTAAAACCAATAATACATTTTTGTTCCACTAAGAATCTAATAAATCATATGATGATATTATATAGAAAGAACCGTACAAGATATTTTCACTTTTGCATTTAATAAGAAAAGTAAGTAAAAATAACTAAATTATTTCGTATCTACTTAATACTTAACCACATTCAATTAAATAAACGTGTTTATTTAATTACTTCAAATAAACTATGAATGACATACATTTTACCATTTTAAAGAGTATCTATTCGTAAACTATCCCATGGGATAATCGGAAAGAACGATAAAACCCGACCTTTTTTTTTTTTTTTTATATAAATTTCAAGCATTTACCAATTGATTTCGGTAAAACTTTTGATATACAAAGTAGTATGGTCAAGCCCCAAATAATTTTTGTATTTCGCGCTTTTACAAACAAAATTTGGAAAATCTTAAAACAACTAGTGTTGGTAAAAGTCCGAAATTTCATTTTTTTTTTTTTTTTTACTTATCATGTAGTTTTTTCCAGGGATATCATTTGGAGAATAGGGAGTGCGCATGTACCTCTTACTTTTAGTATTGTCCAAATTGGCTTGCTGAAATATTGCACCATTATTTGTGTAGTTAAAATTAAATCGTATTTTATATTAACAAAATTGGTGTTTTACTATCAACCGTGATGACAACTTACATAGTTTAATAAACAAATATCGTGCCATCAATTAATTGAGTACACAATGGATAGACATATCTATAATCGTTGCTTATAATACCGAACTACAGATTCAATTGCAGTATAACTTCTATACAACAGTCACATCGTATACTTCTTGTATACCAGATAATGGAGTTGACGTATTCCAGTTTCTTTATCTAGAAATACAATGAATTCTAAACAAAATATCTTCGCATAAGGTGAATTGATTCTTATAGTAAAAAGTTAAAAAAGTGTTCATGCTTTGAAACGTTAAAAATCGCCATCCACAATTTTTAACGCCCCAATTAATAATGTGCACGCATCACCTTTTACTGCGATCAACTTCTGAAAATCTAACTTTAACCGTTTTCCAATGAATATACTTTTTCATTTGTCATGAATTATATTGAAGTCCAAATAAAAATTCCCGAATTCGATCGCAACAAAATTAATAATAAATAGGTAATAATTTGTGTAATTAAAATATTCCTAATATTTATTCAATTTGTTTAGTTATATTTAATAATAATGTAAACTTATAGTATTGTAATAACATCCGAGTATAAAGCAGGGGAAAAACTACATGATAAATAGACAAATAATACAATTTCGGACTCCTACTGACATTAGTTATTTATCCTCATCTCGTTTGTAAAAGTTCAAACCATCATTTGGAGTTTGACAAAACTATTTTGTACCCAGAGTCAACGTTAGGATAGGAAAAGCGGGGCTTACGTCCAGGGCCTCGCGCTTTCAGAGGCCTCGCGTCCATAAAAAAAGGTAGCATAATTATAATGGGCGTAAAATTGGAAAAATATTTTTTATAGAAATGTAACAATGATATCGGGAAAAACACGTACACGTACACGCACGCTGTCTTAACAGTTAAAAAATAGTATTTCCGGCCGTGGCCAAATGTTGGATATTATTACAATTATTAGGTGAGAGGAATGGTACGCTAAAAGAAAAGTCTTCCAAAAATATAAATTTATCCAGGGTCTCGCAAATCGTAACGCCGGCCCTGTTTGCGCATGCTGTGTTATACCGAAATGAATTGCTAAATATACTAAATTTATTAATAAATTTTTTATACATTAATTATTGTATTTTAATACTATAACTGTCCACTATTTTTATTTTAGTAGTTCTACAGGCCTAAAGTAGGTTTTAATTTTACAGTTTTAGTAAACTTTCGGTATTATATTAAAATAAAAATATAATTTCAATAGATACGTTTTTTATAATGGTATGTATCTATGTTGATTTTGTAGAACAAAGTGATTTCGAAGACAAAAGCATGGGTAAGTTAATAATTTTAAACTAAGCTTACGGATGTTTTTTCTTGTAAACAATCAAAATTTATTTTAATGGTTTCTGAGTTTACCTCTCACTATGGCCTATCGCATTCAATTTAACTTGACTATATAAACTAAATAATAAATCGATCTGCGCAATACTTAAGTGAGTTAAATGTTTAAACGGAAAATACAAATAAAAAAGAACTGATTCTGGTGGGGGACGAGTGTGGCCACTGTTGTAATTGGTAGTTTGGAAGGTGGGATGTACAAAGTTATAAAATGTACACCTGTAACCAACGATAAACCATTGTAAACTAAAAACGATTCGGAGCGAAGCTCAGTTATACATGTATTGAGAAGCCATAATATTTATGATTTATATCAAAATTTAATTTTAAAACTCTTATAAAAAAAAAAATACAAAGAAAATCAAAAAGCGACTTCCTTGGTCACCAACTAGATTAAAAATTCAACAAAAAATGTCTAATGTTGTTTTTCTATTGGAATATGGTATAAAATGTGAGCCGTGAAAATGTTAAATAATATAATCATTGTGTCATGATTTGATAAAATCTTATTTTTTGCCTTTTTTTGTTTTTTTCCGATTATTATAAAAACTACTTTAGATATCAAAAACGAATTTCTCGTTCACAGAAAGAAAAAAAAACACATATCATAGTAAAATCAAAAGATCATCCGCACGCTCTGAATCAAAAAAAAAAAATATCTACATACGTAATTTTTACATGTACATGTAGAAAACATTTTAAATAAGATTTTTTACGAAAATCTTCCTTAGGTACCAATTTTTTATTGAGTTATGTTAAATAAAATGTATTCATTTTTTGTAGCTTTGGGGCTAGAATATTTTGAAGATATTAAAAAGAATACGAATTTCAATGGTATGTATTATAACGAATTATATTAAATATACTATAACCAGTTATATGTTAGTATACAATTATTAGTATTTCACTAATAATTATAATTAGTATAATTAAGGTGCTATAATGAGGAAATGCTAAAAAACAGATATAAGAATTTTTAATTTTAAATCTATTAATAAAAAAGAATGACACAATATTTAGATGTACACCAAAATTATTTATAACCGAATTACACCAAAATAACTCCCAAAAATTAAAATTCCTTAAAAACTTTAAAGTTTTATCGATGATATCATAAGCAAGTAAATCAAAAAGTCAACAAAAAAGGTATCTAGTGATTTTTTGATAAAATATTTTTTTGTGGTAGAAAATGTCTGTGTTTCTCTAAAATAATTAAATCGTGAAATTTTACGTTTTCCTACGTTTTTTCCCACTGAAGTGATCTTATTTAAAAAATGGCTTTGAAAATCAAAAAATGACGTCTTTAAAGTACAATCTAAACAACTTGAGCTTTGAGAAAAGTTACTACACGTAAAAATCCAAGTAAAAACAAAGAAAAAAAGAAATAAACGGCATTGTAAAATCAATAGGTCTCTACGCTCGGAATTTAAAATGACATTAAGAACAAAAAATACATGTGCACAAATAAAAATATCCACAAATACAAAATAAAATGTACCTATTATACCTATGTGTTATTCTGGATCCGCGAAACAAGTTTTTAGATAAGCTATAACTTAGCCAATATTTTTAAAAACATACGAGAACTTGACATCAATTGTGGTTGATCTTCAGACACGACTCACTGATTATATTATCAAAGTTTATTTTCAATTTCGAAATGTAGAAAATATTTTGAAAAATAAACAAAGTTAAAACAGAAAACTCGATTTTTAAAACGGTCCCTTCACCAGCTATTATTTTTTCGAAAGTATAAAGCAAATTCATAAAGTTGTTTACAACACATTTAATGGCATTTCCATATTTTCCTAAATATATTAGGTTATATTATATACGTACGAGCCCATAATTTGTATTTTTACATATTAAAAATAAAAAATTTAATAATAATGTAATAATAAAACAGTAAATTTGAATCTTTGATTTGTTTTTTATTAGTTTTAAAAGATGCAGAAAAAAATAAATCTACTCCAAAAACATTTTGTGAAGGAAAAAAACTGAGGCCTTAAAATAAATTTAATTTATTATCATAAACGATACTGGATTATACTCATATATTTACTCGTACCTATAGTACGTATTATTTTATAACTTATATTTTAATTGTATTTAATAAATAAATTGTATTGAATAGTACAGTATAGCCGGCTAACAAAATTATATTTTATTTAAAATTGTATTATATTAGGTAAATTAACAAATTTTTAAAACGGTCACTAGACGCGATCGTGCAACGCGTCGTATGTATGTTAGAAATAATAATTAACTATGTATAAATATTGTATTAAAAAATCATCATACTCCTAGGCTTCATGTTTGGAAGACCTAAGGAAAATGTGCGGTGAGAATCTAATAAAGTATTTTGTTATATTTTAAAAAAAAACGGTGATTGTTTTATTAATTATTCTTATTTTTCTCCTTCATGTTTATCTCAAAAATGTGGGTTCAGTCACCCTCCTCCTTAACTTCCACTTGACCCGATCTCCAACCTCGCATTCATCAGTCGTCCTCATATTATTTTCAATCACTTCCAACAACCTCTTTTTCGGGTTTTTTGGCAACCTCTTTCTACCTAAATTGTAATGAAATAACCAAAAAATTATAATTTAAGTTTTGGTAGGGTGAGAATAGTGAAGCATAATTTATATATTTGCCAAAACAGTGCGCAACGTTTGAATAATCAAAGAGTTTAGGAAAATATTTTCTATTAAAAAGAGATTAAAAATCCAGAGTCTACTTATTTGAAGTTTAAGAAATAGGGGTGAAAATTTGAAATGAGTGTTAAGCTCAAATGACTCCATAATGATTGAATAAGTTTAATTTTTAATTCACTTAAAATCCTTCAAGAAAATAATAAACACATCTACGAAAATAGCATCCTGCTCTTGGTTTTTTGTAAATATTTTACAATTGCTATAAACAAATTGTACCATTTACAATTAAAAAGTCTTAACAATTCTTAACGAACAATTTCTTAAATCGGTTTTAATTTATGTACTAAAGGGCCTGTGCATGACCTGTTCTTTGCTCAAAAAAAGGTTTCTTTTCTCTCACGCATCTTAGAGACTTTCGACATCAATATTTCTTTTTGAAAAGAGGACAATATCATACAGGGATTTGGACTTGATGATGTAACCGAAAACATTAAACAAATTAAATTGTGCACAAAAAGTAAGATATTGATCATATTTAAACTCTAATTATAACGTTTAGAAATATAATTTTCGAAAACTAAGTCCAATAGCCCTGTAAAAAGACTATTTTTACAACAAAAAGTATAAAATTATCGAAATCGAATTACTCTATAAGGCAAAATAGTTAGCCCTGAAAAGCATGTTTTTGCCCAAATAAACAGGCTATGCGCGCACTTTTCGAGTCCCATTAAAACATCCACATTTCGTTCTGGGGGTAAGGCATTTAACTCTAAATTCCGTCCCATTTGTATTTTAATTTTAATTACTCAACTAATAAACTGGAAATTATGCATATGTATTCAAAAGAATTGTTTTAGATTTTTACAAAGATATTTTTTTTTTTTTTTATTTATCTATGAACAACTTTTGTACCAGTAATTTTGCTTTGAAATTATGCATATGTATTCAAAAGAATTGTTTTAGATTTTTACAAAGATATTTTTTTTTTTTTATTTATCTATGAACAACTTTTGTACCAGTAATTTTGCTTTGATTTAAAATGATAAGACTTTTTCGTAAAGGAAATCTGACTGGGTAAGTACTTTAGAGAGTTCATTTGTTTTATTTTCTCGGGAGTTTTCTATATATATATTTTAAAAACCGGAAAAAACGGGAGAACGGGAAAATAGGTACAACATTAAACAAATATTATTAAAGAAAATGTTTTCTGCATGTGTAATTATTTTACCATAATATGACACATATATTATTGACAAAGCAACACTGTCAACTTAACTCTACTCAAAATCGTTTTTTCGTTAGAAATGACTTATCGTTGCTTACAGATACACATTAAATTCTCGTCTGTATTCTACCTTTCCAACTTTTTTCTTATTGTCAGGCATGAAATCAAGTATACATATTATATATAAATATATCGCGTCTAATTTAATATGTTATGTTTCTTATTCTAATAAAAAATATGTATTAACAAGTATTTTAATTTCCTTATTTGATATGTTATTATACTTTAATTTATTAAATTATATTTTTTTTTTTAATTTTTTTTTTTAATTATTATGGAATTATTTAAGTTTTTTAGATTATTATAACACTAAATTTCGACCAATATTCCTTAAATCTTAAATAAAGATTAACTTTCTATTATCAAATGGCAACTCACATTCATCTAACAAAACGAAACGAGATAATATTAATCAAAAATGTTGAAAAGTACTAATAATAGATTGTCGTTTATGAATAATAACTGTTTAGAATTTACACCGCACGAGTATAGGGAAGGATAAATATAAATATTGATCATAATAATGGTAATAGACATGATAAATGAAACACTCTGTATACATACTTTATATAGGCATACAGCGAAGCCATTTTAAACGTGGGTGGTCGGTAGTTTTACTTAGGCTACGTCGAGTCGATATTTCTACTAAATATTTAAATCGCATATATACTCATTTCCCTGAAATTCAATACCAAACTGTCACTTTAAAAATTTCTCACGACCTCAAATATATATTATATATTTGTACAGAGTGTACCTACTCATTTATAAATCATTATTTTTTGAACATCGTGAAAACTATTTCGAAGTTTCCGTGTGATAAACCTTTTTAATTTCCTATAGATTATCGGCCGGGATATTATAATACTATAAAATATTCCGTCGAAAATGTCAAATAGCTATAAATAACTCAAAAATAGTCAAAATATTTAAAAAAAATTAATATCACATCTATAAAATGTCTAAAACAATATTATTAATAGTAAGTAATCGTCGATAATTTGGACCTTTTAGATATTTTAGCAACTCCTTCTGAACTAAATGAGTCGAAACTCAAAAATTAGAATTCTTTCATAAATGGATTAAAGTTCTAACATTTTGATTAATCTTCAATATGAATTACACCAAATTTTTGCGGGAAGAGGTTGTTTTTTTTAACTTTGTTTATTTCTAGAGACCCCTAAATGAAAACAAGGAGATGAAATTTTACATATTATATATGGTATAATTATAAAAAATGTACCTTTTGGGGGTTTTGACTTTCGACTTCCTCCTATTGATAATTTTTATGTTCAAATTTCATGTTTTTATACCGGATTTGTAATATCTCTACAGACTTATACTACAATATATTATAGTTATGTAACTTTACATATGTATTTATTATATATACACATTAAATGGTATTGTTGACAAGGATGTGCCTTTAGACATTTTCAGCTTCCAACCCCCGCTATCAAATAATTAAATATTCCGAAAACAATTTATTTAATAAAAAAAATATGAAATATATAATAACGGCAACAAGTCAATCGGGAGAAAATTTGACTCTAGTGATGATGCTCACAAGGGATTTTTTTCTTTGTAGGTCTTCCTGTTTTTTCAAAAACAATACTTATAACGTCAACAATGTTGCTAAAAATATTGTATCTTAAAACAACATAACATATAATATTATAATTGAGTTTATTCAAAATTCAATAAAATAGAGTTAACTCTCCGCGGATTGGTGAACTTAATTGTTTAAGGGTCGGGTACTTGATAATTTGATTTGTGAGCAAATCAAATACCACTCACCATGCTACCGCCAAAATAATATCGGAAGATCTACAAAAAACGTCCTGTAAAGAATTTGACTGGAACGAATCTTACAGCTGAAAAATTTGTTTGCAGAAAAAAAATAATTATTAATTATTATCGCTCATGTCGTTGTAAAACCAATAAATTTATTGGTTTTACTCGCTTCGTTCATAATCTAAAATATAGTTTTGAATTTTTGATTCGATTCAAATTTCGTCCCAGGTTTGCTTCCGATTATCTAATACAATTTTCTTGCAGACCCCCGGGCCACAAATCACAATCGGAATGCCCCGGGATCGCTCGATCGTATTAAATACGATCGAGACGTACAATTGAATGCGTTCGCACTGTTTATCAGGCGCTCGAATGCTATTTATCTTCTATGAAATTTAATTTTTACCCCGCTATATAGCAAAAACAATAAATTGTAACTATAATGAAATTTTCGTTTCGATCGGCTGACAAAAACGTTGAATCTCTTTCGTTTTATGATAGATTTGAAGACAGCGTGATAATGCTAAAATCCTTGGACTTGAATCATTCTAGTACGTCAATTAGGTATTCTAGGAGTGTAGATAATTCTAACGATAATTTTGTCAAAACGGAAATTAATCAATTTTTCTCCCTTTTCATTATCACAATATACAATATTATTGCGTAATATCATGACATTTTTTTAATATGTCCACAACAAAAAAAAAAAAAAAATATTTTTAAAATTGTACTAAATCTCTACAACCGTTTTTCTGATTGATATTTTTAAAAATTCGCGTAATTGAATGTACACGGGCACCATTATTTTGCATAATAGGTAAATTTGTATTTATTATTTCTAAAGTATTTTTAAAAAAATGCTTTTGTCCGCAATATTAATAGTTTTCCGTAAACATAAGTTTACCACCGAAAATCATCGGTAAGACACGCTCGTATTGCTAACGGAGTATTGATTATTTGTTTATAAACGAATCTGTTGATATCCAGAATTCGCGAGAAAAATATTTTTTCAGTGCGTTTTTATATTCTCGTTTCTCTTTATTTCTTGTTTTCTCTGTCCGAAACATTGTTCGTATATGTATGCGAGCATTATATTGCATCTTTTTCGTATAAAAAATGTAATAATAATAAAAATCGTATACAGCGTTCATTGCGTATCCTTTCGAGTCTTTCTCTTCTCGTAACTTGTGGCTGAGAACAAACAAATAAACACCTGTCGAGTATATATTCGTTCGACCGAGCAGGAGACGATACGGTAGTAAGTAAGCACCCCTCTTGCTAACACACAAAAAAAAAAGTCGATTCGTCTTTCAAGTATAATCTTTACATAATATATGTGTTTATGATAAAATAATAATGGTTAACCGCACAAAATCCATTAATCAAATATCTATACAATATTATAAATAATATTACAGGAGAAAAAAATTTAAAATACATACATATAGTTTTATAATAGATTTTTGGTATTTTTTGTTCGTCCATGATATTGAACAATAAATAATATCGGTAGTGAATAATAATTCACGCGATCTACCCAAAAATAGCATTGGATACTGCGTCGATATAGATATTATTTAGGGAAATTATATTTATTTTTATAGTCACTTACATTTTGTCGTATTACGCATGCATTATTATTATATTTCCTTCAAACTAAAAATGTCGTTTTCAAATCAGTTGAGAAATCGTCAAATATTGTATATTGTATATTGTAATAAAGTGATCGTGACGAACTCACCTACATTCTTCTTACAAATTCCCTTCCAAGTAAAAATTAAACTCTATTCACCTTTGTACTTGTATCTTTTTAAATTTCACCGTATAACTCCACTTCTCTAAATAAATCATTTTACCTTAAAAGTGTTTTTGGTTATATCATGGTTTTTGGTGACTTTGGATTATGTTTTTCGATATCAGTATTACTGGTAAATCGCGTACTTCATTACTCTTATATTTATATTATGATATATTTTTTTAACAATCCCATATGGTGTTTTTAACCCGAAGACGTACACCTGTGACAAAAAATAAAATGTATTCTTGTACGATGCAGTATAATGGGTATCACTATAGACTACGTCAATATTTAGTCAAGTAGTAAGTAGTTTAGTAACTGAAGATAATCTAAAACACTTTAAAAGCTATTCAAAATGTACGGACATTACAGTATAAAAAGACGTTATAAGATAATCAAGATGGGTGCAGCCACTTTTATAGGTCATTTAATGTATACCTGTAAGTAACGATAAACCATTATTGCTTACGAAAAAACTATTCTGAGCGGAGTTCAGTTGATAGTAATGCTTTGTGAGCCATATATAATATCATATCGTAGTAAAATAATTAAATTGGCTTTCAATATTTTCCTTAATATTATTTGTTTAATTTTGTGTTGATTTTCTCAGTTTTTCACATTTGCTGGGAAAACTCTTAGGGAAATCAAAAAATTACCTCCTTAAAGTACTTCCCTTTCAGAAAAGGTATTACACTTAAAAATCTGAGCAAGTCTTCTGGTAGAAAAGTTGCGCACAGATAGAAAAATAAATAAATATCTTTGTAAGACCATAAGGTTCTTCGCTCCACTCAGAATCTAAAAAAAAGTATACCATGCCTACTTTTCAGTAGAGCAAGTCCGGATTATGGGAGGGGACCAGGAAGGGTCATGATCCGAGGGCCACTAGACTCCCAGGACCTCAATTGTTGCTACAGTATGTTCTTCATACATGCGTTTAACAATTAACTTTGTACTTTGATACTTTGATAAATGTCCGTTACCTTATGATAACTTATTCGTATTATTATATATGACAAGCTAATAGTGATTCTGTTAAAAATAATATATTTATTTTTAAATTTAGATCTATATAACGTCTATACTATTTATTATTTTTCTTTTGTTAAAAAATGTTGACTAGTGAACATTTTTCAAAAAACCTATAATTATTTGTCTTTCAACGAGAGCGTCGTTGAAAAGTTTGGCCCCGGGCCTCTGAATGTTGTAATCCGGGCTTGCAGTCGAGTAATTAGAAAAAATTGTGTACAAAATAAAACAAATATTATATAAATTATTATCTAAACGAAAACTATGACTGCAGAAATGTTATTGATCGTTTTTTTATTTATGTTAATTATTAAACATCCGTGAGTAGCAGAGAACCGTCACTAGAGTCGAATTTTCCCCCAGTCGACTTATTGCCGTTATTATAATATTTGATTTTTTTTTATTTTTAATAAATTTCTTAGGAGTATTTAAAATCGAATATATTCTATGAAACCACGAAATTTGTGCATGGAAATGATTAGGGAGGGGTTAAAAGTTTAAACCCCCAAAAGGCACACATCATATTGATGCACACATCATACCTATCCCTTCAATGGTCTGTAGGTAGGCGTGTTCAAAGCCAAAGAAACACCCTCCTCCCACAACAACATAGTGGAAATTCAAATGGGATTTCAACGAACATTTTATCACTTCCATCACTCATCCATCACCCGTAAAACAACTCTCCGAGTTTGAGCTCATTTGCTCGGCTATATATTATATTGTTATTCTCACCCTTCACGTCTCAATATCAATCACCGTTTCTTCGTTTGTGCCGCGCTCCCTCGTAAACAATATCTTCCCTAATGCTCATAAAATCATAACAGCCGTAACTACGAGCCACTTTTTTTTTTTGGCTTCCCGCAGTGACGGATCCAGACTTTAGTTTCGGGGCAAAACTATTTACGACTGTTAAAATTGCTACATATTTTACCGCAGTACAAGAAAAACGCATAGCATACCACGGTTTCGGGGGCAATAAATGACTCTGTTGCAACCCCTCCGCCCCAATGGATCCGCCACTATACCTTCTTGGCTTATTTCCGTCAACTGCACTGTTATCTCACGTACGTCTATCTGCACACGTGCGTTACACGCATTATAATAATACGTCCCGTCGTTCGGCCAGCTCTCCAGAGCGTTCGCGTGATTTCCCATATTTATTTGTATTTATTTTTTTTCTCAGAAAGTTTTGTATACACACACACACACACACACACACACACGAGTAATTATTTTAACGCGCCGCACGAAAACCGGGTGGGTCACGAGGGTCGCGCGCGCCTCTATCGTACCGGATCGCGTATTATTATCGCCGTTGTCATCGTCGTCGTCGTCGTCGCCGCCGCCGCCGCCGCCGCCGCGAAGACCAAGCGCGCGCACGTCCGTCGTCGCGGTAGAGCGCGGCGACTGCATCACGTCCCGGGTTTTATGACGTCCGGACGTATTTATAGGTGTATACGTACCTGTACGTATGCACGCGCGGCGGACGCGGTTATTACCATAATATTGTAATATTATATCCGACGGCGGCGGCGAGTGCGGATACACGAAAACGCGCGGCGGTGAAGGGCGGGGTGGAAAACTACATTGAATAAAAAAAAAAAAAAAAAACAAAACAAAACGAACAACAATTCTATTCCAACGTATAATATAATAATAACAGTAATAATCATAATACTATTATAATAGACGATTAAGTTGGCGTCGTCGTCATCGTCGTAGTCGTTTAGTACGGTTGACACGCGGATATTATTATGTATCGTTATCGTACGCGGATAGATATAATACAAATATATACACGGCGGTACGGGGTGCGCGTTATTCGTCAGCGGCGGCGGCGGCGGCGGCGACCGGGTGGACCCGACGGAGTAGGGCATATAATAATAATAATAATAATAATAATACGTGTGTGTGTGTGTGCGTGCGTGTGTGTGTGTATACATATGTGTGTATATGCGATACGCACACGCGGGACTGCGATGTTGTTGGCGCGCGCGCGCGTGTGGTCTCCGGTGTCGTTCTACTTGTGTGGCCGGCCCGGCGGCCACCGTGGGTGGGCCCATCCGCCGCCGCGCGGTCCGCCCCCCACCGCGTGCCGTCATCACAGCCGCCGCCGCCGCCGCCGCACGATACGCCATCCTCCTCGACGACGCCGCCGCCGCCGCCGCCGCCAGACCGGTGTGTACGCCGCCGCGGTGTACCCGTCACCGACAGACGCCGCCGAGCACCTCTCCTCGGGTTTTTGTTTTTTTTTTTTTTTTTAATTAATACGTACGGACGGGACTGGCGCGCGCTCGCGCGCCGCCACGCGAGTCGTCCCGCGCGGTACCTGTAGTAGTGTACCGCTGTCGTGGTCTCGCGATTCGCGCGCGCGCACGTGCGACTGTCACGCGTTCGCCGACGTCATAACAGCACCAGCGGCGGGGAGATAGGGGGAGCATTTGCACAGGGACGCCACAGTTTGGTTTGAAAAAAAAAAAAACAAAAATGAATAAAATAAGTAATACTCGGATAATTGTATTATAGTAGCCAGCGAGCAAATTGTACATAACAACGGTAATACGTTACCGGAAATGACAACGATTATTTCTAACACGGTAATGAAACGACGTCATTGCAGCCTACTATATTCAGTACTTGTTATCGGTTTCCAACGATACGGAGATTGGAAAGCTCGGTGGTGTACTTTCAAATTTTGTGTGGGGTGGGGATAATATTATAAGAAATTCATAAAAGATATGAATTAGGTAATAATATTATACTTTTTTATTAATAACTTTTAATAACTCTTAATTTGTATTTTTAATAAAAAAAAAAAAGTAAACGTCTTTTATTTTTGCTAGTTCATCAATAATGTAATACTAATAAACCATATTTTTACTTCTGGGGAGGGTCGAGACACGGGACCCCCCCACCCAAAATAAGCTGTCCTGTGTAGGACAATATTAGGAAATCTGACGTTGGGTAGACATATTAATAGTAGGGAGGCGTGTAAAATGTTGGAAAATATTTTGTCGGAAGTGTAATTTTTACTAGAAAAATGCTTATCGTCATAAGCACGTTCGCGGCTATTTATTACTGCGCATTGTCATACGTCATCAGACACAATTTTTTTCAGAAATAGTACGTTTTGGATAAAATACCGTTCTGACGAATTATTTTCCCGAAAAAATACAGTGCCGACGAAATATTTCTTCGAAAATATACGGTTCCGACAAACCATAGACCTTCTGATTAATATGATCGCAATGTTACAATACATAATAATATAGTACACTGGGTGGTTTGTTTTTTTGTGCGTTCCACGATTATCCACGAAGATTTTTAGAAGAATCGGTTTTGTCGGTTTTTATTTTTAGTCTTTACAGAATCGTTCAACGTTAATAATATCGTATTCAATATTTTACCGAAAATGTTATCCACAGCAGCTACCCCCCGAAGTGTCTTTGGCTTTTCTGCTTGATCTTCCGGTCCTGAAACAGAAGCCAGATCGTGTAATTTCGCGTGGATTTATTTTCAATCTCGTGGATAAGTATAAAGCCGCGTAAACATGTGCGAGCCGAACCTACCGCGAACCGATAGCGACAGTATCTGGACAGCTTATCGAACGTCCAAAGAGCCGTTCGTGCCTATCCATCAGGAGTCGGTTTTTTTTTTTTTTTTTTGACGAACACAACGCGAACCTAGTGTAGGTTTGGACGGCGCGTTGACAGGTTCGTCAGTTTTTGACAAGTACGAACGCTACTGCCGGCAGTTCGCTGTTGGTTCGTTGTTAGTTCGTAGTCGGTATTAGTTCGCGAGCGGATCGCAAGTGTGTACGTGGCATTAACGAACATGACACGAACCCTTCGCGAGCGGTTCGCGGTAGGTTCGGCTAGCACATGTGTACCCGGCTTAAGGGTTTTGACCAAATTGCCTAATAAACTAACAGATACTAATGGATAACAAGTAAAAGTCAACTGCAAACACGAATTAATGTTATTTCCCAACCGTATATTAGGAATTGTCAATTATTGTCATAGTTTTCTAAACAACTGGCAATCGTTTCGGTAACATACGAGTACATATTGTAATAATACATATCAATTATTATCCATTTTTGAATTGTAGAGATAATAGAGGTTTCAGCACAAAAAAAAAAAAAAATGCCCTGATACGGAAGTTTACCCTGCGCATAATGCCAATCACGCGGACTCCGAGTCTTAGTTATCGGAAATCAAATTATAAATCGAATCAACAAGTTCAAATAGGTATTACTACGTTCAACGCGAAACAATTTAACTGTGCTGTATGTATAACCTTTATTATATCGCGTTAAACTCAAGTGGAAATCGAGATTTTTTTCCTCATCGACTTTACTCGTATACGAATACAGTCATTGATCAAACAATCCGTTCGACCGGATACGATGATAATATTTTTGGACGGTCATTATTTAAACGCACTTGGAATACTGTGTCAATATTTTACGGACATTCGTCATAGGCCATTGTAAACAAACCGGTCCCCCTGATGCCAATATCTTAATTTACCATAAAATACAATATTGATTGCTGAAAAAAAACTGTTAAAATATTTAAAAAAAAAACTTCGGTTCGCCTTTCAATGGCATATAGGTACCTTATATAATATGGATTAATGGATTTTTAATTAATAATGTTTGTACGCATATATCTTTTAATATAATACATGCACCTGCAGCTCATTCCTGTCAAATGCATATTTATTTTTAAAATATGTAGTTATAAAATTGCTAAATGAACCGTAGTCCGTAATACGCGGCGTATGTATCGTTCATTTATATTATAATATTATTATCCGGATACGTAATAAATCAAAATGATTTGAAATGCTTTTTTTTTCCTTATACGCCGCAGCCTAATGGTGATGGTATAATGATATTTATTTTTTTTTTCCTAAACATTCTCTGCTTGCTGACCGTGAAAAATACATATATTTCTAAATAAAACGCGTGAATGATAACTCTGTAACGCACGAGCAATAAGTAATTTCACAATTGAATACCACAATAACTGCAGTTATATTATATCGGTTTTCGTTAATCGGATTTCCAAAGCCCGTAACTCCAATATAGATGCATATTATATATACATCGGTAAAATACTTATTCATTCCCTTTAAATCTTTATAATCAGTGCATTCGTGGGTTCAATTTTTGAAATTTCTATACTTATAGATTCATATAGTGTTCTTACGAAAGAGCGCTAAAAAGGAATAATAATACCTACGAATTTAAATATATGTCTCTGACCATTGTTGTAGGTGCAGGTTAGTCTCGATGGTGGAACTAGGATTCATTGGTGGATTTACGGGGGGTCCAGGGGGTCTGGACCGCCCCAGATACTGATATAATGTCAATAAAATGTCGTAAAAAATATTGAATTTAAATTTAAAATTTAAATACATATTATTTTTCAGGACCCATCGCAGAAAAATATTGAAAATCCGCTACTGCCAGGATTTATCAATATAGGGGAGGAAGTTTGGTCGTTGAGGGGATCTAAGGGGTATAGGGGTCTACGACTTTCTTAACCTAATCTATAACTAAACAAAATTAAGCTCAATGACCTATACCGTATACCAAACACGTATTCAGAATCAATTTTCCGAGGTGGAGGATTTAAAATATTTTTAATATATGAACTTGTGGTTAGTCATTGATATATTTTAAGTATATACCTGTATTTTAAAAATGTCGGATGGGAGGGAGAAAGGTTGAAAGGTTGAGCTTTACTCAGAATACTCAGAATAGGTTTTTTTTGTTTGAAATGATTTAACGTATTGCTATCGTAAATGAAAAAAAAAAAAAAAAACTGAAAATTATTCTATATACTATATAATTTTCCACCTATACAACGTTCCATGCGTTCCATGGTGCGAACTACTTCTTATTTGTCAGTTTTTGTTTCAGTAGTTGAAGGAACGGCTGCTGATAAATCATTCAATATGTTCACGTGCGCGTCTAATCTCCTAACTAAGAATTTTTTTATTTTTTTTTTTTTAATACAACGCGTATGTCCAATTGTTCATTCTTCTTTTGTCATCGTACACACAGTGATATTACTCACGACATTTATCTGACGTTTTCACTATCAATTTTTATAGACTATTATGATATAATGGTTCGCCTTGTAGAAAAAAATAAGTGATTGGATCGTCTGATTTCTAATCGACGACGAGAACAATAAATTATTTTCTTGGACACCCAATCGTCGGTACGTTTTATCATATCGTTTTTTCGACCTCGCCAATTTTTCGCTTAATATTATTATTCACCTGATACGAAATACAATTATTAATAAGTCGTCTCTGACGTCAGCATATACTGTATCACGTATAATATGTAATAAAATAATAATAATTGTATTCCGTATATAGACATGTTGGTGTACAATATATGATTATAAACACAATAATATCATTGCTGATACACTCCGTATAGTTTGTTCGCGCCACACGCACTTCACACATTATTATATTATTATAAATATTTACATTAAAACTAGTAAGGTTACAACGAGCTCAATTATGAAATTTTAAAAAGCTGTTTTTGCTTATTTTGATAGCTGACGAAAAATATTTAATGAAGCGTTTTACTAATTTGTTTTGCACATTTTCTATTTTACGATTATTCAGTGGCCATGGAAAAACTCTATGATATTTAAATAATTTCGCCTTTGTGTTTTATTATCCAATTCGTATTTGTTCGCTTATGTTATCTATTGTGTACTGGTCGCCGCTAGGCACGGACCAATACAAATTCATCATCAAACATCATTTGAAAGGTCTTTTTTTCTTTATTTCGATATTTTTTTTTCCTTTTTTAAAAAAAACCTTTTATTAATTTTTATTTTTGTAAATAAAGGACTTACAATAAAGGTTTTAAGAGAGATCCTTTTTTTTTTTTTTTTTAATCGATTTTAAGCGCTATGAGTCCCGAACCTTGATACTTCTGTAGAGTGTAGAACCAACGTTGCGGCAAATCAGTGGTATCAGTCAGAAATATCCATCATTGCCGCATTCGAATCGATTCATCAATTTCGTAAATTATTAACTCTTTTTTTTTTCTTTTTTTATACCCCGTGGCGTTTGTATAATATGCTTGTGCGATGTATATTACTGGTGCACGGTGCGGCGCATCATCGTCGTCGTGACATCATTTTATTCGGCATGAAAATAAAAAAAATATTAAATACAAATTCTATAGATTGTATACGCGTATTATATTATTACTATTATTATTATTATTATTATTATACATACAATCGTTTCCATTTACGACGAATCGGTCGAGTATAATATATAATATTATTATTATTATTATTATATACATATATGTATAGAAGAAATAACTAGTCGTCTTCTTAACGCCGTCTAAGTGAAATGATGATGATTCGACCACCCACGTTCAAATGTATGTAAGTATACGCGTGTATGATGTGTGATTCGTGTGGCATAAGGCGAGGTTCACATAATATATACGTATATAAAGAAGACATAAGGAAGTGAATAAAACGTCGTGTTCAAACATAGTTCTCTCTCTCTCGCTCTCTGCGATGATAATATGTCTCTCTGTATGTATCCGTTCGTGTCTCCTCGTTTCCACTCGTTATCATATATTATTCAGTAACATAATATTATTACGCATCTATCTACGCGTGATAATTATGAGTATACCGCCGTCCCGTATAGTCTTTGGCAGCCGGCATCAATACATAGTTACACACGCTAGGATTTTTCGACGGATTTGGTCCGTGGTGGATTAAATCCTCTAAAAAGTCCTACCGCGCGTGGTACTCTAAGGGTTCAATCCTTGCGATTTAAAATTCAGCAGATTTAGTCCAACGGTTCAGGTCTCTCACTTCTCCGCTAATTAAAAAGACTGGGTCCGGCGGACCTTGATAAGACGTTTTTATTTGTTGACAATAATTTTTCTTTTAACCAACTGTAGTCGTATAAATCGGCAGATCTTTCAGAACGTCTTGAAAGACCAGAGGACGCGGTCCCCGGCATAAAAATCAACGGATTTCCTCGATAAGTACCGGACTTTTCTTTGCACGTTAGCGGGCACAACTTGATGCACAACTAGTCCGACGGACCAAATCCACCAAGGACCTAATCCGTCGAAAAACTCTCTCGCGTATGGGCTACCTAATGTCGCCTCTGTTGTTGTCCCCGTTAACGCGCAGGCCGGTAACACCGTCGTCGTCGTCGTCGTCGTCGGATTCCGTAACATAAAATATTATTATTACTATTATTATTATCGTCGTTATTGCACGCGTACACGACGAGCGAGCGTGCGCACGACAAATCCACGAGGACGGCTATTATAAATTTAACAATAATTGTTAAATCCCGTCGGCCGGCGACACGGTTTTCCGACCGAACGCGCGATATAGGCAATACACGATAATACGCGTACATTGCGTATACCATCATAAAATAAATCGTGTACCACTCCATGCGTAATAATATAATATGCCTACGACCGCGGGGTAATATAATAATTATTGTATTGTATTCGGTTTCGTGTGTGTAATATAACACGCTTGTATATTATACGTGTATAGTACGTATAACCTGTTATATTATTACGTACGCGTAACCGTGTAGAAAGCCTATATGGGAATAGATTTTTAAAACTCCTGTATATTATTGTAATAATATACTGCTGCGCAGACCTATCTGTATACGCGTTTTATTGAATATTACGGTACCTAAAGCGTGAAGATTATAATGGATAATACGGACGGTTTTTTTTTTTTTTTAAGAGAAAGAGGCTCAAGTCGAAAACATCTATACTTCACGGTTATATACATGGTACGAGAAAACCGCTTAAGGCTGTCGGAGCCGGTTTCCGCGTTTTTTTCCGATTTCGTAAAATTTTATAATTGCGATTATTACTGATATTCGAAGGACCGTTTTAGAAATAAGACTTTACCACTAATCTACTGTGCACGATACCCGTTTAAGATGAACGGGTACGGTCGTTTCTACTGACTTCGCGAGGAAAACGCTCATGCCTCATAAATTGTTCCAATTTAACTTTTTTTTTTTTTCAGCAATTATAATTCAGTTCGGCAGTTAGTTTATAAGCAAGTATGCATTTATACCTAATTATTAGGGCTCGAAAGTTATAGGAGTTGCATATTTTTTTGTATCCACTGAATTTCTTTACGACGGAGAGTTTAAAAATTGAACATTTAAAATGCATATTTTGCATATTTAGTTAATTTTAGAGAAAAAGTGCATGTTTTGTCGATTTTCATTGATTTTTATATATTTTTGTAACATATTTAATATTTTCTAAAAATTGATTTTTTTTTTCTTAACCAATTTATTTTAAACAATATTCAATTTGAAACTCAATATTATTTAACGCAGTTATTTATTTTTGTTTCTTACCGTCTCAGTCTATTATTAATCTAACGACAACGGTGCGATTTGTATTTAATCTTTATCTTTTTTATGCATATTAATAATGGCATTATATGTTTTTGAATAATAAACTGTATAATTTTTTACATATTTTAGACTATTTTCGTGCATATTTACATACATATTTTGTCTTCTATAACTTCCGAGCCCTACTAATTAATAATATTTGTAAAAACGCAAATTTTTTCTTCGGGTTTCAAACGAAATTTGTAGTTTTGAACATTATAAGCTATAGCTCTTCATTCAAATACAAGGCTATACATATACCCACTTACATTATCAGAAAAAACATATATAGGTACATTATTAAATTTCCGAACAGCCTTTCTCCTGAAGGTCATTTTTTCCGAATAGTATATTACCCGAATATTATTTTTCCCGAATAATAAATATATGAATACCAGAATACATGATTATAGTCTTCAAGGGTTGGTTCTCGTACGAAATTTATTTTTTGTTCAAAAATTGTAGTGGTAGTTCTCGTTTTACAAATTTGACCACGTACTTTTTCGCACTCTTAATACGTTTTCTCATTAACGGGTAATTTAGACCGTAAATTAATTTAGTTTCTTTCAAAATTGTAATGACACTGTTTGGTGCTATATTTTAAAAACTCTGGATGCAAAACTATACGCGTTATAACTACTATAATATACCGAACAAAAACAAAAATAATAATTGTGTTCAATGCTTATTATATATGTATTTCACATGGGTTTTATATCGATTATGATATCTACAACAACAAATCATGTAAATGAAGATTACAAAATATTCGACAGACAATATTTTAGTTAATATAGCACGAGAGCCGTGTGGAATTTTCAACTTACCTAAATAGAAATTTAAAAATGTGTCTATCCGTTTTTCCTCATACCTATCACAACTAAATGTTGTTGCCTGGTAAAATCCAATAGGTACATCCCCCAACTCTGATCTAATTAAAAAATTAGAAAAAAAAAGTAAACCAAATGCATAATATTTGCTATTATTTATTTTTTTTACCATATCCGGAAATATATTACTCGGGAAATATACTAGTCAGAAAATATACCAGTCGAGAAAAATAACATTTGGGCCAAAGGATTCGTGAAATATGGTTTCGGGAGAAATACTATTCGGGATATATTCCATTCGGGAAGAATGGCAATCGGGAAAAAGGGTGTTCGGGAAATTTGATTCGTGAAAAATACCGGGAATCGAGGCCCATCCATCACGCGAAGTATGTCCGTTTTTTTTTTCATTTTAAAATCTATTCAGAATTTTTTTTTATTTCATATTTTAAAAACTCTTTCTAAACAAATTAAAATCTGTATAGGAGCTAGACCTAGAGCTCTTGAGCAGAATATTACTTCGATGTAAGTGGTTTTCAAATTAAACACGATGATATAACATTGAGATTGAGATGAACAAAATTGGTGGGGGTAGGTATAATATAGGTAGGTACCCAAGTCTTTGTGTCATGCACAATACACACAATAAATATGTATTTTTTTCCACACTAAGATGAATCCAAAAGAGTTAAAAACATGAAGAATGGTATATAATACCACCATATGGTAAACAGATCGCTAGATATAAGACTTTTTTTTTTCTTATTAAGGACCTCTGTATAGCGACTAAACTATATAACCGTGAACCGTCTCATTTCGGCATTGCCGTTCTGGCCTGTACAAAAAAAAAAAAAAACGTTTAAGAACATTAATGGGCTCTATACTGTAATAGAGTTGATTTTAACGTATACTGATTATTTATGGCTTCTTCCACAATTATGGCCATGTTTTTAGGCTATATATGCGTATACTTTTTATATGGTAGCATAAAATGACTATCAATTAACTACATATTGTATGACGTGTAATGAGATTATATTATATTATTATCACATAAACTTTAAAATGAAAATAATATTATATATTCTTATTATGGATGGAATACCTATACATATAAACATTAAGCACACATAAATGTAATATTATACTATACTAAATTATAATAAATAAGAAAATTACATTTTAAAATGTAAAAAAAAAAATTGATTTAAAATAGGTAAGAAAAATATTCGTTACAATTTTAAATGTGTACTAACTTAAAATATGCAATCTCGTAAACAATACTTTTCTTTTGTTTTACGATTTGGTACGAAATCTCATATTGGTCATATATAATTAAGGGAACCAGAGATTCGAGCCCGAGAATAGAGCTTTGAATTTAAAAAATATATATATTAACCCCTATTCGTTTTTCCCCAACTACGTCCTAAATACAGCAATTCTAAAATGTTACATCTGATACCAACGGTGTATAATATTCACATGAAAAACCACGCCAGTATGTATACAATATATTGAAATAAATGTTTATACGCGACCCATGCAGGTCATAAAGACTTAGGTACCTATCCAAAACGTTTAGCATGAAAATTGTTGAATAATTGAAACATACTTATGCACACCTATAATAATAATACACCTTTCTATATATAGGTAGGTACGTGATGTATATAAATACTGAAACTACACATTAGCCAAGAATCCGAGATGATGATTATTATATCAAGAAGCTGAAAAAGGACATGTACCGAAAACGGAAACTTGCTTTCCGTGTTAAATTATACACATTTAACTATAACCCCGTATTATTAGTCGTTTAACAATAAATCTGCTGCGTACGAGTGTGTAGTGTAGATCAATTAAATATATAAGATGTTTTCCACGTTAAAATATTTAAGGACGCGTATTTTCGTTCATACTTCAACGATGACGAAATCGAATATGAGCGTGCAAATGAAATATGACGAATTCTAAGCTACAATAAGCACGGTGAGTTTATTTTACATACTCACGTATTAATTATTGCAAGCATATCCTAAATCACTAGCCGTTTACTGATAAAAATATCGTTTAAAAAATCACAGCCGGTGGCGGTCTTACTGACGGATTCAGATTTTTGGAAGTTTCGTTTTATTATATATATATATTAAGATTTTGTAGAAACCATAAAAAAATATTGCACACCTGTTTTACATTATAGTCGTTCCAATGGTTTCCATTGAATCGTCGTGAATTGTGTATACACATACATGTATTCTAAATATAGTCGTGCATAGTGTTATATCGATATAATATTATAATATGAATGTACAAGTAGATAATAATATAGTTCGTGTGTTATAATATACGCGTAAACGAATTCCACCGGTAATATAATAATATATAGAACAATGGTCATCCGGATGACCTTTACAGAAATCCGGGTCCGTCTGTCCGTTCATTATTATTATATTATATAGGCTTTTTTTTCTTCTTTTTTTTCTACTTTTTTTTAATCGATTAAACGCCAGTGTAACGGGCCCGTATACCGTTGTCGTGTATATTATAATATGTGTATAGGTATCGGGTGTGCGCGTGTAACAGCGGCCGGGTATTCAATAATCTTTTTTAAATCGCGATCGAGAATATTATACGCCACCGCAGCGTGGTATTGGAGGAATATAAAAAAAAATATATATATATATATATATATACATATACATAGGTAGTGGAAAAGAATGATGATAATAATAATAAGAAAATAAACATGGACCGAACGTCAAAATCGTCTGGCTATTTGTACATAAAATACCATTGTGATAGCATCGTTTTGTCCTCAAACTTTATTATGCTGTTTTCCGTGCTGCTGCAGATGGCTCGGAACAAATGACACGTTTATTTATGCAAACCATCCAATCGTCTTTTACGAGGGAATACCTTACCTATATAATGCCCCTCTGCTGGGCAGTGAATATATTATTATCATTTTTATTATTTCTACATTAAATACCTATACAAGGCGATTTCTGGAAAGCGAACACGACGACGCTTGAGGGCTTAATCCGAGTTTATATGCACCGTTGCAGGCATGTATTTTATTTGTTCCACGAGCTATGAGGAATCCCGTACTTACAGGGTATAAGTATTGCGTTTGTAGACACCACCTGTCGTTTTCGACTCGGGGGCCCTTGACGAGTGAGGGGGCACCCAATTGTGTATCTTTTTTTATCTAACGTTAAACCTACTGCAGCAAAATGCAAATTTTCTAAGACGTATGTAATAGATACAAATTAAAACCCTTACCTTTTTTTTTTGTCTATTATGAATGTATTAGAGAAATTGTATTTTATAGACGATTTCAAAATGATCTCACATTTCAAAAACTCCACGAATTGGGTCCAGTCATATTTATTTTGAGAACGAAATTTTGTTGGAGAAAAAAACTCTCAACAATTTTATTTGTTGTTACTTTTTTTTAATGCATATTATTAAATTATTATTTTTTTATATATATATAATGTAGATTAATACGCATAACTAATTTTTTTTTTGTCCATAGTTAATATTTATATTATAATAATAAAGTTTAAATTGAAAAAGAAATTTAAAAGACACGTCTTCCACAAAACCTAATCTAGTCAATTCTACAGTGGTAAAACAAAGCATCTTCTCTTTTAAAAATAGTTTTTTTTTCACCTGTTTTTTTACTCAGCTATGTTCGTGAGTTTCGAAGTGATAGGTAAGTAATGACAAGTCTGAATTCCGAGTTAAGCGTCTATTATAAAAATACCAACATTCATTATCATTAAACGTGCAACGATATTGCAGGTTAAAAACCATATTGATTGTCTCGAATATATCCATGGACGTATATATGGGAAGGGGGGGCGTAGGAAAGCTTATCCCTCCCTATAAGATTTTTTAATGTATATAGGTAATCTTAATTACAATAAATTACATAATTGAAAATCAATTATAATAGATATAAGTATAATAATAGTAATAATATGTAGGTAAATTTTCATTGAATTTTCATTTTAACGTTCCAATTAGTGATAGGCGAAACCGACTAGCTTTGACTTTAATTATCAATCGATAGTTTAAAAAACAACCGGGAGATTTATCGATTGAATTGATATTTTTATTCTTTGATTACTTTGAAAACTATCGATTAAATTGGTCGATAATTTTCATTCAGTAGAAGCATCGACTAGTTTTAGATTCTGAGCAGAGTGAGGAATGAACTGGTTTTACAATGATGTTTATTTTTTTTTCTGTGGATAACTTAACTACAAGAAATTTTCCTCCGATTTACAATGATAGCACTTTTTCTGAAAGGAAATCGTACTAGGTAGGTACTTTAAGGAGGTCATTTTTTTTGATTTTACGGGGAGTTTTCTCTGCAAGTAGGAAAATCAGGAAAATCAGGATAATAGGTACAATATAAAACATATATAATTAAAGAAAATACATAATACATATTTAATTATTTACCATAATATGACATATATATTGTTGACATAGCAACACTATAAACCGAACTCTGCTCACAATTGTTTTATCATTAGTTATTACTTACAGATATACATTAATTTACCGATAACAACGGCTGCACCTGCCCCTATTATCTTAGGCCAGTTCTTTATTATCGATAGTTTAAAAGACAACCTATTATTTTTCCGACTGAATAGATATTATCAATAGAATGAAGTATAATCCTATCGGATAGTTTCAATAATCGATAGTTTCGATATTATAGGCGATAATTTCTAGAAACAACGGAGTAAATTGATTATTTCGAGTAGTTCGATAGTTTTCACTTGGTAGTGCTCATTACTAGTTCCAATATTCCATAAACTATGATCAGTTGATGGCCTATTACAACAGCCTACCGCCCAAACATATCGTCATGCAGCTATGTAGGCGATATTTTTTGGCTCAAGCCTTATGTATTTTAGGACCTTATTTGCGTCCATGGGCCTATACCATTACAATCAATAGTAAGCAATAATTGAATATCATATACAAATAACAAATAGATGCGTTAGACTAATAACTAATGTTTGAAATTATGATTGTTTAAATTATAATAATATAAAAATTACTTATTTATATATTATATTTATTACGAAATTGTAGCATAATTTTCTACCCCCTGTAAATGTATTCCCTATATTATAAGTTATCAAAAATTGCCTATATACTGACTACAATACAAGACAATGGGTAAAAGTATACGATTGAGAATATTATAATTCTTCATTTTTCGTGTCCGGAATCGCCAAATTAAATGCTATTTCCCCAAAAATCAGCAATGTATATTGCTTTGTCGTTTGCTAAAATCAGATCGTTTTTCGAATATTATAATTAAACATATTAGACTGCGAAAACCTTTTCAGTAAGTGATACTCTATCGTATGACATATTGATATATATTCTATGACCATTAAATAATTTTTTATTAATTAAATATTTGTGAATCTATTATATGAAAACCAACGTTACCTATATCTGTGTCAATCTAAATTATTCCCAACATATGAAGCACCTCCCAAGTAGAGATATACATTATTCAACGGACGTAATATTGTAGAAACAATTTATTATATTAAAATTATTATGCCACGAAGCATTAGCTATACAATTTTAAGTATCAACGATTCTTACAAAATTTTAACCACCTCATTCAATAAATTATTATCCATTGAAAAAAAAAATGAAAAATACTTCACACGTAATTCTCGCATAAGTATACTATTACAATAGTTGAGAAGTTAGAAATGTAGGATATATACTATATAGAGTAATTAAATTGTATGACAAATCATTGCAAACGAAAAACGATACTGAGTGAAGTAGGATGTTAAATATTTGTTGATAATTAAAATTTAAAACGTTATTAATTTGTAAACATAAAATAAATTACAATTATTCGTGTATTAAAAAACTTTATCATTACTTTGAACTTGAAAAACTGATAAAATTAAATTACACAATTTGTATTCATGTAACTCAAAATAAAAACTAAAAAATGCTGCCCTAGGATAATAGAGATGGGTGCAGCCACTGTTTTAAGTAATTTGATGTATACCTGTTAGCAAAAATAAATCATTTCTAACGAAAAAACGATTCTGAGCGTAGTTCAGTTGATAATGATGCTTTGTCAACTACTTTGTCATATTTAATTTTTTTTTTTTTTAATTTCTAACAAATTGCTTTTTATGTTGTTTTTTAACACTTGTTTGGTTAGACAAAAGTGTTAATTTTTTTCACACAAACCTGAAAAGATACGGTATTTTTATAGCATACCAAACATACCAGATATATCTACACAGATTTTTTATACATTTAACAGTTTTTACCACGGAAGTCGAAGAAAATAATATTCGAACACCTGAAATAATAATATAAATATTGAAATCGCAACTTACCATATTATAATATTTTTTTTACCTCTAAAACGTCATTAACTTCATACCATACCCATATTTATTGATCTAGATTTGCCACGACAAGAAAGTAACATGGATATATTTATATACATATATACATGTGCATATAATGTGCACCGAATTTGAGGTACACATGCATATCTACAATCTACATGTATTATAATACGTTCATAAGTATTAGTGTATTACATCCGACATTGTAAATGTTATTTTATAGGAATCCGTTGTTTGAAATTTGAATGGATCGGTTGACGGTAATCGTTCGAGATTTGTACCCGAACGGATTTATGACGGTCAATGTTATAATCACCGCCTATTATTCCGTACCAATATAAAATAACGTGGACTTTTAGTAACATTTACATAATATGAATTGAATAAGCGTATTAATTCTTTATTAAGTAATATTATCCAATATAATATATTGAACATACAGAAAATAGTTTGATTTTTTTTTTTTACTTTATTCGTATACGAGTGCAATCAAAACAAACGGCGAGTAATCATGTAATATTATCGAAATTGTCGCGAATTATAATTTAATACCATAAATCCGACTGTACGTATTTTAAAACGAAATGCCGTTATAAATTATATTTAAGTATAAAATACAACAAATATTACATGCTACTTTTTTTTTCTCTTTTGAAAAACCCGACGGGACATAATTCGCACTACGGGTACGGTGTATAATAAGAGCTAAAATTCAGTTTAAATGTTAAAGCAACATCATTGCAAACAAAAAACAATTAAAAATCTGGGGTAAATATTTTTCGATTAATTTAAATATTGAAAATTGTATTCATTTTCAACTACAAAATAATGTATAATATACATTTTTCTTGTTTTCAATAAACTATACAAAAAGAAATGAAATTTAAACACTTCAAAGCCCCCTCCCCCCAATAATTTGGACGGTACAAAACTGAAATATAAAATTTTTAAATCCGTAAAAATCTGGACGGTATAAATTTAGAATTTAATATTTAAAAAAAGCGCTGATATTCGATAGACTGTCACTAACGCAATACTTGAACATTTAACACAAGGTTAAATATATTATATGGTTTTGAAAAATATTTAAACTTTTGTTCAAATAAAAATTTAGATCAAATTAGTCTGTATATTTTCTTCTGATGTTCTGATGTTTTTCTGATTTTTTTTTTAATATGTATCTATTTAAAATATTTCTAATTTTTTATTTTTTCTCTTTCTCTCATTTTAGATTCTCAGTGTAGCGAAGAATGTATTGGTTTTACTAAAATGTTTGTTTTTTTTTTTTTGTGTACAAAAATTCTAGAAAAAACCAGGATAAAACGTAAAAATAACGGGAAATTTACGAAAATAATGATTTTATGCTTTTATGCTATTTTTCAATTTAGTTATTTGTTGTAATTCAGTTAAAAATATTCGTAAAAACTTAAAATTTAGACAAAAACTTAAATTTGCCTTTTCTAGACGTGGTAAAATGTTCAAAAAAATGAAGCCATTTTTGAGGTATTTAAAGACATTTTAATTTTGAGAGTTTTGAATTTAAATTTTTTTTATGTATGCATTTCAAAAACTGTTTTATTGACAATAAATATTATTATTTTTATTATTATATGATAGTCTACAACATTCAACGTTCAATATGTTTTGCGGATACATTAGGTCTGTTTATAAAATTACGTCTCCGACAAAATGTAAAGGAAACACAAAACAGCCGCATGAGTGTATAGAATAAATATGGTGTTGAATTATACATCGTCACATCGGCATTGCGATACAACTACATCATATGCAAGTATTTATTATTTATTGTGAATGAAAGTTAAGGTTTTTACGGAAGGAAGGCACAGCTAGATTCGCTATAATCGATTATGTGACGAAACTAAAGAGTCCTTAAACCATATTAAATATTCTCGTACAGCAACTATCATATTATTATAGTATAAAACATCCGGTATTAAAATACTTGTACAATACGTATTCACATGAAATTAACATTTACTCATACCTATAAAACTTAAAAATTCCGTGTACACGGATGTATACGAATTTCCGAGTATCGAAAGAAATTTTCGTGTGGAAGATTCTGTATCCCTGATTACTGAAGGCAGTATCCCTTGGGTAAACTTTACTTAAACCAGCATTTCAAAACGATCCCAATTAATCGAAATGATCGAAATATTCGTTTATATGTATAATACGGATTCACAATAATAATTGTTAATCAAATCTAGATTTTTTTTTTTTTTTGTAGATTCTAATAGTATAGATCGTAAAAAAAGCTATTATAATGCTGTTTTACCATGTTTTATATTAACTTACTCGCAGAAAAACGCAAAGAAATTTAAAGTGTGTGATCGATTTTTAACCCACTTCCCGTGGTCCGATCAGCTTAAAGTTTTAATGCACTCCTATTTTCGATGACAATACACAAATCAATAATCAGATTTTCCATTTTTACCCCTGTTTTCAAAGAAAGTGAAAAACTGGTTTACACCTTATACAACGATAAATTTTAAAATATCGAAAAATGCCTCATACATTTTTATTCGTGTGACTTTCGCTATAAATGATCCGTGGTCAGATTTTAGATTTTCTCGAAGATAATTCCATAATTGATTAAAAATCACACAGTTATTTTTAAATACCATCATGCTCGTAAAACGAAAACGCGAATAAAAATTTTTTCTCGTGTATATTTCGCGATAATATCGAAATTAGGGCGTTTTTGGTCAAATATGAAAAAGAATTAATTTACAAAAAAAAAAAAAATCAAAAAAGTGCTGTATTTATAGGACGGACTTCTTCGATACGTAGAAAGAACTTTATGCTTAAGCGCATGCATGTTATCATTGACTGTATACGACTGTCTATACTCTTACTCAATTTCAATGCTATCGTGATCTATACGAGAATACGCCAGAAAATATTTTGATTTTCCGTTATGATTTACATTTTAGTTCGTTTTACCATCATGGTATTTCCTGCTCTTTTTTCCGCCATTTGTATTACGTAACCTAACCGTACACACACACACACACACACACACACACACTGTTGTTACGGATAGACCACTGTGGCACTGTTACAGTAAATGAGTCTGTTCGTATAATATATTATTATGTTGGCCAATACCACCGGTTGGCGCGCTGCGAGTCCTGCACCGGGACGCGGCCCGACAGAGCGAACAGCGCGCGCTCGCTAACGTATATCGTTGCCGTCGTCGCGTGATCGCGTTTCCGCACGCCGTTACCCGGTTAGTGGTTACCGGTACACAGTACTAGTGTGACAATTGGCCATGGAGCATTTGCGTCAAAAACCTAACGCACGTTCACCCGACCTGTACGCCACGTGACATGTGCTGGACCGTAGCGAACGCATACCGGTGTTAACGCACGAAACATGCTGCTGTTACCTGCCGAACATTATAAACACCTGTTATCCTCACTCGCCAAACACCGAGTCGAACAGGTAAGTCGAATACGTCATAATTAGCTATTCTAATCTCTATTTAAATTTTTTATTTTTTTCATTTCTATCGATATATTCTGTGCATATTGTGCGTACATAGGTATTATTCGAATTTTCTTATACTCGCCGAGAGTATCGCAGAATCGCGGGAATTGTCGATTTTAAGCCTACCGCGGATTTTAGCGGTTAAAACGGTTCGCGCGTGAATTCAAAATTAACACCGGTGTAAGACCCCCCCTACCTCCCACTACCATGCCACCCCACTACTACGCGTTTAACAAATCTTGAGCGCAATTTTATCAATAATTTCTAACGTTGCAATTTATCATCATAACTCACAGGTCAGTAGTCACAATATCTAAGTAGGTACATAACAACTACATCATCAACCAGGTGATTCATTTAAATGAGAACACTCATTATCTCGGAAACTATTAACTTTTTTCGAAATTTGTTTTCCAGAACATTTAAGAAACAAGCTGCACCATACTTTTATATTTGTGTTATCTTTTGTCACCCTTATTTTTGGGAGTAAAACTATTAACTACTTCTGATTTACAAACAAAAACCTATATTAAAAATTCCATAAATAAATGGAGTATTAGTTAAAATCAATTTTAGAGTTAACATTTTTGATTTCCGTTGATCTGTTGACGATTTATTCCACTTTTAAATTTGGGTAGGAGGAAACTAGTGGGGTGTGTTGTAGTAAATTGTTTGTGTGGCGGTACGGCGCGCGACTTCTTATTAATGCATCACTACTTTCCTCAAACTTAAAATTGAAAGACGACTTGACAGAAATAAAATATGTCAACACTCAAATTTATTTTAACTAACATTCCATCTATTAATGGAATTTTTAATATAGATCGCCATTGGAAAATCAAAAGGAGGTAGTGGTTTGCTCCCAAAAATAAGGGTTATACAAAATAACATAGATATAAAATTGTAGAGCTGATTGTTTCTTAAATATTCTAGAAAACAAATTCCAAAAAAAGATAATACTTTTCGAGATAATGATTACTTTATTTCATTATTTCATTCATTTTCTCACTCTATTTCATTAAATGAATCACCCGGCAAACCAGTGTTTTCCAACTTTTTTTTTTATTCTACACCCCATCCCCCTTTTAGATATTCCTTATTATATTTCTCTCCCTATTAATTCAAAATATGAACTTATTGTTTTTAATTTCAGATATAGTAAATTTGCACATTTTATTCTTATAATTACATCACCGCTATATTATCCGCCACGCAGTACCTGAATTCCTCCCTTCCACCTAACCTAACCTAACCCTAGGGAGGAATTCCCCCCCTGTTGAGTGTTCGTTGGTCTATACTTACATAGTCGGCATATTGGCTGTACCGATTAATAAATTGTAATCAATAATCATCGAATTTATTATAATCATTCATTTTGAAATTTCGTTTTTTTCCCTCCCAAGAAATGAAAATATAAATTAAAATAAAGTACTATAAAAAAAAGTCATGTCTTTTAAGTAAAATACGATATGAAAATGTTAGACCATTTTCATACTAACCGGCAATGAGCTTTCTGATAAAAAAAAAAAACACACATAACTTAGGTAATAACACTAATAGGTTCTTCGCTCAGAATCTAAAGTGATATGCACAATATTACTGATAAAAATTATTGTTTGTTTTCATCGCGTAATAATTTATAATTCTCTCCTTTCGGCCTTAATAGCACTCTGAGAGTTTTCACCTTCAACATTACCTCACGCAATCGACACTTGTCTTGAACGTGTCTTATCATCCGTCTACTGCCAACATTCCAATTCTTCTAATTCATCTTTTACAACGAATCCCTCCGCGGTTTCCGATCTAACACTGTTTTAATAGTATCACGCTCTTCTTTTATCGTATACTCGTATAATATTTTATGCTCATCATATACGCCCTAGCCGTTGTAGCACTTTTTGTCGTTTTATAAAACTATTTATCGGTTCCACTTCGACCGTATCGTACGATTAGTTTTGTGTATTTTTTTTCGTCGATTATTTGTTATTTCATCGTTTTAAATAGATTATTCTTCATATTTTGTTTTCGAACGTATTCTGTAAAAATACATTCGAATTATATTTGCATATACATCCGCGTTTCAAGCAAAATAAAACGAAATAAATGTAAATTATAGCTGTACAATTCTATTGAATATGGACTTTATCGGGGTTTTAGGTAAACATTACGATTATTTTATCAAATCAATCAGCTCAATGCAATCCTAGGATATTTACACTTATTTATAATATAACGAATTATATATACGTCATATACAATGTCTACACTAAAATATAGGTCGCCAAAGATTGGCGGTACTTATACGTTATTTTTTTCAGACGGGTGCGGCGTAAACATGCTACCGTGCGTATAGCTGATAAATTATTTTGTAAGACAAAATATACAATCGGTATATAGGTACTAATAATAATATTATAATGCACGTAAGTATATTATAATATTACATGGCATTTATACGTATACATATATATATTTAAATAAGATAGGTGTATAATACGGGCGGAAAAAAAAATGGAAAAAAACAACGCAACAAATTATAAATAAAGGTGTAAAACGTCATTGGTACGGTCGTACCACACACGAACTATTGGCTTGCCGCTGTCGTCGTCTGTTTTACGACAATATATTATACGGCGGCGGTGGCGAGTCGTTTCGTGTCGGCTTTATTAATTAAAAACGAATTATATCCGTGTAACCCGCGTAGTCCGGTCATCCGCCAAGAATTTTTTTTTTTTTTTTTGGTTTTTCGTTTGAATCGAGAAAGAAAATTTAAAAAACGCGCCGCATTTTGATATAATATACAGGGTGATTTTTTTATCACGAACCGCCGCGCCGTGGATTAATATCGGCTGTATTGTATCCATCATGTACACAACACGAACACGAGGAGTTTGATTCGATTTCGGTTTTTTTTTTTCTATTGTTACTGTCCACACAATTTTTATAGAATCATTTAACGGTCCTATATTCATAGGCGAAGCGTGATGTTTTTTTCGTGGAAGGAGGAAGAAAGGAAGGTAGCCCTATCAAAATTGTTTACATACGTACGCGGCACGCTCGTGGGTTCCGTTACTCCCACAACCTCCTTAAAAGCATTAGGTTTTTTAGAGTGAAACGCAAGAGGAGATTCTGAGAATCCAAAAGCCCTTCACCCTCCGAAATATAAAGTATGCATTATTCTTTGTGGTAGTTAAACGAAAAAAGACAAATAGTATACTAATTAACAGTAATTTACAACGATAAAAAGAATATATCTGTTTACGATTATTGTATTGTAGAAACGAGCCAACAATTTTTTTTTTTTACTTTTCACGCAACTCATCAAAAAATTGGCTCCTCACAACGCTTAACATTTTAGGTATTTTTTTCATTAACGAGATACAGTAATATGCCTATAGTATAATTTGTAAATTTTTTTATAAAAAAAAAAAAGGGGGGGGGGTAACAAGAGAAAACTTTTACCTGGGCGTTCATTTTTCATAGGAGCTGCAGAGAATGTCGGGATCCAAACATCGCTTAGTTCTCCCGTTCTACGATTATATCTATAATATTTATTATAATATTATATATTTCAATATTCACCCCTCCCTATGATTAATTAGAACACGGATTTATGCACTAAAATGTATTGGACTATGTTATACAGTAATATATACAACAAACATACAGTAAAATAATTGTTATTCCGGTGATGGCTAACATTTTTTTATGGCGACGGTGCATAATATTTTTATTTAAACATACAATATAAATATTAAATGAATTTTTTGCAACTACGGTAAAATATGTGAAATTCAATATTTTGCCTAATATGATTCGTAAAAGTTATACGCGAAAATCTTCGTACATATAATGTTCATGCATACGGTTGCAGCGGCGACGGGTTCGTAGCGGAAAAAATCATTCGGTACATTATATTTTTAAAAAATCTGATACCCGTTTTGATTGTTATTATGATGTATGTTTTTTTTTTTTTTTTGTGTCTGTGAACAACTTTTCTACCAAAAATCTTGCTCCGAACTATCAAGTATAGCACCTTTTATAAAAGGTAATTTTATCTAGTTGGTGCGTTGGGGAGGTAATTTTTTGATTTTCCACTAGGGGTTTTCAAAATAATTGTGAAAAACCCGAAAGAAAATTATCGGTAAAACGATAAACATTTACGCCTCGGCGTCACCGATTTCATTACTTTAAATTTGTATACACGATGTTTTCTGCCAGAAATATTGCTCCAATCGAAAAATGACAAGGGACCAGTTTTGGTACTTTTGACCTATATAGCCATTGACAATGAAAGTCGTTTATTGGTATCTAAAGTATTTTGCATAGTAATTAGGAAAAACCAAAAAAGACGAAAAACGTGATTTGTTTTTCAAATTCCGGCGCAACGATTTTTCAGCGACATTTTAATTTTACGAGTTTTTTACGTACATAAAATTTAGTAGGTGCTCTGCGAATACGATAATTGTTAGACTGAACAGAAGTGCTCGAAAATTTGACAGTAAGTTCATCGTAAGTCGTACTTAGTGATCGATAACAGTGTATAAGAGATTAAATTTTGACGAAAATCGTGAATAATAATTGTACGGCCTTTCGAGAGATTTCGCACCGGATCGTTTTTCGTCAGCAACGGTTTATCGTTACGGCCGTACGGGCGTAAATCGTATAACTTTACGTATCCGTGCACCTTCCCGAACTGCCCGCCGGTGGCCGCACCCGTCCCCGGCGTCAACTCTTTCTGATAACGCGCACCGCCGCCGTGTACCTGTATATTATTATTATTATTATTATTATTATTATTATTATTGTTATTATTATTATTATTATTACGCGTTTTATAGACCCCCGTAACGGTGCGATAGGTGCGCGCGTACGTCATATTATATTATATTATACGCGAGCCGAGTCCGGTGGCGGACGCGGCGACTTTGGGGCGCGGCGCGGCGCGGAGTCGGCGGGCGCTCGCCGGACTGTCGGCGAACGGACGCGGACCGACGGACGGAGGAGCGAGAGGGGAGGAAATGTAAATAAACAACGGCGCCACTCCGTGCGGCTACGCACACGAGCGGCAGTGTAATGTTGCCGCGGATAAGAAGAACAGCGCGGCTACCAGAAGAAACCCGCTCGCTCGCTCGTTTATCGGACCACACACGTGGAACACCCTCGATTGTACATTATACGCCGTACACACTCTGTATATTGCGTATATTATATATTATATTATGCCGTGCGCGTGTGTCTACACAATATTTTATATACATATACGCGTGTGTATTGCGTGCGTGTGTGTGTGTGTGTTTGTGCAGTGCGTGTATAGAGCCATCCCGTATATTGACCACCCATCGGCCACTTGTTGCGGCGATTCACAACGCCTTCTCGCAGCGGTATCGCATCGAGACGACGACGGCGTATATTATACGCGCACTTCTATTGTGGACGTACACGGGGAATCGCATAGTGTCTTTTATCGAAATATAACCGTATATAATATTATAGAAACAGGACCCGGTAAAAAGAACCGCAAAACATAGGGGGGGGGGGGTAGAGAGAGCTTTAGCTGCCCAATGATTTTTTTTCAAGCCGCGGGGAAACGCGTAGTCCCCCCCGCGTTCCGCATTATCGCTTCTCAATCAATTTCCCCGTAACGTTTTGGCGTACGGGTTTTGGCGTTTATCGATATTTCGCAAAACGTAAGATTTTTTTTTTTACACATTTGTTCTCGAAGTTGAAAATTGGTAAGCGGTAAGTTGAAGCGTGAACTGTTAATCGTGCGGAATGGGTAGGATAAATTTAGTCAAAAAACCTCCCCCCCCGCCCACCCCCAAACGTGATCGAATATTCGACTATACACTACCGGGCAGCATAATAGAGTTAGCGACTAGCTCTGAAAAACGTCTCTTCAAATAAAATAATCGAAAATGTGTTTTGGCCGGCAATAACGCATTCGAAAAATGTGTAAACAACGAAATAAAAGTTTCACTTTTAAAATACTAAGTTTAGGTTAATTATTCCGTTTACCTACTAATGGAATGTTTATTTTATTAAGCCACTAATAAAAACAAAAATGCACATTGCATTCAAATCCGGACACTTTTAATAATTTCGACGAGCAAACACTGTTTTAAAAAAATAAGCCGGAAACGTTCTGTGATTTCACCAGTTTCTTGTTTTATTTTTATTATTTTGTCTTCTACGTAAGTACTCGTACGGACAGATAGATGCACGGATAATAATGACACCATTCCCATTCGACTTCCGCTCGAGAAATCACCAAAATATCCATTATGACGTAGACATATCATCGCTCGTACGGTTCTGAGCCGGAAATACACCATTCAAATAAAAAACCGCCCTCCTCATAAATGGAAAAATGTAAATTTTACCGAACGATATGTTTGTATGTATTATTCTAATCCGTGCTCGTACCTAATATAACAAATTATTCAAATAATAATATACCTTTGTTTAATGCGTATACTGGACATTCTTAATATTTTTTGACGGCGTACACATGTATCACTACTGATGATTAAAGCGGCCGCTCACATATCATAATAATATACGATATCTGGTTATAAAGTTCAAGTTTAAAATGTCCAACATCAAATATAATGTACAAGAGAAATTCAAGTACAAAATAAATACAAATAAACATTATGGCCGATAAGTAAAAATTTCAAAGATTTAAAAACGAAAACAGGTACTTAAAAATATCCAATATGGGTATACACGCCGTAAAAATTGCCAACTAAATGTCAATTCTGTATTTCATATTTCGTCAAAATATAGGTATAATATTTTAAAGAAAGAATATCAACAGAAAGATTTATAATATAGGTATGTCTGCGATTATTATATTTTATTAAACTTGAAACATAACTATGTATTTTAATAATACTTGCATACCTATACGAATATATTATTTATGTAATACGGGCAAGTATAATAAGTATATTGTATACTGTATGGGATGTAAAACGCGACGACGAATTTAAACAATTACTCTGCGTTCATTTCGTATAAGATTTTTGTCGAATTTTTCCTTATTATTGTCCTGTATTGTGCACATTATATTTAAATAGCGGGTTCAATGCTTTCAAAAACAGAAAACAATACAAATATTCTATTTAACAAGTTTCCCCGTTTCTAATCTTATCCCCAATGGCCTAATTTATCTTTTTAGAAAGGTACTTTCTTGTCTGGGACAATCAAACTGTTTTGTTTCACCCGTATTGCCAAAATAACCCATAAATTAAAGAAATATTCAATTTTCGTTTAAAGAAAACCGAAAATCCGTTGTCAGCTTTAGGAGTTAAATTTCGAGAAAAAATTTAGCAGCGATCGTTGATAGAGGACTCTATCGTTTAGAGGACTCTTGTTATGAACGCACATGTGCAACGTTTCATCAAGATTAGAATAAAACAGATTATAGATTTATATAGTTGACAAAAAAACAAACAGACCCATAGATACGCCACAGGTATAAAATATGTATACCTTTTCCCCGTTACTTTCGGATACTTTTAACGATCCCCTAACAAATAATCTCAAACTTCGAAATTAGAATTGTTTTATAAGCAAATTGAAATGATAACAGTTAGATTAAATTTAAATATGAATTTCACCTCGTTGTTGCGGGAGGAGGGTATTTTTTACCCTTACAGGCCCCTCCCCCTTCAAATGAAGTCAGAGGAATGCAATTTTGTGTATACTTTAGAATTAGTATTCACTATTCAGGATGTGCTATTTAAGGGTTCTGACTTTCAGCATCCACCTCCACCGCTGTTATATGATTAAATTTCACCATTTTTTGACAACTAGTATGTAATATATACATATATATATATATATATATGTATATAATACTATTATAGTACTCGGTTATTTATTATTTAACCTGCAAAGAATATTTCTATGACACAGAAGAGGTTGGGGTAAATTCGACTATAACGACGGATCTCACGGATGTATTAATTTATAATATGCTATAGGTTATAAAGCTATTTATACGACGAAACTGGGATTATTTTCAAAAAATCGACTGTACATTATAACAGAAATATCGTGTATATGTTATTCTATAGAAGACCGCGCCAAAGACGGTTTGACACCGCAACAAGAGACCCATAATAAATATAAACGCAGCGGATATAAGTATCAGAGGAGAATCGGATAGGGATAACAATGGAAGAATGCGGGCGTGGAGGAAGCGGCGGAGGATCCGAACAGTCCACGTGTATATTATATTAAACCTATAAAAATAAGAGAGAGACAGAACAACATCTATAGAAAACCGAAAATTATAAGCCATTAAAAATAATGTGTCTGTGTATTACAATAAAGTCTGGCCAACGTACGATGGGAACTTTATATTACAATATTTTACTAAACGGTTTTTTTTTTACATCGCTATGTATAAAACAATTTTGCTAAAATATAATGATATGCGAAGGACGTCCGGTGACGAGATGAATTTTACAAAATCCGTACGATTCTTATTTTCCTTCGCTGTAGGTTTCGCTATCACGCGATCAGAATTAAGTTAGTTTTTTTTTTTTCCAAAACTTGTATAGAATATATTATATTATGTAACACTAACCGAGTGATAAACAAGTCACGTGTGAGTATATATATTGGTACGTATTCAGGTGCGTGAGAAATTAACTATACACATCTTATATCTGATTACGATCACCCCATTATTTCAGGAGTGAGAACTATCCGGGAAATATGAGAAAACCCATAACCCTAATCTCTAATCTTCTCGCGTATTCGATTTCACGTTTTAAAAAAGATTTAAACACGATTTTTTTTTTTTTTTTTTAATTTTTCAGGCGACCGACTTTTTAGACTAATAACTTATTTTTTTTTTTTTATTTAATTTAAAGGTTATGAACACGTCACATTATAATATATTTCGTAACGATTATGATGTTCTAATATTTATTTTATTGGTTTTTTTTTTTTTGTTTGTTTTCGTTGTTCGAATTAACATAATCTTGAGGGGATTTCTTACCTTTTTTTATTTCATACGCTGCAGTATAATAATTTACAAAACGTTTTTTTTCCAACCAGTGAAACGTGTTATAGTGAAACGATAAGAATTTTAAAAATTGATTTGAATTCAGCGTAAAGTGTACACGACATCCAATTTTTATCAATTTTATTTTACATACTTTTATTGATTTTCAAATTTTGAAATTTAGTTTTTCAAATAATTTCATGATAATATTATACTGTCCCCAGTTTATGAAAAAAATAATATTATACTTCCCATATAAAAGAAAAAACTGACTGACTGACTAACTAGAAACTTAACATCTCGCATAGAGGTTCCTCATAAAAAGTAAACGACCACTGAGAAAATAATTTCAAAATTCAACATTTAAAGGATTAAAATGTGGTTAAAATGTTGAATACGTCGAGTAAAGAGTCTTTCAAAGTTAAACACGTTTTCTTTCATATATACTCCGTAGAGAAGGCATTATAAAAGTTATAGCCGGATTAAGCGCGGAACCTAGACGCTCGAGCTTCAGGTCCTGGATTTTTTATTTGGACATGTAAATAATAATATTGAATATGATAAAATGACTCTTAACGTATTAAACGTTTTTCAAGAGATTTATATCGAGTTATCGGTAATAAATGTTGTAAGGGACCTTCTGGACTATCGGACTCCGGCCCAGGTCTTAATGCGATCTTGAAAAGTCTACGCGGACCTATTATAACCGCGAGTGATACAGCTAGTTGTACCAACAATAAAATCAAAAATCTAACCGACAAGATAAAAATGTATATACTCGAGCGTGTAACTTCGATATCTATTTACTACGAATAACATAATAATTATTGTTCGTCTCAATAAAATGGTCATAAAAATCTGTTACTTTGACGTTTTTGAAATTAGTATATATTATCAAGCAGCACCGCGGGGATAATATCAAATATTAAAATGTTCATTACACAGCATTAGGTACCTATATTATAATAATATAATATATAACATTAAATGCCCTCGTTATATTTATTATAATAATCTTTTGGCCAACTGCACGACTTTCAATAATTTATTATATTTGCAGCCACAGTAGAAGATACTATTATGTTATAATAAACATGTCATCGGTATCATAATTCTATTCGATAAAAAAGAAGAAATAATATAATATTATTTATATACTCGTGAGCGTATAAAATAATGTACAATCAATAATTATTATTATAATACTGGATGATTTTTTTTTATCATAAACAAGCAATTTTCTCTGAGGGTTTTAAGTAAATTTTATTTCTGTTTTTTTTTTCTTTCTTTTGTTTAATCATCGTGGAATCGCTTAAAGTTTATTTTAAAACCATTTTTTAATTTTTATTCCTACTCCATATACCTTAAATAGTTGTTTTCCAAATACAGGAGCCGCCCTTTTTGAACACAGGTTCGAATATAGAAAATATTTTTCCTGAGATGTTAATATGCTAATATCAGATTTATTGTTTATGAGTTATAACCGTTTAACGTTTAGACCAGAGGAGTAAAGAGGAGTTATCAATACATCATTTAAAAATAGATATGCAATTTACTATTCTTCCCTACTCCTCTGGTCTAAACTTTAGACAGTTCATAACCTTCAAATTAAATAAATAAAAAAAAAAAAGTAATTAGTCTAAAAAGTTGGTTATAACTCAAAAACAATAAATATGCATATTAAAATTTCGAAAAAAATGTACTACTAGTAGATTCAAATCGGTGTACCGTGATGTTTAAATAAAGAAGACCCTATTTTAAAAACAAAATTATAGAGTTATTTTTAAGTATATGAAAAATTAAAAACAGTTTTAAAATAAAGCTTAATAGATACCATAATGATTAAAAAAAAAACCAAAATCAAATTAATTTAAAATATCCGAAATAATTGCTGGTTCATGATGAAAAACAAATTCATTACTCTGTATTGAGTATAGAAATATGAAAAATTGAGACAGGTAAATTCATTTAAAGTAACATAATAGGTCTTAGTATTAAATATATTATACATTTATTTCAATTTTATTGGAATTACTCTGCAAAATTCAATCAAATATAGGTACTTATAGGTGATTTAAGACTCAAATAAAAAACAAAATTTGGGAAAATTATTACAATAATCATTACAATAAAAAAAAAAGCAATGTATCGTCATTTTATAGATATTTTTTTTAATTTTTTGGAAAAGCAGTCGGGAGTCTACAAAATTTGTTTAACTAAAGTACTATATGACGAAAATTCCACAAGGACCGTGTGAAAAAATCCGAGCAATTTCATAAACCGAAAAAATGTTTTCCGAGAAAAAAAAAACACGTCTCATTAAAATTAATGTAATATTTGTATATAGCTTCTTCACGCCATCTAGAATCTCAAAACTAGAATATTATAATAATAATTGACTGCACACGTATGAGTTTAATTTGTTTTAACGTTTTTAAAAGGAATAAATAAAATAAAATAAAACGTGAATTATAATATTATATTGTACGCGCGTTAAACGTCGCGGATTCAATTCACGAATACATTATTATTATACTGCAATTATTGCAATAATATTATGAAAAAAAAAAAAATCAAATAAATAAATAAAAATATAAAGAGGAAAAAAAGAACAGTAAAATAACTGGTCCTTTTTTACCGAAAGAAATGATGCATCGGCCGCCGCCGCCGCCGCCGCCGCCGCTTCGCAGAGGGGGTCTGGCGACGTGATGGTAATTTATTCGGATTGCTGCCGTGCTTACGGCAATTTGTAGGTACACACACATAATACGTAGGATACGATATTACTTTTTATCGTACCGCGTCGTATATATAAATAAAAAAAAAAAAAAAAAAAAACATAGAGATATACATATAATACAACTATAATATAATATACTACTCTATACCTACCTACCAGTGTGATGGCTTTCAATTATATAGTCGCGGTCGCATTACGCGCGTTTAATAACGTACTGTATTATTTTCTATTATTAAAAAAAAAATAATAATAATAATAATAACGCGTCCGCTTTCAGGTCGCGGTACCTATCTTATAATAATAATGTGTACGCATTACATGTATAGGTAGTACCGTCGTGTATTCATGCGATGATATTATACATGTGCATTTATATGTATACGTCGGTAATAGTATAATACCTACTGCGGCCGATGCACGTGGTGGTGAACATCACCGGCGGAGCGAATGCAACGTAGGTGCCTAATTATTGTGGTTTTTGGTTTTCGTTTCTGGTAAAACACCAAAGAAACGGAAACCCTACACACTGGGACACTGCAGGCAACGCACCGAGTTGTTCCCGACGTCTCCGGCGGGACGGCTTTTCCGCCGGTTTAAAATGTTATACGGCGAGAAATTAAGTACTTTCCTGAATGCTGTGTACGATGCGTATAAACGATCATTCGAGGAATTCAGCGCGACAAGAGTACAACTGACAGACACCGCGTTGTCGAATTTGTTAATAGACACGCGGGCAAATTGGACGAACGTACCTCGAGCAAGTCGAGTGAACTTTGGTAGGTTAAAAGCCCGAAGACTCAAACCGTATTGTATAAGCATTTTTGGTTTTCCGCGTCGAGGCCGATTTTTTCATATTCACGCCACTGGCTGAGAGGTGAATACATTTTGCCGTACGGCGATCCGGGTACAGAGTTTGAAGTCGACTCCAGACATATTCAGTTGACCACGTGCGATACCCGCAACCTCCGCCGAACCAATCATTCAACGATCGCGTACAATAAAAGTTCCGCCGTTACAATGGCTCCGGAACGCGAAAGCGGTTTATTACAATGAATTTTGAATTTTTAAAATAAATATTCGTGTACATTGAGCCGGTTAAGTTTCTCGGAGAAGAATGGATAGAATATGAAAACGAGAAGTTGATGATCGGAACTGACGTTGGTGTACACTTTGAAGAATAGCGAATTGAAGAAATGAAATACTGCGACTGCAACAACGTCACGCTCGAACCTGAAACGACGAATAAAAGCGTAATTTAAGTGAAAAATGTACATAATGCGAAATTTACAATTACATAATAACTGATTTTAACAATAAATGTGTTAGACCAAACTAAAAATGTAATGCCTAATGGGGCTTTAACACGAAGTACCATCTAAAAAAGTACGCAATATTCAAACATTTTCAACGAAACTTTATTTTAGATCCTAAATGGAGCAAAGAAACTTATTGTTTTACAATGATTATTTTTGTTTTTTTCTGTGGCAACTTTTCTACCAACAATTTTACTCCGATTTACAATGATAGTACTTTTTCTAAAAGTAAATCTGACTGGGGAAGTACTTTAGAGAGGTAATTTTTTGATTTTCCTAGGAGTTTTCCCAATAAATGGGAAAAAAGTGAAAATAGGTACAATATTAAACAAATATTATTAAAGAAAATATTTAATGCATTTTACCATAATATGACATATAAATTGTTGACAAAGCAACACCATCAACCGAACTCCGCTCAGAATCGTTTTTCGTTATCAATGTTTTATCGTTGCTCTTAGTTTCGAGTCGTGAATAGTTCAAAGCAACTGCTAATAAGTTCATAAATTAATTGTATGCAAACGTCTTTACTGCAGTATATTAAACACCGTAACCAATTTCGCCATTACTCTGTTTTGATTAGTATACAAAGTATTGGGTATCTAAGGTACAAAGACCAAACATAAAATTAACATTTATAAATTAATTTATTAAAAGTATTCATGCACAATTGTTTTTCATTAATTATTAACGACAATTAATTACGACTAGACGATTGAAATCGATTTGTAAACGTGTGTCAGCGTTTTTTCACTCTTTACAAGTTAAAAATACACACATCTTGTCACAAAAGACACTTGTTTTAACATGAAATATGTATTGATTCTATGGCTAAACCTTCAATTATTAAAACAAATTAAACTAATAATAATAACATAAAACAATTATTCAGTTCTTTCATTATATCTATCCATACATAACTTCAAAACTTTGACCGTCATTAAGGAATTTACAATACGAATTTAACAACTCTGGAGTGTACATACACTCAATGTATTCTTGTTGCAATGTGTTGAAAATACCCGTTTGTAAATTTGTTGTTGATGTTACACCGGCATTGAACAAAAACGAATTGTTGATGTCATATGAACGACTATACAGAACCGTAAAGTAAATAACCTAATTGTGAATCCGTTAACTAACCGTCCCTGTTTTTAAAACCTGCCTATACTTAAATCGAATCGATTTTATCATTTAAAGTATCTGTTATCCGCGATTTAATATCATTATGCGAATTGTCGAAGACTTAAGTAAGTGAGTTTTAATTATATTGTACGTAGAAGGAATGTACAACAACCGGATTCGAGCGTTAGCGTGGGCGATTGAACAAGAATGTCACAAGCTTTCTGGCCTACGACCGCAACTCAAGGCGGTAAATGTACATTTTTTAGCAGTGTGAACAATTTTACACAAAGATTCCCGTCATTTAAGCATACCGACATTGATGGTTCGCCGCCTATGGCCGTCACTGCAGTGCAATCTTTACATTAATAACTATCAACTCGTAAACGTTTTAATTCTTCATTTTTTTTTTCTAAAACTGTATCATATAATTATAATTAAACATTAATGGACATTCTCGTTTAATTATTTAATTAGTTATAATTTATAGACGGAATGAAAATTGTTTTAGAACGCTGCCGGTGCAGATATAGATTACAAGGTGTCCGTCAAGATATATTTATAATCGTATTATAATAATATATAAGACATAATTGTAATCTCCTGTTCAATATTCGTATTCAACTTTAAAGCAATGGATACATTACTAAGTTCGAAATTATGAGCAGACGTGGAAACAATTTGAAAAAACTTAATAATTCAGAAATGGCCATTTTGCAGAGTTATTGATTTAAAGTATGAAGAAAAAAACAATCTTGAAACCAGGTGAATTTCGATTAAAGACACTTCTATTTCCAAAAATACAGCATGAACAGCCGTGCACCTATGCTTTTTATTACTTTTGGACTAGCGTTACACAATTTTACAATATTATGCTGTATTTTTAGAAATAAAAGTTTCTTTCATTCATTAAAAATTCACCTGATTTTAAAATTGTTTTTTTCTCCGTACTTTAGATTAATAACTCTACAACATGCTCTGTTCAAAATCTAAAACGATACAAAAATATTATATTGAAAATCATCCCTACACCCACGAAGTTATTTTCGTCACCGGTAAAACGGCCGTACTACCTCCCCCTTAATGAGAGTATCGCGGAGTAGATTCGTAGAAAAGTGTTATCTACAAAGTGATAATTGAAATGTTAAACGTAATTTTCAAATTGTATAAAACTGAAGAATATTTTGAACCCCGGAGTCCGTCCTAAAGGGAGAGTGGGATCGAATAAGGTTCGAGCTATTATATTTATTATTATATTTCATGGCCTCGTGCTCAAAACAAAATACGAATCGCATGAAATATAATAAAATATGAAAATATTTCAAATATCATCCTGCACCTCGCGTGGATTTAAACGGCGTATCGGCGTATTTCGTAATATAAGTTTTTTTTTTTTTTGGGGGGGGGGGTCTAACGCGACATTTCGTTAATGTATTACTATTCGGATCCCGATGACCGTGTTATAGCGATACGGAAAATATAAAAAAAAAAAAAAAAAAAAAAAAAAAAAAATGAAAAAAAAGAATCGCCTTGTATATTGTAATGATCAGTATTATTATTACTACAGTTCTTGGCGGAGACCGCGGCGGCGGCGGCGACTCCGCGCACCGTACGCGCGGCAGCATCCGTACGGCCCCGGTCCTGCGTACACGCGCGGTCCTAATGACTGAAAACGGACAATCACAAATTACCGTGTATATCTCGTGTATATACATATATATATTTAGTATTATTATTATTATTATTATTATTATTATCATTATTATACGTGTATACGGTACACGCCGCCGTATATTTTATCCGCGGACAATGAATGACGGTCGGACGGCGGCGGCGGCGGCGGCGACGACGAATAAACGGACGGTGTTGTGCGCGTATTATACCTGTACACGTATAATATATAAAATTAATACACGCGTATATATATATACGCATATATATATATTATATGTGTGTGTGTGTGTGTGCGTGTGTGCGTGTGTGCGTGTGCGCGCGCGGTATAAGAAAAATTCAAGAATTTATATCGGCGGCGGCGTCCGACGTCAAAAGCGGTACATTTGACACGGTCCGTTGGCCTCGCGCGCGTATATAATAATAATAATAATAATAATAACACGACCGCCGCCGCCGCCGCCGCCGCCGCTCCGGCGCACGCACGCGCACCCGCGACGCCGACGACGGCGGAGACGCGGGCCTATGCGTTATTACGAATTTTTTGTTTACCTTCTCACTCAATCTCTCTCTCGCTCTCTCTCTCTCTCTCTCTCTCACTCCATTCCGATTGTGACGCGAGAGACGAGAAACGCGCGGTTCCGGGCCCGCCGATAATCGCGGAAATACGATTACCGTACACTAGTGCAACAACACAATAACGTCAATATTGTCGTTACGCCGGGGCCGGGCCGGGCCGTGCCGGGCCGGGCGACGGCCGACGGACGCGCGCGCCGACGTGCCGGCGACCCAAACGCGCGAGCTACCGCGATGCGGCCGATGTATAACGGGGACGGGCGCGGGCCACTGTTCGTGTTGGGTAGTTAAACGCACCCGCCGTAACGGTTGACCGTCGCTGACGGACGAAACAGAAACGATTCTTAACGGGGGGGGGNGGGGGGGGGGGGGGTTCGGTTGATAGTGTTGCTTTGTCATCCGCGTACCCGTGTCGTAATATTACGGTAAAATAATCACACACGCCCGTGCGTTACACTATAATTTCTTTAATAATATTCGTTTAATATTTGTACCTGTTTTCCCGTTTTTTCCCATTTATTGGGAAAACTCCTGAGAAAATTACTTCCCTGTCGTTGTAAATCGGAGCAAAATTGTCGGTTGAAAAGTTGACCACAGAAAAAAAAAAAATAAAATAAAATAGGCGTCATTGCAAAACCAATACATTTCTCGCTCCGCTCGGAATCTAAAATCATAGCCGAAATAACATATTGTTTTACAGACTATCAAACGAGCGAATTATCCGCGAGCGATATAACGAGCGAACATAATAATACATGGCTCGTGTCCCCCGCTACTGGGTAATATCCTGGATTTCGAATTCGTCGTTTATTAACATTTCTTTTTAACGCGATGTTTATTACGGTGTTTTCGCGCTCTGGACATAGACGCGCTCCCTTCCAACGGCCCCGCGCCGTTCGTTTTAAGCATACACGTGTACGCTAAAACGTTCGTTTAGAAAAATTGCCGAGTAACACGTTTTATTTAAGAAAATTCACATCAGCAAATGTGTGTGTGTGTGTGTGTGTGGTCGGATTTTCGGTGTACTTATCAGATCCCGGTTATATGCAAAGTACGCACGCACACGAGTTGAGTTATCTTTTATTTACTACCCCTTCCGAAGGTGTGGTTAATAACACACCGAAAACGTTTGTCTTAAAACGGCACACGACTGTTTAACACCTGAACGCGATTATGACACTCTAGTGTACACTGTATACACTGTGTTTTTAAAATAAACAAAGCTATTATCTCTCCCGTGGATCTGCGACGCCGTTGAATCCCAGGATCCCACGATACGGGGACGCGTTACCCCGTCGACCGTTGGAATCGGTTCCCGAAAAACGTATAGTGTCGCGAGATTTTCAAGGAATCCGTGTCGATCGTAAAGGTTTACATACCAGAGGCGCAGATATAACGAATACAAGATGGGGGACGGGAGGCGATTGCCAAAATCATTATTTGTGTCATTTAAAAAAGTGGTTTTATATTTTAAGGGAAAGTATATTACAATATATACAGAGTGATCCATTAAGCATGCTTACTCCATTCTTATGGTTAAATTTTGCATACATTCAAGTTTTAAATTTTGCAATTTTTACGTGTATAGTTAAAGCCGATATTTTCGAATACTTAGATTTTTCACAACATTCCAGGAGTATCCCGTGGCAATACCAATTTTGGTTTTCAAATAAAAACCTATGTTAAAAAAAAAAAAAACAAATTGATGGAGTATTAGTTTAAATAAATGTTGATGTTAACATTTTTGACAATATCACTTGTGTGACAACACGGCGCATGGCGTTTTAATAGTGCTCCACTACTCCCCTCCTACCTAAACTTTAAAGTGGAATTCGTTAACGAGATCAAAAATAAAACATTTTGACAAATAGTCCATCTATTTATGGAAATTTTAATATAAGTTTTCATTTGAAAAACTAAAGTTAGTATTGTCATAGGATACTCCTAAATATTGTGAAAAGACTAAATATTCGAAAATATCAGCTTTAACTATACTAAAAAATTCCAAAAAAGAAGAATTTGAAAGGTTAGGTTACCCTGTAATGAATCACTGTAATGTATACTTATTTTTAATTCAAAGCATGACGAGGTTGATGGCCACTTTAATCTCTATGATTTGCATCATGGAATGAATTTAAAATTTAAATAAAAACAAACGGACATATTTCGCACGATGGGTGGGCCACTGTTGTAGGTGAAACGTTGGAAAGGTAAAAAGGAAATTATCGATTAATCATTGCTAACGAACAACGACTCTGAGTGGATTTCGGTTTTACGTGTTTTGAAAGACCGTAATATTTACGACTTGAAAAGAATACATTTCGTTAATTTAAAAAATAAGAATCATTGTAAAGCTTGATCCACTCGGAATCTTAAATATAACAGGAAAATATTAGAGGTGTTACGGACTCTGATTTTTAAGACCAAACCGAACTCTCCTTAAAATTAACAAACCCGTGTGATCTTAAAGTAAATACAAAAACATTTACAAAATTAATTTTTAAATTAAGAAAGCTCGCCTACCCTACTGTTTTAATTTTTAGGAGGAATGAACGTGTCGATTTACACAAATGAACAGTGAATGTTATCTTTTTTTCATTAACTTAATCGAATAACATTAAAATACTCGCGCAATCGCATCGTCAATCAACAAAGAATATATATAATCTAAATATAAATCAGCTTATGGATTTTAAGTCATATATTATCTTTGGTCCGAGGAAAGAAGTACTTAAGTCTATTTTGTATAGTTTTAAATGCAAATTAAAACTTTGAAAATATATACATTTATTCAATTTAAACCGAACATTAAAGGGGCAAAAAATATATAAGATAAAATTACACAAAAAAAACTATTATAAATGCCAAAATTTACCCTCCGTGGACCAAAGATATACTAAACGTTTCTTGTTTATGTACTAATTCAAAACCGTCTTGACTTTACTATAATATAACATGTTTATTATTATACACGTCTAACCGAGTACCTCGGGAAAAAAATAAACTGTATTGTATACAAAAAAGAACAAGGGGAAACATTATAATACAGTATAGGTGACCTGTTGCTGTGTGACGCGTTGTTTTCACTTGTTATTTTCGTGTTGTTACTCTATAGCTATGAATATTTCGGAGACATTATTGGAATTTAGTCGTTCTACGCTATTATAATAGGTATTCGTGTATAGTAATAAATAATTATGTACAAGACCACACACGCTCCTTTCCCTTTTAATCGATTAGCATATTATTACAATATATTATTTTCCGCTATAATATATTGGTAGGTACAATAAGTTGTTTTCAATACTTATAAGTAATGCATTTTATAATAATTTGTCGCGTTCTGTATATTATGTCCGCAGTAGTTAACAACAAATTACACCGAGAAAAAACTTTATAGAGATTATTCGCAGTTATTATTGAAATGCGATTGCCTACAATACACACGTACATATATCTGATATCCACAGTAGCTCTATTCTGTAATTCTGTGGCCTTATCGAACGTTTTTGATTCGTTAAACTATACGTACCTATCGATATTGACGAGCATCATCGACACAAATAGAAACGAGCTTTTCTGTAAATAATTGATCACTAGGGTCAACATTTTTATGCACTTGCATATTTTTATTGGTTCGTTAAAAAAATAGCTAAGCATTTAATACGAAAATGTATTTCATAGACTATCTAGTCTATATATCTATACAAAATTTTATTTTGCATATTTGGCGTTTTAAAATTTTCAAAGCAATTTTATGATTTTGTGCGTTTTTAGAGCATGTTTCAAGGATTCGGTAAATTGTTAAGAAATGTTCAACTTGACGAATAGAGAATCACAAAATAATTGTTCGAGATTTACAAATATCATCGTTGAATGTCGAAATACTATCCGATACTGTATCGAACTTTTTATATGGCCTTTCGGTCTTACCGAATGTTATCGTTGTTGGTAATTTATATACATGATAGAAATAACAGTTATTTGTATTAATTACAATTTCTATCGTGAGTCTATAGTTGTTTATTCGTATTTTAATGATTATCATATGATTAAAAGAAAAAAAAATATATGGATTTGCGCTATTTGGGACGTAAGACTTAGACTTAGATGAAAGAACCCGGACAGCTGAGAGAGGTTAAATCCTGACGACACGCTGAAGCAGCGTAACCAATGTTAGATTCGGAGCGCAAGTTTAATACGTATATAGTATAGTTTCCCAATAATGAGTATTTTTATTATTATTATTATTTTAGTTGCCCTATTATATCCGCGAGTGGCGGCAGCGATTTTACGCATTAAACTGTTCATTTAGGAATGTTTACAACAGAGTCTAACACGGATGCGCCCGCGATAAAAAAACGTGTACTCGTATATCATTTCACCGGGTCAGTTCAAAAACGATTTCGAAAAACGAAAAAACCTGCAGGTTCGAGTAGGGTGTACCAAAAAAAAAAAAAAAATCACTATAAACACATTATTATCGGTTCCCTTGGGGTTCGATTATTGTTTTCCGAATGCGATAAATATTTTCCACCCACAATGTTATTTTATTACAACACGTATTATAGTACCATGCACTGCAGTGGTCGCGATCGTGCACCGTTGCAGCAGACCCGCGGGTAAACGCATAATTAATACAAGACTACTAATTTTTTTTTTTTTTTCACGAACATTACCTATATACTTAAATATGTATAAATAAGAAAAACAAATAAATAATATTTCAATTAATTATACATATATGTGTGTATGTGTATGCGCGCGCGGATTTTAACTTGTAATTATTATATTACGAATATTAAGAATACCGGCTCTATACATCACTATATTATATTATCCTTCCCGCCTCTTTATTTATCGTATCGGATAAATAATGTTGACCTTTATGGCTTTTTATCTGTATTACATTATAAGTTATTTCTATATACGTGTTTCGGATTGAATAAATTATAATAGCGCGTAATTAAAATCGAATTTTCTTAATATTCAAGTAATACATATATGTATTATAGGTGTATTAAGTACCGGATAATAATTACTTAATTTGTATATACATACGCCGGTGTAATATTATCCTACAGTTTCGTAATAGCGGTTTTTTTTTTTATATTTTTATTGCCAATAAGAATTATTAGCCCATAAACATTATAATAGACTTTTTATAACATTGTTTTAAGTACCTACTTACGATTTTATGTATTTGTATACGGGCGGATAGTATACAAAAAATATAACTTATGCAAAATGTTCTTGAAAGTATTACGTAAATATAGTATTTTCCAAACGCTGTTATTGTAATATGAACTGCATTATATATCGTGTACACGTGGAAAAAACAGAAAAGCAATGTATAATGAGTTAAAAAATATTGTATTTTTATTTTATATTTAAATAATTGTGTGTAATGAAAATTGACTGTTATTAACACCACGCCACCTAACATATTAAACATTTTTAGTATTCTGTATACAATCATTTCGTTATTTTTTTTTATAAGGGAAAATTGAATTATTGGTGATAAATTGCGAAAGGGCCCTTTTGATAAACTCTTAATCCGATCCTGACCATTTGTTACCGATCGAATGAAACGCTGCAGTGTGTTTAATATATTGACATCACGGTGTAGTGTTTTATGGAACTGTTTTCTGTGCAGCAGTATATTATAATTATACTATAGGTATACAATCCGTTTGTGCCGCTAATACATAATAATATATGGATTATATTATTAAAAAATTATATAGAATATAGACAAAAAAAAAAAAAAAACTCGTTTCGAGAATGTTTACGTACAATATATTATTATACTGTCATATACACGGTATACGTATATAATATAGACACACCTAGTTTGGGTGTCTCGCAGACAACTTAAAATAACGACATGCCGTACCCTTGGCTGTTCGCGTTTTGTTTCGTTTTGATTCATCAGTTGATTTTTTTTTTCTCTCTTTCCATTAAGCCGCATTAATAATATTATAATATAGGCGCCATTTCGCCGGTGCGTATCGTGCAGTGTGTAGCGTATAATAATAATATTATTATAATACCCTCCGGCTTCGTATACCCAAAAACATTTTTAATTGACATTGTATAATATGTTTTCGAGATTACGTTCACTGCACTACCCGCACTATAAAGAAACCTTTACCGTTTAAACTATTAAATTGTATACTATCGTGTTATTAATAATTATTGTGAGCATACTCCCTATCTAGAAATTTCGTAAATTTGCGTTTGAACTGTCCAAATATTATTGTTGTTCTCATTATGTATACGACTATATTACGTGCATATTAATGTATTAAAATAATAGACTAAACATTTTTTTAAAAATAACCACAGAAAGTCAAAAATAAAATAATTTTACGATAATTTTTTTCTTTAAAATTCATTGAATTCGGCGGCAAATTAACAATAATTGAATCATCTATAACATAGTGGTGTATATAACTGTAGTAATGGTCGGTGTTACAGTATTACGTGCATTTTTAAAGTCTGATTATTCAGGTTAGTATATATCTCAAAGGTAAATACAGGAGTACGGTTAATTTGTTGACTAAGTCGAGTTATAAATTAATTACTTGAATTAATACGTGTGGTTAATTTTGCGCAACGGTAGTTATAATAGTTATTAGACTAGTTACTCGACTGGGGGCACTCAATAGAAACTAAATGCAAGATATTAAAAATGTCAAACGTATTTGAATGTCACGGTTTGTCATTTGGTAATGAGATTGCTATGGACCTAAGAGGTAACATCGTTGCTGTCTTATTGTATGGAACTGAAACCTGGATGTTAATTTAAACATCAAGCGGGAAAATCGAGGCTCTATAAATATGACTGTATCGATGAATTTCAAATTCCCCATGGACAGATCGTGTATCCAACTTGAGGGTATTTCAACAAGCGTGAAAGAAAAAAAAAAGAATTACTGATAAATATAAACTCTCGGAAACTAGAATATACGTATCGCATAATAGGAAATAACCAAAAGCAGTGGAATACCGGTAGGGTGGCATGACGGAAAATGAGCTACAGGCCAATGACATTAGGACCCCCAGTCAAGGCCTAATGCATTATTTTAAGTGGATGGACAGGCGATGAACTTTTTTTTTTTTTGCTCCAATCTGCTATACAATTGGTCCCCTCATTTGGTTATTTTGCCACAGACTTTAGAAATTTTGGTTACATTACTAACCATAATATATATGGATTGCTACAACTTATAGTTCAATGGAAAAGAAGAAAACCGTGGTTGAAAGTCCTCCACGATTGGTTTCACGCAATATCAAGTGAATTATTTTGTATATCCTCGAAAAAAAATTATAATATATATTTAATATGATTTCCAACATCCGAACGAATATATAGGAACATTAAAAAAAAAAATTATTCCTAATCAATAGATAATACTATATCTCTATGTGTGGCATATACCTTACGAATTATTGTATTGTATATTGTTGGACAGGGCAAATGTATATCGGGATCCGGATATCTTTAAATGGCAAAAAAAATCGACCGAATTGACTTGCCGGAATTATTTGAACACATAAATAATGAAGAAAACCATACGCGTTGCAGAATGCGTCATAATCTCTTTCTTTTTCAAAGTGGCGGTCGGTTAAAAAATACGTAATTTTTAAATTTAATATCCCGCATAGTCGACATCACGGCTGTTCGAAAAATTGTCCGACCTATAACGTATTTAACCAATAGATAAATAGGTCACGGTCGTATACTATATACGGTGCATGAAAATTAACACGCCGCCATTCACGAATCCATCGCCCGGATATGTTTAAACTTTTACAAACGTAAAGGATAATCATTATAGATATCTATGTGAATTTCAAATCTATGCGGATAAAATCATTTTAAAACACGGGGAAAATATTAATTTTCGACGGAAAACGAAATTATCGAACTTTTGAAAAAAAAAAAAATAATAACAAAAATATTAGCGGTAACGAAAACGATTTTTACATATTTTAATTTCGTTTGTTATAAACGAAACAGTTTTGCCCTAATGATGTTGGTCACTACCGTATAGATTTGTCCGGGGAAAAAACCGAAATGTGACGTTTTGCCCAAGTATCGTGGACATTTCGCGTATTGCCCGGGCATTTCAGAGATTTGCACGATTTCGGCGTTTAACCGTAACGGCCGTAACATAATAATTCATATCTGTACATTATATTACATTCACATCGAACATATATACACGAAAATATTTACAAAAATTTTAAAGCAATATTAATATTTTTTTCTCCCACAAACCACAATCTCTGACGACTACCGTTCGGACATCCACATCGATATCCCTATACGTATTGTAAACAAAACATTCCGCCAGTTATACCGTTATCATTACTTTTTGGTAACGCTGATAAAAATACCCAAATAACACGGTTATAAATACTATATTATTTTATCGCCTGCGGCCTACAGCCGTAATTGAAAAATCGCAGTCAAAATATTCCAAAGGGGGGGGGGAGAGGCGATCCACCCATCGCCCCATCCCTTAAACACGCCACTGGATCGTCGGCATACCGCAGCCGTTTGCTTTCGTTGGGACTCTACTGTTATTTTTACCGATATCAAATTGAGTTTTTAGTACTACGTCGATATGCCGGCCAGAACCCATCATTGACAATAATAAAAGACATGACGGACAGGCCGCGCCCATGTTTAATGTATTTGAGGCCGCGCGCCCGGAGGGAAAGCTCGGCGAAAGGCAATTATCGAGGTTTCAATTGACACCTCTGTCTATAACACTATTAAACGTTTTTTTTTTTCTGTCTAAATAATTACGCCCGTAACATTATTATTCACGTTGTTTATAACGTTTAAAAAAAAAAAACGAGACGTTGGGATATTCTTCTCGTTAGGAACGCCGATTGTGACGAATGGCCCATCAGCGTCCGTTATTGTCTACGGCAGAACCGCACGCGATAACGATACGGCGACAATAATGACGCCATTCCATCGTATTTTCGGCCCAGTCACACGGAATAATAATAATAATTGTACGCGCGCGCCGGGGCGGGCGGTCGCGGGGGGGGGGTTTCCGTTTCCCCCCCGGTGCGTTTGTCGCGCGGTTTCGGGCGCGCGCACGGAAGTCGTGTTTTCGCGGAAACGCGAACGCGCCGCGGCGACGGCGCACGGCGGTCGGCGGAGGCGGTGGCCTATAGTGGGAAAACAAGGGCGCGCGCCGCGCCGGTCCGTGTACAATATCGTTATCATCGTAAGTATCGCCGTATCGTGCTATAGTATTATTGTTATTGTGCGCGCGCGCGGTCATGTCGTCCGCTCGCTGTGCGTACGGCGCGATCGCCGGCCTCGGCCGCCGCAGAAAACGGTTGCCGGGAGCGAGCGAGAGTACGCGACACGGGAACATGACGGCCGTCGACGGAACGAGCGAGCGAGACGCCGCGCCGTCCGGCCGGCAGCTGCGGAAAACCGGGCCGTGAGCGCAAGCGAGAGAGAAAGAGAGCGCAGCACGCACGCACGGTTATATCGTCGTCGTCGTAGTCGTCGGGCGTACGCACCGGGTGGGAGAAATTCGGCCATCTGCCGGGCGGACCACCGTGATAGCCTGTTGAACGCGCGCGCGCACACCGCCGCCGCCGCCAGTCTACGGGCATGCGGGAAACGGCGTTCCTTCTTCACCGGTCTCGTACTCTCGTCCCGTACCGCCGCCGCTGCCGTGCCGAACGCGACTCGCATTCCGCGCGCCTACGACCGTCGCGCTGCCATCGTCGTCGTCGTCGTTTACTCGTTTCTGTGTGCGCGCGCGCGGGTGTGTGTGTGTGTGTGTGTGTGTGTGTGTGTGTTTGTGCGTGCGTACGTGCGCACCGTGCGGTGAACTGGTGAGTGTATGTGCGTCCGCCCGTCCGAACGAACGCGCGTGTTGTTGCGAACGCTGTTATTTTGTTTACGATCGTCGTTCCGCGTTGTACCCATTATTTTATCAATACTCCGACGGCGAAAATTTCACTGACGATTCATCCGAAATACGTCGGACCGTCGTCCGGTTAATATCGGCCCGTCGTCGTAGTGTCGCGTTCGCTCGCTGTGACGACCGTTGTTTTTTTTTTTTTTCTAAATTCGAGTTCAGTCAGACGCGTAGTTTTGACCGTTTTTTATTTATTATTATTTTACACGACTCTACCCGTACCCGCGCCGTCGATAGTATCGTGCGAAACCGGCGGAATATGAACACCGTTGCGTGTCGGGGTGGACACTACAATATTATCGTGCACAGTATTATCACGCATTTATCGTTCGCCGGCCGCAAAACCGTCTGAAAACAGCCATAACACATTATAGTGATGTACCCCGCGAAACCGTTTTTCCTATGACGTTTTTCGTATTATTTCCTAATGAGGATACATTCGATTAAAAGTGATGCAGTGGAGATATGGTCGACCACGTTGCACTGGACTTGTACGTGAGGACCACGTTTCAAGATGCACAGGTCGCACGTAGACAAATCGAAAAGGTACGTGAGGGACTATTGAGTGGTATAATAGGTTTACCTACCTATTGCCACAGGCGCGTGTTGTTGTGGTTTTAGCGCGGATTTCGATACGCATAGGGTCTAAGGCCGGAAGTACACACGGCGCTATTACAGCGCAACGGGGAGATAACTTCCGCGAAACGCTCGAGACCGGCCGCCGCGGGGCGGTGAAGTCTCCGGCAAACTCTTCACGCCGTTCGTTATCAGTCCGTAGACAAGGTTATCGTCCGCGTCGGTTTTGTTCCCTTTTGTGCCGGAAGTGCGTGTGCGGCGCGTACACCTGATCGCCCCGCTCGTTCTCGTTTGCCGTATAGTTTTTGTTGTTCGGGACACGATTCTACTTGTTTCTCCCCCTGCGCCTTTATCCCACGCGAGCGGCCGAGACGGTAACCGTTTTTCTACTCCGTCTCCATCTCCGCATAACGTCTCTCCCGACAACCGCATCTGGTCACCGTATCTCGCCCACCTTCCCGCGGCTATCTCGTATCTGTCCCGGAGAACGTTTTCCGACAAAAACCGAAACAAAACTATTAGGTAGGTGTATCACAAACGCGCGAAACTCGGACAAGCCGACACAAATCAAATCGTTGCTGATTAAATACCGAGTGCACACGTTCCTGGTGTCCTTTAATTCGCGCACGACGGCGTCACCGACAACGACCGCGTCTCATCAACCGCCCCGTGATCATCGAGGCCGTGTCTGATGGCGCCTTTTCACGGACGAATCAAAGGCCATTGGGATAATATTGCGAGGGTGTTCACCCATAGATAATAAAGAAATGGATAGGCCACTCCTGCAACAATTGTAAGCGAGGCGATATTGCCGGAGGGGAGGTGAATTGAGGCGATTCATCACTATACGTACAGATGAAACGCCTCGCACCATGGAGCCGGTATCCGTGGCTCTTTCAACACTGATACGGTACGGATACCATAACTTTATTATCTATGGTTAAACCGCTCCCCCCCCCCTCCCTACTAGTTCCGCCTATGAACGCGGCGGACATCCGTTTTCCGTTTCGATCTGTACACAACAATAACGTGCACGTTAATTCGGTTCACGGCAAACGCTGCGCCCCCGAGACGTCGCGCACACCCTCCGCCCGGCCCTCGTCGACCGTCCCTCGTCGGCGAGCGGTATTACAGTCTCGCGGGACCGGACCTCCCAAGTATATCGTTTTAACTATACGCGACTACGGCGATCCGGTTTCGTGTCTTTCGAAACGTGTGTCCCATACGGCGGCGGCGGCGGTGGCAGGACAATTTGGAAATCGGCCAAAACTGCCCATTATATTATTGTGCGATGTCCCTTTGTGTGTGTGTTTTTTGTCGGGAAACGTGCGCCGGTTCATTAAACACGTTTTATACCCTACGCCCCTATGTATAATATCTTTTGAAACGTCAAAGCGCTCCGACAAACGGTTCGCGCCGCGCCGGTCTTACAATAGTATCCGGCGGATACCTATACGCGGAATAATATTATATCCGAGGAGCCGTTCCTCCGGCACGGTTACCGCGGTCACGGGCGTGGGCGGTTACCCGGTCACCGTTTCGAAAAGGAAACGATACCCCGTGTATTGAGGGGGACGCGGGGGGGGGAGGGTTGGACGCGGCAAAAATGCGTGTCGTTTCAATTAAAAATAATGTACGACGCGACGTCACGTGTTACAATAAAAACGTAAAACGAAATAAATATTCGAACGCCGCGAAATCGGTTTTTTTTTTTTTTCACTCCGCGTATGTGTTCGGTACCTGCAGCGTATACGGTTTCGGATTTTTTCGCCGCAATAAGCCGCCAACGTGTGTATTTTTTGTTTTTTTCGTTTCTCGGAACTTTTCCGTAGTTACAATAAAAACGTAAAACGAAATAAATATTCGAACGCCGCGAAATCGGTTTTTTTTTTTTTTTTTTTTTCGGTTTCCTAATAAAAATATGGCGTAATTACTCATAAGTCGTAATAAAAAACGCCTTTCGCTTTTCGAGCGCGAGCGCGTGTATTGTTACACTCGGCGAACCTTATGCGTACAACTGTGTTTGTACAGGGTGTTGGTCGTAAACGAGCGTCACGAAATATAATAACCGCTCTGTATACGAGCATAATATTGTCGGTTGATAATGTCGCGCGTCTCTTCCGTCAATGGGGTTGGTGGTGACTTTTCCCACCGGTCCATCGCGGGCCGCGACGTCCAGAACAAAACTGCGGCAATCGCGTTTGACCAATTTCAATTTCGAAAACGCACTGTTCGTTAGATTCGTTGACTGTAGCACAGGATACGATGGGATTTTTTTTTTTTTGAATTTTTATTATTTTTGCCGTAAGCGTAAAGGGAACAAATACTCTGAATAAACGATGTTCGGACGTTTTTCAGAAATACGATCAAATTTTTTTCACGCTTTCCGTTGAGAAAATGTCCGTCACCGACGTATCCCAGTTAAGAACCCGGGGAATTCAAAATTGAAATTTCGTCTGGCGTTTAAGTCTAAAATGTATACCGTGTTACCAATAACCTTAAATTTATTTATCGCCTTTACTACGGTTATTGTTATTAGTGTTTGGTTCGATAAACGATTAAAAAAAAAAAAAAAAAATTCATCAGAGAAAATAACCGTATAGAACTCGACTCGATGAATTCGTACACGACGACGTGTATCGACCATCTGGCAGTGTGTAATAATAATATAATATTTTGTAGGTACCGTTACGCGCGTTCACATTAACAAAAGGGCCCGGGGGTGGCGTTTTTTTTTTCTACATACCTACGTCTATTTGTTGGTCTTCGTCTCCTTCGCCTTCATCCCGACGTTGTGGGGTCGGTCACCCTCCATCGAAACTTCCACTTGACCCGATCTCCCACCTCGCATACACCGGCCGTCCTCGTATCATTCTCGATCGCAACCAACCGCCTCTTCTTCGGTATTCCTCAGCCCTTTTTAATCCTACGTTAATTTTCCTTAAAATTCTTACCGTTTCCGATTACTCTCCCTTCGTGACATGCCCGAACCATCTCCTCCTCGATCAGTATTATCTTTCATTTTTTCTACTATAGGAGCCACGTCCGAGTTACCTCTTGTATGTACTCATTCCTTATCTATACTCTCGTCATAACACATTGTTAAATCTAAACGTTTACTTTTACCGTAATAATAGTAAACCGGATAGTTATTGCGTGCGTGTGTTTTTTTTCAATTAGTAGAAACGATAGTTGATATAGTTGCTTAAACGAAAGAACCTATATTATAATATGGGGAATTGAAAACGATTATTGGTCTTAGGGTAAAAATAAGAATGTCGAACTATGGAAAAACGCCATATTTATTTATTTTCCGCCCTACCAACGTCCCGCCGTCCAATTTTCCTATTTCCCGCCTAGATGCACGCGTTCGTGGACTCAAGCTGTCTGGGTCTCGGGGTCAAACATATCTTCCTGCCATTTTTCTCTATTACGAATTCTGCAAATAGATTCGAATTCGCCGTATACTCTAGAGTCTTTACACGTAATTTTATTGGGCGATATTTGATTAGATAATTGACGATTTGTTGTTTAGGATTTAATTAATGCGAAAAAGATCGATCTCGAGTCGGGACGGAAAAAGTTCAGATCCGCTTTCTGCCGAATATTCGTTTCGCTATAGATAAAACCGCCACCGTCTCCAATCTCTATACAAGTACGAAAGTAATTCGATTTTTTTACATCGCCTCCTCACTTCGCCCTTATATCTTGCACAGCGATTCCGTTACTTTTACTGTTGACCTCCGCGTCTCTTCCAACATAATAAATAACCTCTATTCTCTATATAGCCACTTTTGTTCGGCGGTTTACCCCGTCTACTGTTACACACACACACACACACACACACACACACACACCAAACTTGTATCACTGGAACTTCTCGACTGCCACATAGTCTCTTTCTATCGGCGTGTCCACGTAGGTATCGGCCGTACTGCATATGATGCTTTCTTTCGGTTTTTCTCCGCTACACCCGCTACTCTTAGACTCCATTCTTAATTCTATCCGATTCGAAGCGGATTGGGTATACTAAATCCACCTTAGCGTTCGCTAATACTCTGGCCGCTTCCAACACGTTTTTATTCGCAACGCGCCCAAGCACCGTGTTCCCCGTGTACACGTCGTCGGTAATGCTTTATGGTGATGGGAACAACTTCGGTTAAACCGTTCGATTGTCGGGGAAAAAATATTCGATAGTCCGTTCAAACTATCGACAGTGTAAAGTGCCCATCGTGTCTCAGCCGAGGGGTAAATCACCGGTCGTCGTGTACACCGTATTCCGGAATACCGTTGATTTTTCGTTGACGTTTCCTTCCCGTGAGATTTCCGCGCGCGATTACCAAACATTTCGATCGTCAATCTCCGTCGTTAGCGATTTACCGTCTCGCGAAAAACCCGACCGTGGACCGACACTCTCGACGGCGCCGGCGCTGTGGTTTGCGAGGCGCCCTGTGCAAATTATAAACGTTTTTAAATTTGTATAGGTACCCCATAAAAGCGCGAGGCCCCAGAGCCAAATCCGGTAATTACGAAGTAACGTTTAAAACCGGCAGTGGGTAAATCGACGTACAAACGTTCGATTAATAATTACGGAAATCTTTGGTAATCATCGGGGACAGTATTCGAGAATCCGGTGTGCGTAATGTAATATTAATCGGTGATTTATTCGATTTTTTAAAAAAACACAAATAATACAAGCGCGACGCCTCTCGTGCGGTAGTCGTTGTCTAATAGCTCGTCGCCCGCTTAAACCCTGGGGGGGGTGGAGGAGATTATGATTTTATCGCCGTTGTTAACCCGTATCTGCAGTGGTGTAGCACCGGTGATAATTTACGGCCTTTAAAACGGGTGGGTGGGGGATATAACGCGACCGATATTATACAGGCACGCTGATTTTTTTTGACCCGAATCTCTTCTTCTCGGGCGGCGGCGGGCCGTGTTTTTATATATGTATATATATATATATTTTTTTATTATTTTTTTTTTTTTTAATACGTCCGTTCGGTGTATTTACGCGCGCGTCGCTACCAAGAATGATTACATGTTGCGCGACCAAGCCCCCGGTCTGTCGCTCTCTCTCGCGGCCCGTATATTCCCCCGTAATTGAGGCGTCTGGGTGGTCCCCGTGACTTCACGCAACACAATGTGGTCCCCGCACAACCGTATACGTACATTGTGTACACGCATATACGTATACCGCATACGTACAGACTATTATTTATATATATATGTATACGTATGCACGTATAATAAGTGCGTTGAGGAAGTAACATCCAGCTGGCATATCGCTCCCACCGTTCGTGATACAGGGGTTCTCATAATGTCTTGTCGAAACGCGCCTATACCGCCGGCCAGTTCAAATATTTCCTCGTGTTACGCGCGCGTGGATAATTCGTCGAGACGAATCGAACGTGATAAGAGGGCTCGGTGCGGCGGCAGAGCGAGTCGGCGTATTTTTTATTTTTTTTTTTTTTCTGCGAAAAACGACACTTGTTGATAGTTTCGCGATAAACGCCGTACGTTTACAATGCGCTGCAGTCCGTCTACTAGACACGGAAAAAATGCCCAGCTATACAAGTGATAAGGACTCGTCCGGTTCGACCGGATTCCCGGCGAAAAACGGACCCGTCCTGTTTTGTCGCGCCGAGCCCTCCAAATCGGCATCGCGCGAAATTCACAAAAGTACCACGGTTAATAACGACCTACTGGACGTGTTGCAGGGCAAAGCTTCGGGACGTTTGTGCGCTGTGCGGTTTAGAGCTTGGGAACAAAAGTGCCTGGAGCGGTTGGGAAGGTCGATCCATCGCAAGACACATGTGTTCTTCCTGCCCCTGTTGCTGGGTCTCGGAGTTCTGTTGGCCGGATTCAAGGCTTTCGACCGGAACTCGCAGTTCGATCAACTATGGGTCGAGTGTAAGTCATTTGTCGATAAACACGAATAAATCTTTGGTCCCGGGGAAGAAGAGCTTAATTTTCGGCATTTTTGATTTCCCCTCCCCCCTTTAAATTGCATGCGTATGTATGTATATTATCAAAATTTGATTAGGACGTGTCGTCGTCTCATTGGATACTATGTATATACCCATACGAAATTGACTCAAGTCCTTCTTCTCCCCGCGGGTCCAAAGAAATGTTATACCGCAAACGCGGATGCAGTGGACTTAACCCGAGTGGTTTTTTTTTTTCAAATTTATTTTTTCGACTCGTTTAGCGGGAGGACGTCTGGAAACGGAATTGCGTTATTCGGAATCGGCGCTGGGCGAGACGGAAAGCGTCATACACTTGTTGGTCACGCAAACAGCCAAAGAGGCCACTTCTCCGGAAGTGCCTCGACAGCGGCTTCTCCATAAAAAAGCGCTGCTCGCTCATCTGCAGCTCCTCAGAGCCGCCTCTCATGTCACAGTCAACCTATTCGACGTGTAAGTTTTTTTTTTTTTTTTTTTTTTTCGTAAAATCATCGCTTGTCTATTATCGAACACGTTTGACGCGGGATTAATTGACGTTTATTTTCGTAAACAGGACATGGAGTCTCAAAGACATTTGCGTGTCGCCGAGCCCTCCGGATTTCGAAGTCCATTATATAGACAATGTGAGTAGTTTTTATATACATTTCCGCGATCTCAAATTGTTTTATTAATAGGCGTTATGGTTTTTTTTTTTTTTTTAGATATTTGAAAGTATGATGCCTTGTGAAATAATTACTCCTTTAGATTGTTTTTGGGAAGGTTCCAAACTGTTGGGCCCAGAAAATCCTATAAACGTCCCGTAAGTAGCATATTTAATCCCTATATATTATACCGACAATATATTGTAACATTAGTAATAATTTCGGTACGTTTTTTTTTCAGTAATGTCGGAAACGGTATTAAATGGACAAATTTAAATCCTCAAAGTCTAATGAAATCTATTAAAGCCATGGGGGACTCGAATTTTCCATTCGATATGCTTGAAACTTACATGAAACGAGTAAGTAATCGTTGGTGGAATAGAAAATCGCTTTTAAATATAATAGCATGCTAATTAATTATTTTACGTTATTAATGTTTACGTTTAGGCAGGAATCAATTCAGGTTACCAAGATAAACTGTGCTTAGACCCGGAAGATCCCGACTGTCCAGATACGGCTCCGAACAAAAAAACCAAAAAGGTAAGTTGTTTTTGTCACTTGTATTGCAACGAAATGTAGTAAACATTTAAGGCTTACACGTGTAGTTTACACAGGACGGCCTGTGAATCGATTTCTGGGTGGTCTAATACGGGTAACATACGAATTGGTTCCAATGAACTGTCATTTTTTAATAATAAAACAGAATTACTAACCGTCATCAATTTCCCTTCCATTTTACATAGATTTTAACGGATTATTTTTATAGGGCGTTCACACGGGTGGTTGATTTTTTTTTTAACTTATTACTCAAAGCTCGCCCCTCTCCAATCCGCTGTTCAGTATGTTTCAATATGTTTGTAACGGTTTCGTTCGTCGGTGTAACTTTTCCTCGGTATTATTTAAGCCGTGTATTTAAAAAGGAAAAAAACACACACACACATACACATGGTAGTAAAATGATTTACAACGTCTCTTTGTACAAATCTACCGGTCGACGTTTCCTTTCCCGGTAGTTTTTTTTTTGTTAGGGATCTGTACATAAAACCATTAGTCACGTGGAATTTTTTTTTATTTGTTTCACTTAACATTGTGACCATATTCACTTCCATACACTACACGTAAGTTATAACAAGTACTGCGCGTGTGCCCAACTGCGGTTAGTTGACTGATGTCTGTACGGAACCCAATTCGAACATTTTTTTTATTTTTTGACCCGTGAAACCCGATTCCTTAGTTTGCAATTTACAATATTTACCCCGGTGTCCGCGACCCAGCTACCATTGACACGATAAAATAATATAATTCAACCCGTTGAACTGGTATGCGGCGGCACGTGGTGGTCTGCATTAGATTCCGGGCGCAATTAATTCGTAAAGTGACGCGGCCGTAAATTTGTCAGCTCGCGTAACGTTTTCGGTGTTATTTATGGCGAACCCGTGTGATTTAATTGTACTAATTACGCGCGCGATAGGAAGTAAATAATATTTCGATTCGTGAATGTTTTTTTCTTACAAAAAAAAAAAAAAAAAAAACAAACATTTCCCGAATATTTTGTTTATTTAACATCGCATAGTAAACACATGCGATTATTTATAGACGCAAACGAACGGGGAAAAAAAATACGGGCTTTGCATAAACACGCGCGCGCGTCCGGGTCGCGTATTAACGTTATCTACTTTGAAACGAGTCACAGACACACGCAAACGGAACTCTCCGATTGGCCAGATGAGGCGTTGTTAGTTTCAAACAGACACCCGTCTTATCGTGCGGCCGGCCGGACACGCGTTCTGGTGGTTTTTCTTGAAGGATTTCCCGAAGGGTTTCGAATACGACGGTCATGGACGTTTGCTGTTTTTTTTTTTTCGCTGCTTTATCTTCACCACCGCGGTGACTTTTCGCCGGTTAGCTAACAGATGATCGGTGCTCTTATAGGGGACACCGACTCCCTTCGGTGCAGCATCGTGTTCGCCGGGCCATCGGGGGAAAACGCTCAATAACAGAGCGGAATGTTTGGTCATGAGAACGGCGCCCGGGTAAAACGGAACGAATGCGTTTTACAATATTGCGCCGAGTTATTCCTGTATTTTTCTACAAACGTGGCTGTTTTTCACATAATAGGTTTTATAAATAAATGAACTCACTGTTGTTATTAATTTTATTTTTTTTTTTTGTTTTTTAATGCCAATCGATGTGGATTATTCTATGTAATCTACGCGAATATGCAATAATAACGAAAAAATAACTATCGTTGAAATCTTGTGTTAGGTTAGGTATCGATTCTATACGTTTGCATCAATCGGATCTAAACACCGTCGCGATGCCAGTGGCGTATTTGGAATTTCGCCAAGGGGGGAGGGAGATATAGAATTCTGAAATATTGTATAATAGACTGTACCCTATAGACGTAAAACAAAAACAAAAGATACGATTTTAAATCCTTGTATTTTTTGTATGCAATTCGATTAATCGATAAACATCGAAATGTTATAGTAATTATAATTATGAATTAGTTTATTTATCCTATTCCGAGCATAAGGAGAAGAAGAATCTCCTTTACAGAAAGTTTCGTTTCGAAGACCCGTTTCGTTTTTTTTTTTTTTAACAAAGAAACGTACCTGCTGTTGCTTGATTTTTTATTTTTTTATTGTTATAATTATTATTTACATGGGGCCGACGAATTTTTGATTTTTTTCGACCAGAAAGTAAAAAAAAAAAAAATCGAATTTAAAAAATGCCGACGGGGGAGATTTATCTTTCGATTTTCGAGTGTCGTAGGGAACGTTATTACGCGTCCGGGGCTCGTAATTACTGTAGAAAAAAACAAATAAAAAACGTACCGTGTACGGCCGACAATATCGTCGCGGACAAACGAAATCGGGAATTCCTTTCGTAGCCGTCGCCGTGCAGCAGCGCGTTTTCTAGGTCAAGCGCGTTTGGAAGAAGAAGAAAAGGAAAAGTCCTACGCGTCGTGTTCGCGGTCCAAACGCATCTATTTATCCGCGCGTCTGTTCCATAACAACTCCCGCGCGGCCCGTAACGTGACGACCGCGTCGCGTTCATCCCGCCGCCGCCGCCGTTCCTACTCGGCCGTTTAATAATAATAAATAACAATATCAGAACCCGTACCGTGTAAAAATAACATTACATTATCTACCTGCGTATACGATCCGGCCAATATATCCGTAACATATTTAGGCTCCGCACCCCCGCCGCCTCGTTAATATATAAAAATGTTTGACTTATTTGCATAACAAAGACCTCTTGGGAGGCATTGTCGTTCGCCGGCAAGTCTCTGCGTGCAGTGCGGCGTAAACTACCACGGTCCTGTCATACGGCCGAACGCGGCGGCGGCGGCGGCTTGTATAGGTATAGGTACCTACACACGCGAGCGCGCGCGCGCGCGCACACGCACGCAACGCAGACTCTCACTCGTTCCCCCTACCCGTCCCGCCCGCCCGCCTTCTCTTTATTATTATTATTTTTTTTTTTTCATTATTATTATTATTATTATTTCTCCGGTGCCCAGGGTAATTGAAGTCGGTATACCGGCGGACCCGAGGAGACCACACGCGCGCGCGGCCGCCTGCCTGTGCGCCGCCGCGTGCACACACTCTGGAGCCATCATTCTCGGGCCGGTGATGCCTTCATTACTACGGTCGAGGCACATAACCCACCTACCTATGTATAATATGATATAATAGGCCTTGGGCCGTACACAATGGCTCCGCAGCGCCCGGGCATTCCTTCGCATAAAAAAAACATACACACACACACACACACAAATACCGCCTTACTTTTGATTTTTATTACGGCCGTATTCGGTAAAAAAAAGGTGAAGGGGGCAGGGGGGTTCGGGAATGTTTACCCGTCCGTGTGCGTTACCCCCGTGGATGCGGGCCGATATCCGCGATAGACACTATATCGTTCGTATCTTATTTTCACTGTGTATACATGCGTCGTGTAATATAAAATAGATCGGAGAATGCGCGCGCGATATTATACGCGGCATTGTAGTACACGTGCGGTACAATAATATAATCGACGTGCGTGCGCGTGTTGTGTTTTCGTCCAATTATAGAAAAAAAAAAAACGCAAACATTTCCTACGGAATTCGGTAATTAATAAATTATGTTATTATTATTATTATTGTTAATTTATTAAAAAGTGCCAAGTGGCATTCGGCGGATTACGAACGCACGCGGGCCGTATGCGATTTCGACGGGGGTGGTCCCGTCGATGTCGGTGGGCCAATTTGTTGGCCGGGGGGGATGAGGGGAAAAACCGATTCCCCCCCCCCCCGCGCGCGCGCGCGCGCGCCGACGCCCACTGCCGTTTTCCGCGACGCGTCGCGTCCGACGCCGCGGCGACAACGCGCGCGCGGAACAGCGCCGCGCGATAAATCACGGAATAATAATATTTCGTGCGTTTTTATTTTTGGCGTTTGTGTGTCGCGGCGCTGCTCCGCGGCCGCCGCGCGTAAATGGCAACTCAGCGCAGTCGCCGTCGTCGGTTCGCGCCGCGGGTGGTCCCCGTTTCTTTCGGTCCGCTCGCGCGCGCGCGCGTATATTATAGCGGGGCCGCGGTACGCGTATGTGCGTGTCCAATGAAACCCGAACAGCTTCATCCTCGCGCGTCTTTATAAGTATTTATTTTTTTTTTTTTTTCTCGGAACCGCGCGACGACGGACCCCGGTCGTTCGCAACGGCGCGCCGGGTTCGCCTACCTGCGTACGGCCGGCAGCGGCTCCCATCGTGACTTTATAACGTGCCACCCGATCGTAACAATTTAACGGCTCGTCCGGCCGCGTCCGAAGCCACCCGCCGCCACCGCCGCCGCCGACTCTCACCCGTCCCCCGTCGGTCGCGATTCGCGCGCGACCGACATAATAAACGTTCGCGAAAAAAAAAGAGAGAAAAAAAAAAAAAAAAAAAAAAAAAAAAAAAAAAAAGAACAAACGAAAAAAAAAACCGTTCGTTCACCTGCCGTCGTTCTCGCGTCACTGCGTTCTCGAAGGGCCCGCACGACGCGCACCGCAGTTTTTGTTCTCATTCTTCTGTCGCGTGAAAATAATCTCGTGAATAGAGGAACCGCCGAAAACGTCTTGGACAAAGCGAAACGATTTCGCATTATTACGCCACCCGAATCAGATCGCGTTACACCGCCGCGACACAATGCGAATAATGCAATACAATAAAAATATGATAAATGGCATCCGCGACCGCCGGATAATATACCGCGGGGGTGACCGTACGATAATGCGATGTTTTTCCCGATTGTTGCCGCGGTTCGAACCGTCCGCCTACAGCCAGCCACCTAGGCAGTCGCCGGTATTTCGTCTCCTGCCGCCGCCACGCGTTCCCCGTGCGCGTTTTCGATTTTAAACTGGCCGTGCTCTCCTGCGCGGTTTCCTGTACCCGAGCAAAATTCCCAACGCGAAAAATGTAAATCTATGTTACGTAATATCGTTAAACGCATAAAATATCGGTGCGATAGGGAGGTCCGGGACTCGGTTGAGTGAGGAGGCCCGTGAGATTTTGAGATGTGTCGGAACAGAAAAAAAACTAATTGGTTTCTCGTGGGCGAATAGGTAAATAGGTGAATCATAAGGTGAATTTTCATAAAAAAAAATCCATACGTGAGCCGTCTCTGTTGTAAAATTAGAGAGTTGAGAAGGTATAGGATTGGATAGGTATATAAGGTGATTTAGTTTATATGACTGTACGCAATGGTATTTCATTTCAAACTTAAACCGATTCTGAGTTGAATAATAAACTAGGTGTGTTTTTCCATTGTTGCCAAGGGAATCCAATATCCAAAATAAAAAAAAAACAGGATCTATAGAGTGAAAAGCCGATAATGACGATAAATATTTCCGTAAGATGCGACCCGGCGGAAATGCTTATGAGGTACTGCGTGAAAAAATTTGAGCATTCACGTATCGAAGAGCATTTTCACTAACCGAGAAAATGTATTGAGAAAGAAAATATTTACCTGAGCGGCTGACCGCAGTGGCTCGGCGTTTATTTTATTTTGATCGCTATAAATACAGCTTGCGACGAATCACTCGTTTAAAACATTTTTACCGGGCCAAAACAATTGTATTAGCATAAAAATCAAAAACTCGAGCGTAATTTCAAATAACCATAAAGAACTGAAAAGTCTATATTTTATGTAGGGAAAATTATCTATTGTTAGGGGTTTTTTTTTTGATTTTTTTAACTCGGTAGGTTAGGTTAGGTTGGTAGGAACACGCGCGTTTTCAATATTTCTGACTAAAAAGTAATGAAATTCGAATTCGCAAAACACGTATTTCAGTATTTGTATAAATAATAGCTACGAAAAAAAAAAAAAAATGTCGAGGGAGGACATGTAGCTCCCTGACCTTCTCCCTTGAATACGTCACCGGAACACGATGCGGACACACGTACCGGAATTATAATACTATATTGGTAATATTTCTTTTGTAGTCACTGGTAATTCTTCGGTCGGAAAAATAACCAAATTCTGCGAAAAACAATACGTTACCTATAAAAAAAATTATTACGAATTTAATATAAGTAATCGTTTTGCGCGTTTCGCGTTGCCTGTCGTCGTGGTCGACAATTTACGTTTTCCTACCAGTGTGAAACAAACGAAATACTACGGTCCTGTTTGTAGGCAGGTCAAACCCGACCTACTCGGACCGGTTAAATTTTCAACTCTCAATATCGATTCGTCATTTTTCACCCATTGTTCTAACTTTTCGTAAACGAAATTTTCCGGACAACACCGGCAAAAGCGAAACGAGCGAAGAAACACAACGCGGGAACGGATTCGTCGGACCGCGCGTTTTAGACGTGTTGGCGACGCCGGCCGTTCGGAGAAATTCATTTATAACCTATCCCGATTGTCGTTTGCGCGCGCGGATTTCGTCAGTTCCGGTCACGTTCGACCGCGATTTATTGTTTTCCTGCAAATCCGACGGACGGCGTCCATAACCGGCCGTCGGTTGTTCGTAAACGGTTACCGGCAAACGAATTCGAAAACACAACAATAGTTCTGGGTACCGCCGCCGTAATATGGTCGTATGCGTTTTACGATTGTTCGCGAAAATCGTCGAATAACCTTTCCCCGGGCGGCACGTCGATTCTCCGGGTACGGGGCACTGTCCGCCGACGGGGTTTTCGCCCGCGCCGCCGCGGTCTGCAAATCGCAAGTCCCGTAGAAAAATCAACGCGTAACCGCGTGTCGAAAAACAATAATAAACGCGTCTAAATAGTATTTCGCTTGAACGCGATTAACAATTTCACTGTATTTTGTGATTTCAAATGGCCGGGGCTCTGTGCGCCGCCGCCGTTAATGACTACGAAACTGATGAACGCGCACCGTACACCACTGTCTTGAAACATAATTAGAACATTATATGTTGTCTTAAAACACCGGGCGTTTATGACGAGGGGAACACAATCAACGCCCACATTTCCTGTACCCACATCCTTTTTGTAAATGATAACTATGTGTATGCATTTCAAACAAGCCGTCTGTTGTAAATGCCGTCGTCGTACGGGTTAAACGTGTAAAAATAGAGATTTGTTATACAAATAAAAATAAAAAATAATTATTTCGAGTTTCGTACATTATCCGTCGTCAACAATTTAATTGAAATAATATCGATTTGATTAATTTACAGATACCGGACATCGGAACGGAATTGGCTAATGGTTGTCGAGGATTTGCCAGTAAATATATGCACTGGCCTAAAGAGTTGTTATTGGGTGGTATGGCCCAGAACAAAACTGGATACATACAAAAGTAATTTACATCATCAAATTGTCGGATGTTTATATTATTATTTTGTATTAATAATGATTTAATGAATATGCGTACATAAAAAAATGTTCACAGTGCTGATGCATTGCAGTCAGTATTACAGTTAATGGGCGAAAAAGAACTATATGAATTTTGGTTACAAAGCTACAAAGTATTACATTTCTCATGGGATCAAGAGAAAGCTGCGTTGGTGCTCAAAACTTGGCAAAAGAAATTCAATGAGGTTAGTATTATAACACATTTAACCAGAGCTGTGTTAAGCCATTTAGTGCCTTAAGGCAAAAATTTAATAGCATCTTGCCCCCTCAATCTCTCCATCTGTTCATAAAAGTGCGATCCCCAAAATCGAAAACACTGATCTCTATATTGTGTAAGAAATAATTTATATAATCACACCTTCCCCTTGAAAAAAAATAAGGCACACTGTTGAAGATGTACTAATTAGCCCCCCTCTCCTAACACAGTTCTGTATTTACCTATATTTTACTTAACTTGTATTTATTATAATACCTATTACAATATTATTTAATATATTTTAAAAATTGTTTGTAGGAAGTCAAAAAAGTTCTCAAATCTCCCACAATGGCTCCATACAATTTTTATACTTTTTCAACTATGTTACTGAATGATTTACTTAGTCAATACGATTTCTTGGAACCTAAATTAATTTACATTGGATGTTTCATAATGGTATGTTTTTTCAATTGTTTAAAAAATATATAAAAACGGTTCCATTAATTAAATTTCAATTACAGGTCCTTTATGTTTGCATTATGCAAATAAATTTATTTGATGCTGTCAGGTCTCAATTAATCATTGGTCTATTTAGTCTCCTATTAATAATGTTTTCAATTGCATCTGGCATTGCTTTCTGTTGTCTTATTGGCATTCAAATTCATTCTGCTACCATACCTGTATGTATAAAACAAAATATACTCTTATTTATCCACATACTTCTATAAATCAAACATTATATTTATACTATCAATGTATTTAAATGTTATAGGTTGTTATATCAATTTCATCGGCATTAGGGGTAAACAACATGTTTTTATTGATGTTCAGTTATGAACGATTATCAACTCAAGGATTCGATCACAATGTAAGTGTACTATATATAAATAAAATAAATTAAAGATAACAATTTATAACATGTTTGTATTTATTTATTCAAGACTCAGACATACAATGGTTACATGGGTAAAAAACAGGTTGGAATGGTATTGAAGTCTACTGGAACAAATATACTAATGACAACTCTCATCATTGTATCAATTTTTTTGACTGCTGCTGTAGTGCCAATTCCTGCATTACGAGCATTCTGCTTGCAGATCGCTATATTGGTCATATTTGTTTTTGTTACTACATTTTTTGGCATTACATCACTTATTAGCTTTGACGTACGTAGAAGAAGAAGTGCGAGGATAGATATATTTTGTTGTTTTCCGTCTGAAGACTTAAAATGGCCGTTTTTCAACAATAATCATTATCTTGGAACAGCAAGTACAATTGATGATCAAATGAGACAATTTACTAGAAAACCAGATTCACCTACTCCTTCAAACAATACTAATCTATTAATGGTAAGTTACATTCTACCTAGTTAAATATTTTGAAATTTGAATAATAATCTTTATTTTTCCATCAGAGAGATCCTGGTTCAGATAATGAAGATGTACCTATAGAAATAACAAAAAACCATTGTTGTGATTGGAGTCCTAAAGATATCGCACAGAGATATGTCCATTATTTGACAACTAGTACTTGTCGCATACGTGTCATTTTAATGTTTATTTTGGTGTTGGGCATTAGTGTATGGGGTATTACTAGAATACAAGCAGGTTTAACATTACCTGAAATGGTGCCCAATGGCACTAACGAACAAAAGTTTCTCGGAACATACGGTCAGATGTTTGGCTTTTACAACATGTATGCAGTGACACGAGGTGATTTTGAGTATCCAACTAATCAAAAATTACTGTATGAATATCATGATGCATTCATGCGTGTTCCAAATATTTTGAAAAACGATAATGGTGGTTTACCTCAGATGTGGCTTACATTATTCAGAGAATGGTTATTAGGTAAGAAATGCTGGCAATTTTAGTTATTAGATAATAACACAAAGGAAATATTATTGTATTCCATATTTAAGTGTTTAAATTTGTCCTATAGGATTGCAAAAAGCATTTGATAAAGACTGGACAAAAAAGTGCATTACTCAAGAAGGATGGGAGTCGTGTGCATCTGAAAACGGTATCCTCGGTTATAAGCTACTTGTGCAGACTGGTAACAGTGATAATCCAATTGACAAATCATTAGTATTGAATGCCAGATTAGTTGATGAAAATGGCATTATTAATGAAGAGACATTTTACAACTTACTGACTGCTTGGGTGTCTAACGACATACTGGCATATGGTGCGTCACAAGCCAACATCCGACCAGAACCTCGTCATTGGACACACGTTGCTAATGATTATGATTTGCAAATTGTCAAGTCATCGCCGATCATCTATGCTCAAATGCCATTCTACGCCAGTTATTTATATGAAACACCTGTTATAACAAAATTCATATCAACAGTGCGTGGCATTTGTAAACAATATGATGAACGTGGATTGCCCAACTACCCCTCGGGTATCCCATTTGTGTACTGGGAACAATACCAAGAACTTCACCAATACTTATGTGTAGCCATGACATTTGCATTTTTGTTTTTATTTTTAATTTGTGGATTGTTTCTGTGTAATGTACGAGCTGCTCTTATAATATTATTCATGGCTGCTGTACTTGTTATTCAAATTTTGGGCTTCATGGGATTTGCTGACATTAAATTCAGTGCTATACCAGTTGTGCTATTAATTGGTACAGTGGGCACTGGAGTACAATTCACCATTCACCTTTGCTTGGTGAGTGTAAAAATAATACACTGTAATAGTAATATACATTTTATGGATAAAAAAAACTGTCTATAAGTAATAAATACCTACAAACCAACCTATGGGTTGTTAAGAGAATTTATAATTATTAAGATGTCATAAAATATACAATTCAAAGTTTAGGTTTTTTTTATACCAATTTTGGTTATGTCAAGTCTTACACATTCAATATCAAAAATAATGTAATTTGTTTAATTAAAATATCTGTAAACATTTATTTCTACTATATTCCAAAACAAAATATTACTTAAATTTCTTCAAGATTTAGAAATAGTTTTCAACTATATTAAAATTAAATGTTGAATATTTATAATAATAATTTATTTCTTATAATGAACAGAGTTTTGTTACGAGTATTGGTGATAGACACCGACGAACCCATCTATCTGTGGAGCACATGTCCAAAATGATTCTTCAGTCTGGTGCTACATTAGTTATTGCAGTTATAATGCTAGTCTTTCAAAATAACTATGTATCAAGGTAAAAATTTAAATTATTTTAGTTTTAAAAAGAAATCATATTTAATTTTTGTTATTACAGGTCATACTTCCTTATATTAATAGCTAAAACAGTGTTTGGCTTGTTCAATGGTCTTGTATGTTTACCAGTTTTCTTATCTATGTTCGGTCCTCCACCAGAGGTAAGTTTCCATGAAAAAAAAAATTATATTCATTGTAATAATATACACCTATTAATATTTATTATTTAATTATACATAGATAAAGCCATTAATATATCCTGATCGAATAAGTACACCATCACCTGAACCGGTTAAAAAACGGGCTCGTTATACCAGCATCAGACAATCTGTACCTCCACCACCATCTACCCGGACACATCATAATCAAAAGAATAGTCGTCCAAAGAATAGTCCTCGAAGAAGTAATTCTCAAAAACAACAAGGAAGTAAAAATAGTGGTAATTATCGAACGCGTTATATACCTAGAGACAGTTCATTGTCTACCATTGCTGAAGAATCGGGTTCCTTTCACTCTACGTCTATACCTCACATGGAAACAACCAAATCACAAGTAAATTCAATATTAATTTATATTTACAAATACTATCTACAAAATTACAATATTTTTTCCTTCATAAAATTACTCCAATATAAACTCAGGTATATTAATCTATTTTTTTTATTTTCAGATGTCATTATCAAGATCACCATCTCCATCAAGCCAATCTGACTATAGTTCAGACAGTGGATCCGATATTGATATACCACAGCGTCCTCCATCTTCAGGATCTAGTCGAGCTTCTACACCAACCAGGTGCATAGTGAAAGCCAAATTTGAACTAGAACTTGACGGCAACGTAATGAGTGCTGCTGCACAACCGTGTGTACATAAATCTACGTCCAAACATCATCACAACAGTCGTCAACCAAAAAGGCATAAACGCCATCATAATGCTAGGTACTAATATAATCGTGCAATTTGTGTTGTTTTTTTTATTTATTTATTTAAATTTATTAACAAGTTGATTTATTTTTGTCTAGTAAAAATGCTCAAAACATTGTATACGTATAAATGTATATTTTTTATATATTTTAAAAATGGCGATTATAATTTGACTTCCAGAGGTAGTTTTGTGATTGGTAGCTCTCTTTGTAAGCTTAAAAGACTGAAATAATATGAGTTAAGTCTTAATTATGACTTATTGTTAAAAAAAACCTGCTCTACTTTTTATGTTTTTTAACCAAAATTTGTTTTAGAAGGTACAATTATTATTATATATGTGTAATTGTTAAGTTAATTAAATGAGGAAAGTCCTTCACTTTCCTTACAACTTAGAAGAAATACTGACCCGAATTTATTGTGTACCCCCTAGTACATTACTAATGCAACACGATGCTCGGTTCAAATTGTATTTTGTTAAGAATTAAAATAATTCTAGTCAACATATAAAAAATTTTTTTAAAAAAAACATTACTTTATTTATTTGTTTTTGTTCTAAAAAATAAATAAATAATATCAATAACAACAGAACTTGACAAGTAATTGCCACAATTTTCTTCAATATATTATTTGTACAAATTGTTCCTAATCGTTTTTATTGCATCATCCGTTGATTGAGAAAACTTATAATTTATTATTGTATACATTCCTCGCATAATAATTTTTTATTATTTATTTATGTGTACTACAACAATTGATTTATGTTCGTAAAACAATATCAATCAGTTGATTGAGTGATTGACTGACATAAATATTAATCTTAGATAATTCATTGAAATGTTGTTCTTGTTTATATGATTATTTTTAAACCATACAATCACTTATATGTTATATTTTTACTATATATGTAGTACATAATAATATTATGCATTTGTATTTCAAATTACATTACATATTTCTAGAAAAAATATCCACAAACATTTTTGTACCTACCTAATTTCTGAATTTTGTTTTTTTTTTTAATTTTAATTATCACATGTCATTTATGAAACTAATTTATTTTTGTATTTATTTTAGTGTACAAATTTTGTAAAAAAAAATTTAGTTTATGAAATATAACCAAAGGTTTATTTATAATTTGTATCCATAATTATTATACAACAATATAGTTCTATACACAAATATACATGTGCCAAATTTTTAATAATGTGAGCATGTAAATAATTTTGAGTTTAAAATGTTCAAAGTTTATAGAGAAATGTTATATTAATTTTACCAAGTACCTATTACAACTATTTAGGCAACATGTACTCTGTAAAACCAATTTGTCCATATTTTGTTTTTCAATTTAATTTTAAAATAGTCATACTATTTTTATAAGTTAATAATCTTGGATGAAGCAAGCTAATATAAAAAAAATTATTAGTTCTCAAACTCTATTTAAACTCGATTTTTACGTACACACTAGATCAAATTTAATACTGGATAACCATTAAAATATTGTAACACTTGCTGGATAAGTACACAAAAAAGTAAATATGTTCAGATGTATAAAGTGTAACAACTTTTCTGAAAAGAAATGTTATCTAGTTAGTGAACTAAAGATAATGTTTTTTTATTTTCTGAGAGTTTTTCAAAATAATAAAGGAAAAATCAAAAGAAAATTATAGGTAAATGGCTAATATTTACAGCGCGCCATACCATTACCGATTTCATTATTGTTTTCAATTTTTCGAAACTATGTTTTCTACCAGAAATATTACTCCAATATAAAAAAGGATAAGAGACCTTTCTTGTTGAATTTTAAGTCTAGATGCTCACGAAGAAAGAAAGTTTTATGATTTTCAAGTAGTTTTGATAATAATTGGAAAAAGGCGAAAAATGAAAAATGAACAAATTTATGGCGCACAATTTCATTATTTTAAATTGTTACTACTTATTTTTTTACCATTGCTCACATTGTTCCAATAGAAAAATGAAAAAAGACCTTTATTGTTAAATTTTGAATCTAGTTGATGACCAAGTAATTAGGTTTTTGAATTTGCCTGTAGTTTTTTTTTAAAACTGAAAAAAATATCTAATTTTTATTTGACAGATATTGTGTGGATTAAATTGTTAGGCTAAACAGAAACGCTTGAAATTTGACAGGTTCATTATAAGTCGTGCATAGTAGAAAAAAATAAATTGTGTGTCATCTCATATTTTTTTTTTATGTTTTAAAATCTAATTTTGATAAAAATCAATAATATTAAGGCTTTTCAAAATATGTAAAACTAAACTTTGATCCGAATCGGTTTTCTTTATCAATGGTTTATCATTGGTTGCAGGTATAAATTGAATAACTATGTATTCTACCTACCCGACTTCCCATCTACAAAACTGGTACACCTGTCCCCAGTATCAGCTCATTTTATATCATAAATATTTAATTTTACTGATTTCTTCATCTGTAGCCTGACCAAACCAAAACTCATTAATAATATACTTAATTGTTTTTACATTCATCAATATGTCCTACATTTTTTTTTTTTATAATTTATTTATTTATTTATATTTCAATACGGGCCACGGGTCAAGTACAATATTTACATAATTTACATAGATTTGAATATGTATGGCCAACATAGGATAACAATACAATACGTTTAATAAAATATAGCAGATGGGTCTTCATTAGCAATATGCATCATTCTGCATTCGATTAATTGGCCAGTTAAAGGAATAGTTTAACATACACAGTGGCAAAAACAAAGGGTAACAGATCATTAAAATTTACCTTAAAAATAATACAGGACAATCAACCAACCCACCTATACGTACGATTATGTAGGAAGACCTTATTCATTAATACTTGTTACAGTTAAAAACTGTAAACCTAATCTATTTAACATCAGTTCATAACCATGAAGTCCATGTTTAACAAATAACAAGTAGACTTCAAAAGTTTAAAAAGTTTCGTTAAACTCTTTAAATCTTTAAATCCTCTGCAGTTTTAATAAAAACAAAGAGATTTCAGCATTGCATAGATTAGTATTATTTACAATATTATTATTACTACCGTGGCCAGCATTGTAATTAAATTTACTTCTTAAAATATTTGTTAACAAATTTTAAAGATTTAAAATTATCTACTAGGTTTTACAAAATAAAACAATTAATAAAATTTCCATTGGTAATAGAAAATCTAAAGAAGAATTTAAATTGATTTAAGTAATAATTTAATATTATAAAAATTATAAATTACAATTAGCCAGTGTCCGTGAAAAAAGTTATAAGTAACATTTTAAAACTTTCAGGAGATATAAAAAAAAAACTCACATTGTACACTATCTTTACGAACATTGATCGCGTTGTACATTATCTACATCTAGGACATTGACTGCGTATTCTTCTGTCGTAGGTATAGTTATGTGTATAGTACAAACCAAACCCGATTTCTGAATAAACTATTTTACACCAGATGTGTTAACCTTTAAAAAACACTGATACACCTATATATGTAGGTATATAAATTTTATGGTCTAACCGATTCAGAACATTAAATCTACTCCATTCGGGAAACTATATTTTTTCAACAATAATAAGAATTAAGTAATTTTTAGACGTCAAAAAAATAGAGGAGAATAGTGTAAATTGCAGCTGCGGTAAATGTTTTTGGTGTAGATAGCATACAACACAAGTCCTCTAAAATCATACTGTAATTACATGATATTTAAAAAGGAGATTTTATTACCATCATTTGATTAGTCATGAAATTTTCATAAAATTGATGTATGATGTAAAATTTAATAAAATGACATATCATTTTTCACAAACACCATCTAATTTGTGGTTACATGTATATAGAACACATCTCAATTAGCTGTAATATTGACTAATAAGTGACTATTTTGCATTAATTAAAATTTATTACTTAAATGTTATTGAAGTGTATAAATATGAAAACAATTTACATAAAATATTAATAAATTCATCATTGCGATGGAAAAGTATAAAAAAAATGTAATATGCTAACAAAAAAAATAAAATGAAAACAAAATTACTTAAGTATTTACCTATAATGGTTTTTTTTTTTTTTTTTTGTTTGTTTTTGTTTTCAACTACTATCCAATATTGTATGGCCAATAAGATTTGTATTTTGATCTTTTTGTTCATGTACAAATTTTTCGTGTCTCTTTAAATTGCATGTTTGACTGAACAGTTTACCACAAAATGTACAGCTATAAGGTTTTTCACCCGTATGTGTTCGGCCATGCTCGACTAATCTTGTTGAACTTGCAAACAGTTTGCCACATTCTGTGCATTTGTATCGTTTGTCACCAGCATGGAGTTTCTTGTGTTCAGTCAAATTAGATGAATGGCTAAACCGTTTTTCACAAAGATCACAAGCATATGGACGTTCCCCGGTATGCATTCGTCTATGGACAATCAAGTCTGACTGTCTAGTAAATTCTCTTTCACATGTTTCACATTTGTACGGTTTTTCACCAGTATGTAGGCGCTTATGCGCTACTACATGAGCTAACTGAGTAAATGTTTTTTGACAAAATTCACATTCATATGGTTTTTCACCAGTATGAATTCTAGCATGCGAGTTCAAATCAGATGATCGATAAAAATTTTTTGGACACTTTTCACATTTATAAGGTCTTTCACCAGTATGCACACGTCTATGAACTATTAAATTGGAACTCAATGCAAATTCTTTTTCACAAGTTTCACATTTAAAAGGTTTATTGCCGGTATGTAAACGTTCATGCACAATTAGGTCAGCAGAACGCATAAAAGGTTTTTCACAGAATTGACATTTGAACGGTTTATCTCCTGTATGTATTTTCTTGTGTATTTTTAAATTGGACTTACGATTAAATCTTTTTTGGCATATTTCACATTTAAATGGCCGAGCAATCGGGTCAGTTACTTCTTCAGCATTTACACACTCATTTGTTTGTGTCCCATTATCCTCCTCACAGGCGTGTTCAATTTTTAAATATGCTGTACAATCAGTTTCAACTTCAGCTTCCTGAACTTCATTTTGTTCATTGTCATTATCACAGTCAGTATGAATGTTTTTTTTACTTTTTAGTTCTTGTTTAATGTTACGATTTTTCTGGTTTAACAATCTATAAAATAACAAATTCAAAATATAGGTACATAATTGTATGATTATTTTACAGTATATTGTCCAAGTAAAATTATGTATACACCAAGTTTTAAACTAAATCAATATGTATAAAAAAAAAAAAGATTGATTGTTTTAGAAAAAATTATTTAGAATTTATTACCTAATTTATAAATAGTTATATTATTTTTCAATAATTTCAAATGTAATGTAAATCAATAAATAAATATACAATTAAATTAATAAATATACAATAATGTAGGTGTTAGGAATGTTTTAGCAAAATGACCTAAATTGACCAGGTCGTAGTAAACTTCATCATTTTGATGGGAATATTTGCTCATTTCAGCACGACACGCTTATTTAACTATCGAAATAAGTTTTTGCAATGTTTGGAAACCAAATGTCATAGTAACAAGATTAACAATCAATGAACAATACAAAATGGCAATGACATAAATTTACTAAAACAATATGGAAGATCTGGTCACTTATGTTCACTTTATGAAAACAGGTGTATTCAGTGGTTCTGTTCTGTTTTAATGACAACTACTACATATCTAATGGTCTTATTATTAATGAGTCACCTGAGTTTATGTCTAATGTATATTAGTTTTTTTGTTTGGTTCTCAAAAAAAACCTTTAATGTTTTAGTCCATAACTATGAAAATGTTGCTAACTAATCTATCAACAATATTACTGTAAAAACATTGAATAATAATTATCACTTACTTTTTCATCGATAGATCAGTTTCCATATTAATATTTTGTTCTATAAATGTTTAAAAAAACATAAATTATTATAATTATACACAAGTTGAACACATTTGTTTAGTTTAATAAAATGGATTAATTATTTATAAAAAAAAATTTGTGATGAATAAAACAGGCATTTTGTTTTTTTGTTATAGGTGTTTTTTTTTTACGGTGTCAATTTTCAGAAACTCAATTTTAGTGATAAAATATAATGATAAAGAAGAGTGTATACAGTGCAACCTAAAATAGTATAAACAGAAAACATAGTACTACTGGAATAAGTTCCGGTAATTTTTTTTGTTCACTTGAAAATGAATCGATTTGTTGTGCGTTAAACTGTTATCGACAACCGTTTATCCAGTATTTTATTTTAGTTTGTACACACACATGCACATACGCATTTTACTGCAACACTAACTGTCCCGTTACCCGCACATAGACAACTTAACCATATGTCTACGGTCCGCCCGTGCCGTTATTTAAGTTACCATGGTAACTCGCCGTTGGATATTGATTTATACCGTGTTTCTTTTTCTGCCCATCTGTATATACATATAGGTATACGTATACAATGTATGTTACGGTAAAAATAAGTTAATATTCGAACATAGGTACGTTTCGGCCATTGACTAATTGATTTCGATAAAACCCAGAATGTACGTGATAATTTGGTCGAATCCCGAATAACTTTTGTAGTCCGGACTTTTACGAACGAGACATGGTAAATCTTCGGTTAAAGTATTGATGGTAAAGTCCGAAATTTCATTTTTTTTTTTTTTTTTGTTCTCTCCTCTACCTACCGATCGTGCGGTTTTTCCTCTCGGCTGGGATACTTCGATATTAATACAATATCATATAAGTACTCACCTAACTCGATGAATTATTCAATTATTAAATGTCAGCACAACAATTATTATTCATTTGGGCAGGCTCGGCTTCTGCGGCGTCTTGAATAATTCAAGTTATTACATTTTCCGATCGACGTTTTCGTCGATTTGTCTTACGTTTTTTGACACAGTCTCATTTTATTAGGTGGGTAGGTACCGTTTTTCATATCCACCAAAAAGGAGTTACGATACCGCTTGACGACCAACGTATGTATTCCAATTTTGCTATCGGGAATTGTATTTAATTCTAAACAATTTTCTACGCATAAGGATTCCCAGTAAAAAGTTGAGTAAAGCTTTTCCGCTTACCCAAGTGATAAAAATTGCCATCCGCAAATTTGAACACCGCAACAACTCGTAATGCATCCACTTTACTGCGATCAACTTCTGGAATTTTAATTTTGACCGTTTTCCAATTAATGTACTTGACATTTATTGTCATGATTTAAGTCGAAATAAAAATCGATCGCAGTAAAATTAATAACAAATATTAGTACCTATTTAATATGTATTCAATTTGTATAGTTATATTTAATAAAGTTATGTTATTAAATAAAGCAACAGAAAAAAAAACAACATAAGTAGGAAGCAAAATTAAACTTCGAACTTTTACACTACCTACTTACCTAGTTTATTATTTTAGGATTTACCGAATCTCGTTTGTTAAAGTCCAAACCATCATTTGGGGCATGATCAAACTATTTCGTAGATATATCCTAGGTTTTACTGACACTATACTTATTCATCACCAATAAAACTCGCAAAATTAAAATGCCCATAAATAACTCAAAAATCGCTTAAATGTTTCAACATTTCACTAAGTCTAGAAAAAGCAAATATAAATTTTCTGTCCAAATTTTAAATCTATCTACGAACGTTTTTAACTGAATTACAACAAAAAACAAAATTGAAAATTATATAAGCATTAATTTCGTAAATTCTTTCGTTTTTCTCCAACTAATTATGAAAACGGCTTGAAAAATCAAAAATAACCCGAAGTACCAATTAGATAAAATTTCCTTTCTAAAAAGGTGCTACACTTGAAAAACAAAGCAAGATATTTCTGGTAGAAATTGTGTTCACAGTATACAAAAAATAAACATCAATACATCCTTGTAAAAGCGTTGCTCAGAATCTAATAAATAACCTACGGATATGCGGCACGTGACGAGAAACAGAGGCTACACTTTTTTGATAGATATTAGCATTGATTATAAGTACTAATATAATAATACTAATAATCAATGGTACTGGTAGGTACCATTTTTGGTATTTTTTAAGTTGTTACTTTATGTTTTGATTTAGGATAGAAAAATGGTTAAAAATAACGAAGATACCTAATGAAAATGTAAAAAAACGACCACGGCAAAGAAATTGTTTATTTAATAAAGCCAAGAGAATTCGCTGGTTGACCATCTGAATAAGATGATCCTAATATTGCGTAGGTACCTATTGAATTTTTTTCATTAAATTAATATAATGAAATCTTGATTACTATTTTTTCCAAAAGAAATATTAGTAATTATTTTTTCTATAGTTAATACCTATATTGTATAAGAAAACATTACAATTTTAAAAGACTGGTTTTTCCAAAAGCGTAGTGGGCAACACTTGGGAGAGGGATAGGGGTAGGAACATCTCTATGTTATTACATACCGAATGAAAAAGACATTTATTTTGAATTAGTTATCTACCTACTTTTATGTGTAAATATTTGAAAAAACTTTATAATTAAATTTTTTACTTGGTTTATTAACAATAACATAAAAAGTAAGTTCGATTTAATAATTTATACATTGTATTGTACACATATATTATTATTGTTATGGAGCCAAATAAATAAAATAATAAATAGATTAGCAAAATGTTAAATAAACATTAAACTTAAAATAGTATTATGAATTTGTAACAAGAAATAAGGCCCTTTTTCAGGCTCTCAATACTTCAAAGTCAGGTGCCCGAACTTCTAAGCTCAGTGATTAATCTCGTCTTGGTAGTTGGTAATTTCTAGAATAGACTGGGAAATCCTAAGTTTCACGGGTATTCTTCCCTTTATCATAACATACCTTTTATTCAAAGTAATAAAAATATGCATTCACGATCTATACAATGAATACAATAAGCAAATAGGATCAAAATAAAGGATAAACAATTTAAAACAAAGAGTAGGGAAAATATCCAGTGATAGGACCCTAAGGGATAACATAGATAGGTACTTATATATATAGGTACCTATATATATAGAATCAAGTTTAATTCTTGTTGCCTTTTTACACAAATTTACAATTTTATTCTTATCTTCATGAAAATTTGCATTCAAAACAAGAGGAGGGGTGTTATTTATTATTTCTCTTGACATTTTGGTGCATAAATTTAATTTGAGTTAAGTGCTTTGGTGACCAAATGAAAAATTCGGATACTTATAAAATACTATATAATTCTATATCTATGGTCATTATGGGAAAAGAAGTAAGTACCCTTTTTAAAAAGATAAATCTCTGGGTAACAACAATTTACTGTGATAGGGATAAATCCGATTATGATGAGTAGGTACGGAAAATACCTGGTAATTCAGTTTGTACAATTTTCATTTATGTTATTTGGTAATCATGTCATGGTAAATCAATAGAGATAGATCTAGACTTTTATTATTATAAATGTTATATATTACACAATTTTTTTTTTTTTAGAATTCTTACCAAAAATGGCAAAAACTAGAATTAGAATAACAAACGTTTGTTCACAATTTTTCTCATTTAATAGAACATCAGATAAATCTTTATCATTATCTTTTTGATATAAATACTGATGATATAACAAATATTATTCCATAAAAGTAAATATATTACAAGCAATTTTTCAGTTTATTTTAAAATTCAAACAAAACTATAAAACTATTTCTCATCAATTTATTTGACATAGATACCTAATACATTTTTTAGGACAACCAATTGAATTTTAAATACATACTTTATCAAATCCAATTAAATTATAATTTCATACTTTATTAAAATGTATTTATATTAATACAAACATGTTTACATTAATGTTCACTGACTGTTTTAATGTTACTATTTACAATGTCTATAACTCTAGGAGTTTTTACTAACATTTACTATTTTTATATTATATTGTTAGTTAATACAAAATGTCTATTGATGTTTATTAATAATGAACAATACAATATGTAATTAATAAATATTACAGGTATTAATATGTAGAGATGATATTTACATTGTGGTACCTACTTACATTATCAATAATTATAATGGCATATATAAATTTATTATTTTACAATAAAATTAGTTAAGTATCTATGTTTTATATAAGATAAATAGACCACAACTCCCCTAGATGCAGACAAGTGTACATATTATTTAATAAATATTATATTGTAATATATTATTTGTAATCCTCCTTATGAACTCTAAAAATCATCTCTCTCTCTCAAAAAAAAAAAATAAAAACACTATAATATACTGTGGTTGGGTAAGGAAGTAGATTGAATGATGACATGTAGTGCCAGTGGCACCAGAATAATTTTTGAACAGTGGGCTGAAAAAAAAATATTTTTAAATGCTTACCAAATTTGACATAAATATTTAAGATATTTTTCTAATGGGATAACTGAAATAAATATATATAATTAATAAAAATAGTACAAAATTAAAAGTATTTAATAAAACGTTTTTTTTTTTATTTGAATATTGTTAAGTTCCTACTTACAATTTATTTGTCAGTCTTTGACAAAATGTTAATTTTAATACATAAAATTGCAACATTGGCAAGTTAACTAATTTATTTAACTCATTAAGTAGAGTTAATATAGACAAATTTAAAACTAAAAATTACTTCTAGTTTTTTTATTTAACTTATAAAAGTTAATTAGAAAAATAAGTAACTTAACTGAATAAGTTATTATTTTAAATTAATAGTTGTACTTTTTGTTAAAGCTTAAGAAATATCATAATATAATAAGTATTACAATTTTTAAAAACTGTGTAGTAAAATTAGTTAAAGACACAATAGTAGAGTAATAATTTGAGTAAAATTACAGCCCAGAAATCAATGAATACTTTATTCATAAAGATAATATATTAATCTACCAGCTGCATTGATAAATAATTTGTTCATTTATCCATAGTGTTGGATACATAAATAACAACAGCTATTAATAAATAATAAATGAGTAAACAACTATTGTCATTCTGGGTAAAAAAGAAATTTATTAATTTTCTCATTAATGATTACCCCTAGCGTCATATAACTTTTCTGTTTGATATCTATACTACAATTATACCTATATTTTGTGAATTTTATATTATACATTATTATTTATTACTTATAATAACATAGTCGTTTCACATATTTTGTAGGTAAAAAGTTGTATTTATGTATGTTATTTTTGATAATTATTTATTATTTATAATTTTTATAATTTGTCAAAATAAAATGTAACTTTAAATTAAGAAAATAAATTATCTAACCAATTAGATCATCCAAAAAGTTTATAACACAAAAAAACCACACAGTAAACCAATACATTCCTAACAACTAAGAATCTAAAACAACAAATATATACATTTCAAGTGAAAATAATAATGCCCAGAATTACAGGAAGACAAGTGCACAGAATGAATATTCAAAAATTCATTGGAGAATACTATACAGTACACCTATATTTATTCTGTGCATTAATTAATTGATTTCAACAAGATTTCTCAATCATAAGATCCAGAATAATATGAAGATAAAAAATATACTATTGAGTGATAATTATAAAGATGGTAGTTTTATAAGCCATTCGTTATTATCTACTAATTACAAATTATGACATAGAATATTAAAACACATGAAAAACTAACAGGAAAATACACTTTAAGCTATCACTGAATAATAAAAAATTTACCAAAGTTCAGATCCTTCTTACAATACCAGTCATGCATTTAAATTGAAAATAGAATTATTTAAGTATTTATAATAGTTTTTTTTTATTTTCGGTTTTAACTACTATCCAATATAGTATGGCCAATAAGATTTGTATTTTGATCTTTTTGTTCATGTACAAATTTTTCATGTCTCCTCAAATTACATGTTTGACTGAACAGTTTACCACAAAATGTACAGCTATAAGGTTTTTCACCCGTATGTGTTCGGCCATGCTCGACTAATCTTGTTGAACTTGCAAACAGTTTGCCACATTCTGTGCATTTGTATCGTTTGTCACCAGCATGGAGTTTCTTGTGTTCAGCCAAATTAGATGATTGGCTAAATCGTTTTTCACAAATGTCACAGGCATATGGACGTTCCCCGGTATGCATTCGTCTATGGACAATCAAGTCTGACTGTCTAGTAAATTCTCTTTCACATGTTTCACATTTGTACGGTTTTTCACCAGTATGTAGGCGCTTATGTGCTACTACATGAGCTAAATGAGTAAATTTTTTTTGACAAAATTCACATTCATATGGTTTTTCACCGGTATGAATTNAAATTGGAACTCAATGCAAATTCTTTTTCACAAGTTTCACATTTAAAAGGTTTATTGCCGGTATGTAAACGTTCATGCACAATAAGGTCAGCAGAACGCATAAAAGGTTTTTCACAGAATTGACATTTGAACGGTTTATCTCCTATGTGTATTTTCATGTGTATTTTCAAATTAGACTTACGATTAAATCTTTTTTGACACACTTCACATTTAAATGGACGAGCAATCGGGTCAGTTACTTCTTCAGCATTTACACACTCATTTGTTTGTGTCCCATTATCCTCCTCACAGGCGTGTTCAATTTTTAAATATGCTGTACAATCAGTTTCAATATCAACTTCCTGAACATCATTTTGTTGATTTTCATTATCATAGGCATGATATATGTTCTGTTTACTACTCAATTCCTGATTTTTGTTAGGATTTTTCTGGATCACCAATCTATAAAATAACAAATTAAAAAATTACATAATATTATGAACATTTTACAATTTGCTATTTTAAAAATAATAATTTAGGTATTCACATATAAGACATACTGGCATAGGTAATTTATACTTCTCAATGTATAATTTCAATTGTTTTCTAATCAGTTTTAAATTGAATACACATTTATTAAATATACAATGACATATTAGTAGTATTTTTGCAAAGAACCCTAAATTTACTAAGTCACTGTATTTAAATACGACATCACTTTAATGCTCTAATTGCTTGCAATATTTAGTTGCTAAACAATATTATAGGATCAACAATCAGTGAATATGACAGATAGTGGTGCCATAAATTTACCTAAAAAATTTGCCATAAATGGGACCTAACAAGTCTTAAAATAATCACTATAATAATATATCCTAAACATTTAAAAATAAACTATAGTATGTCATAAAAACATTAAAATTGGCTAAAAAGAAAATGTAATATTTTTTTTTAAATATATAGGTATAACTAAAAGAAGTCATAATTGTGAATTGTTTAATGAGTCAATATATGTAGGGCTATTTAAAAATAAATTGTAACATGAAATAAAAATGTAAATATTTTTCTTATGGATTCACATAAATGAAAGATTTTGTCTACAATTTATGAAAAATACAAAAAGAATTATTATATTACCAAAAAATAGCACTAAAAATCTAAAATACTTCAAATATGCAAAAAAAAAAATAGCAATATAAAATTTCATATTTAGAGTTCCTGACGCTTAAAACAAATGCAAAGCTCACTTTGCTATTTTTAATTGTATCCTATAATAATTAGTAAATGATTTATCATTGTAAACTAAATTAAATAACTACTCTAACTATCCTACATTTTCAATTTTACCCCTATAACAGTGGCACACCCATCCGCAGTATCAGATTTTTATTTCTTAAAAGAAGCCTCAACCCAAAGGGATTAAACTAACTTGTCTTAACGTTTTAGTTCGAACCTATACAAATATCGTTAACTAATATAACAGTAATATTACTAAAATACAAAAAACAGCAATAATAATTGTTACTTACTCGTTGTGGTCAGTTTCCATATTATTAATGTTTTGTTCTATTATTGTTTTGAAAATATATTATTATTATAATATATAAATTGTACACGTTTTCTTTTTTTAAATTTAAAAATTCACTAAAATTAATTAATTATTCAAAATTCAAAATAATTAATAAAATGGCATTTTTTTAATAAGTACTCTTATTATGGTGTCAGTTTAGTGATAACAGAAAATGATAAAGATTAAAGAGTGTACATAATATACATTACATTATTGATCTGAGAGCCATATAAGTATCGAACATTTTCAACGAGCCTGTAAATGCCAAACATCCGGTGGGTTTTTTTTATTGGTGCTGTTTCATATATTTTTTCAATATCTTAAACCTTGTAACACTGATAATCAGGGTTCGGATTTTATAGCATTTGTTAATTATTATTGGCAGGAATGCAGGAAAAAATGTCGGCGGAGGGAGGGGTAAGGTTTTTGAAAAAATGTAAAATATTCATAAGTATCACTGTATTATTCTTTATTTTGGGATTCAGGCATGGTTAGGTTACAAACCTAACCGCCCTCGGAAAATTTATCAAAATGGGTCATAATAAAATCAAACACCAAAATGTAAGTACATATTTAAAATAAAATTATATACTTATATTTAAAATTTTGAACTTCGAGGTGGAGCAGATGCCCCGTCCTTCACCATTTCTCTCCGAGCGCCCATAGATTTAGGTACTTGTGTATTATACATTATACAAATATGTAGTCATGTAGGTCAAGCAATTTAATTTTAAAATTTTCCTGATTTTTCGGTGGTCGGGGGGTGTTCTAACAGTTTTCTATAGATAATAATTCAATGGCTTGAAATTCGTTTGATTAGTTAAAATTGAGGTATCTAAATGTTTTTGATTCTGAGCGAAGCAAGGATGTATATGTTTTTATCTATAAACGACTTTTCTACCCAAAATTTTGCTCAGATTTCCTAGTTTAATAATATGATATAAAATCATATAATAATTGGGAAAAATGGGAAAATTTACGAAATATTATAAAATATAAAAATATTTCCAAACTTCAAATTTGGACAAAAAAATTATATTTGCCTTTTCAAAACATTTCTGCCACTTTTTGAACTATTTATAGATATTTTAAATTTGCTTGTTTTTTACGTAATTTTTATTTGGTAGGTTCTCTGTGGATAAAATTTTTAGACAAAATGCTTGGAAATTTAACTGGAAGTTCAATATAAGTTGTACTTAGGCAGTGGTCAACAAAAAAAATTTGAAGTATTTTAATACTAAATTTTGACGAGAATAGTAAATATTAGGGCCTTTTAAAATATGAACAACCAAATTATTAATGATTAATCATTGTATACAGATATACATTATATTCCCCTCAACAGGACCGGCGTTAGAAATGGGCGACCGGGATCTACAACCAGGGCTCCTGCTGTAATAAGGGTGGCGCCTCAACGATAATAACTGTACTCGATTAATTGGAGGGAGAACGCAAAAACATGGTTCCGCCCAAGGCGCCAGCATGTGTAACTGGCCCTCAATATCTTACTTTCGCAACTTCTCACCTACAACAATGGACCATCCATCGTGCGAAGTATGTCCGTCCTTTCTTTTTATTATGGTTGTATACGAATAATTACACGGCAACTGTTATGGACGATTTGGAAAAAAAATATTTATGGACTTTATTCTTTCTAAAAATCAATCCGATAGCCATTTGATAAAAGTGCATTTGCCCACAAAAATACGTTTAGTTAGCATTATTTAATAAGAAAGTCCAATGGTTCCCAAATTTGTATACAATGTTGCCTATGCAATTCCTGTAATTTGTACTGCTACTAGTTTTATAAGTTGGTCTGCCCAACACCTAAAAATAACTTTTAACCCATGTTGTCTATCCAATTCCTGGAGGGTTAACCTAACTTAACCCAATTCCTAATATTGTTAACTTATCTGTTTATTGCCTATTTAACGTTCAAAATTCTATTGTTGTTTTAAAAAATATTTCTTTACCAAAAAATAATATAATACAAATATTGGCAATATTCAATTCTGAATTTTTACTAGTGTTATTAAAGTTCTATTTAAAAAAAAAATTTGTTACCGTTTCTTAAAAAAAGAAATTGTTCCTGTAAGTCTTTTTTCTTTATGAATACCTAATGCAAACCAAATAAATTTTTTATATTCTCAATTTGAAAAAAATATCACTAATGATTTTGCTTTGGAAGTATTCAAATATATACAATTAATTTTACATTGGCGGTTTTCATTTGTTTCTTGTGTAGATACTTAGTTTTCATAAAAAAAACAAGTGTAGTGCAAGTTGATCAAGTAAATTAAAATTGGAAACTATTCTTTCTTCTTAAAATGAGATGTTTAAAATCCTAATAAATTAAAATAATTTCTTTGCAAAAAACAAAAGAATTATAATATTTTCGTTCCTATTCCTAAAAATAATGAATTGATTCACATTCTTATTCCTTCAAAAATGAATTGAATTAATTTCTTCGTTTGTTTCTCTAAAAAGAAATCAATTCCAGGAATTGTTCCTTAACACTGGTTTTTACATAGTTTTGCACAACTAACTCTTAAATTATATTCTTATTTTATTGAACTTTAAATTATTATTTCACCATGGTTTGATATTTTGATTTACATAACATGTATGAATCAGTTATAATATAAATGTAGGTATCTACTTACTACCTAGTACCTAAATAATAGGTATTATAAGTCATTATTAATTATAGGTGGGGACACACAATCCACTACATCGTCCTTGTATTATTCTCAATCACATCTAACCATCTCTTTTTCGATCTCTTTCAACATTTATTTTTATTACAATTTTTGCTGCTTTTGATTGCTATCTTCTCATGACATGCTTAACAATTGCAGTCTAATTTCTCTTATTTTACAAATAATTATAATTTAGTTAAATTTATCTTTTTGGATTTCATTTGTTATTCAAATACCTATCAATAAATTAATAACTTTTAATAATATTAATTGTATCCATAAAGAGTAACTTATTGAATACAACACATTTTATGATCCTAGTTATACTGCAAGCAGTTTCCTATCTGGAACTTTGATTGAAAATACCTTTTTTTTGTCTCGCAACAAATTCCTCTGAATATCCACTATGCACAAAGTATCCAACCAACATGATTTTTTTCTTTTTGAAAATTAACTTTCATCTATCTCTACAACTAATCCTGGACCACCAGGATATATATTTCCTAGTGGTTTATTTTCAATAGCCATCGCACATACTTCACGTAAGTAATTGTTCCAGTCAATTTTTTTATTTAAGTTTTAACCATAAAAACACAATAAAACTATACATAAATCACACGAGAATTTACGCGGTTTTTCTAAATTGTACATAAAATTGAAAATCTAATTGTATTTACGTGGTAGTTTACATTTATATTCATATTCAGCCGAAGTATCTTTGCTAGTTGTTTTTTCAATCAAATTAATTGAGGCCCACATTATATAATACATCCATTATACTTATTGTACATTCTTTGTATACAGATTGTATACAATTTTAAATAAAAAATAAAAAAACAAATAAATTCAATCAGACGAGTGTAAAGCTATTTATCAGATTTCTTAAAGAAAATAATTCTATGACACAGCTATTCTTGTTGTATTAAACTCGCATTTAAATATGATAACAAAAATATTAAGAATATACAAATAATGTACTTAATAAATTGAACGTGTTTTGAAAGTTTCCTAAACAGGTTTCTATTAAATATAAACCTAAATAAAACTGGTAATACTACCATTATTGAAAATAAAACTCAAGTTTTGTTAGGCAAATTTGAAACCTCTGTCCTTGTATGCTACTTGTCCAGTTCGGATTAAATCTTCACGACGGTCCTAAAATAAGTTATGATAAAAAATATGTTGCAATTAAAATTGTCTAGAAAGTAAATATTTTTATTTAATACATACGCGTTCTTTTTTAATACAATACGTCAATGTGCAATATGGTATAACAAGCAATAATACACCTAAAATTGAAGTTTTTGGATTTGGCTTGAAAAATTCATATCTTGTTGCTTTTAGAGACATATATCTTTGAACACCTTCATCAAACTAAAAATATTATACATATTTAAAATATTATTATAAATATAGAAAATTAAAATAACAATCAGGAAAATATTTCATGTAAACATACCAAAGTTCCACCATCCTTTTTAATGTTACGGAAAGGGTTTGAAGTATGCTTTATGTACTCTTGAGCAATAGCCTTACGTATTTCATTTTTTTTCTTTATTAAATCCGGATCATTAATAGTTTTATAAGGAGACGCATGAGCCATGTTAAATCTTTTTATTTAAATTTCAAAATCTATTAACTTTAATTTTCCAATAAATATAATTAAAAATGAAAAAATTGAATCACTATTTTTTTCTTATCAGTTTCACCTTTGAACCAGTGCTACCTTATCTTAGATCATATACAAATATGCATAGAATAATGTATATGATCTAAGAGTGTGACCAATGTCAAAAAAAATTAATAATAAAGAGGATTTACGCCAAAACACCAACTAAAAAAATAATTGGTTTTTGAACGAAAATAGAAACATATAACCTATTTAATAAAATAATGAAGTAAAAAAAAGTTCTTAAATGGTTAATACTCGTAAATAAATAATTTACCTAACTTTAAACTTTTAGCAAAATATTTTGTATGTAATAGGTATTATACCGGCAGTTAAAAAAAGTAAGATAAAATAATGGGGACGGGTGAAGCCACTGGTGTAGGTGAGAAGTTGAGAAGGTAGGATACAGACGGGAATTTAATGTATATATGCAAGCAACGATAAACCATTGCTAACGAAAAAACGATTCTGATGACTTCTCTAAAGTACCTCCTCAGTGAAATTTCCTTTTAGAAAAATGACTATCATTAAAAAGTTGGAATAAAAATACTGATAGAAAAGTTGTCCACAAAAAAAAAATATAAATAATAAACATCTTTGTAAAACCATAAGCTTTCTTCGCTTCACTCAGAATCTAAAAGAATGTATTTAGTTTTCGTATCGTTCAGTTTGTCACCGATCATGCTAGTGACGTATTTATGGGGGGGGGATATAGGGGATAGATCCCCTCCCTTGCACTTTTTTTTAATTTAGGTATAAACATGGCTATATGGCTGCAGTACTGATGCTATTTATAATTTTGTTATCCTGTGGGCTGCGAATAATATTACCCAATAATAACAACAAAATTAAAATAGGACCATATTCGGGAGAAGCCGGGTAAAACCCGCTAGTACCTAATAAAGAATAAAGANTCTAATCATTCCGGTCGTTGTGCATCGCATATTCCACACTCGCACCTCATTCCACTTTCCCGCATTCGTTGCAACGATTTATCCGCATTGCCATTGCACACTTGTTATTTTTATGTAATTCTTTTTTCGGTTAATAAATAAGTTATAAAATTGAAAAAGTTATATTTCAATGGCATCAAAAAAACCAAGTAGTAATAATTTATTATCATATTTTACAACGAATAAAAAAGCACGCACAGATTCATATGAAACTAATGAGGTAAGTCTAATTTATTAAATTTTAAATGCATACACAAAAAAAAATTTTATATCCCCCTCCTCAAGAAAATCTTATATACGCCCCTGGATCATGCCAGTGTATTGAGTTCTAATTATTAATTTAGTATATAAGGATTATAAACATTTGAAATTTTTAATAGCATTATTCATAGTACCTAAGTAATCAAATACGAATTCAACTAAATGCAAACATATTATTATAATATAATTTTTCTTTAAAGAAACGCGCGTTGTTTTGCAATTGATAGAATTCATATGTAAATCCAAATGGCAGAAAGTTTAACAATACCGAGTCCATAATACGTAAAAAATTATAACCGATTGTTATTTTTCGAAGTTAATGATTATGTTTTATCGGAAAATGATTTTATTTTTATTTGATTTGATTTGTTCTTGTACAGTTGTACAAAATACAATTTAAAATAAAAAAAAGAGAAAATAAAAATAAAAAAAAACACATTTTGTATATGTATCTTCCATGTCTAATTTTTAATAAATTCGATAGGTAATCTGTGTTATATAGTTTTTGGATTACTTTTCCTGAACAAACGCGATCATAGGTCAGTATCTGAAGTTTAATTATTTTATAATTTTAAATTTACGATTGCAAAATAAACGTGTAAAGTAGTTAAGGTTTGCATATTTTTTAAGTATTTTAATTTTGTGAAATATTCAAAAATAAATAAGTTAGTATTAAATAGTATGTATTCATTGCCCATACAAATATAGGTACCTATGTTTTTTGTTGTAACGAGGTCATACTTATGGGTTGCGTGGTCATTTAATCATGTTTATGATGATCTAAACCCATTACAATTTCCATAGGTATAACATAAGTTTATAAGTGTTGTGTAAACCCTTTCCTTTTATATTATACAATTTGTATAATATGTAAGAGGGTTTTGGCCATGTCTGGTTAGCTTGTTGTTTCCTGTTTATAAATATGTTCCTATAGGAAACCTTTTGAAACATATTGTATTAGAACAATATAAGAAAAAAAGTCAAGTTCATAATGTTCATTGTCATTGTGGTAATGAAATTATAATTCACTTTTTTTCAACATTCTTTTAAAAAGTTTATAAAGTAAACATAGGTTTAATTTAAATAAATTGTAAGGACTGTTATTCTTATACTAAAATGTATTTAATAAATTAAATTCAATATAAATAACTTTAAAATTATATAAAAATAACAAATGATATAACTATATTGTGTATATTGTAGGTATTTATATATCTTTTTTTTTTGGATTTAAATATTTGATCGCAGTAAGTTTTCAATAAGTCAGAGTGAATTGTTATATTTTTTTAACAAATATTTGATTATTATTGCATTTTTAATTATACATAATATCAAAGTTGCAATAATCACGCCATGTATTATTAATTGTTGTTTCATGCGTTTATTTAGTTTCAATCAATTTTTCTTAAACATTAAATAATAATTGATGTCATAAATAATTTCAAATTTTTTATAAGTGTAAATTTTCAATTATTTTCAGGTCACATTTACAAAAGCAGTTGTATAGTCTAAGGCCGTGGTGAGTTATATCCAGAATGAACACTGATACTAGAAATATTTCAGTAGAGAGGTTAGAAAATGATGAAACAAAAAGTAAAGAGGTAGTAAACAATCTTTTGAAAGAAACCACATATTTTTTTGGAAAAATACTGTCTTTTTGTTTTTGGTATTTTACAGATTGATTTAGAAGGGATCTTAGAACTAAATCCTCAACTACATTCAAATATTCCTACCATTACTAATTTGGTTGCTCAAAATGATTCTAATATACCCACTACTAGCAAATTAGCGAGTGTAAATATACCTAACTTTTCAAAATCAAACTAAATTTGTCATGATTATTTAAAAAAAAAATTTTTTGCTTATTTAGCTACTAGTTTGATACTATGATAGCTCGACAATCACAATATTTTTAAGTTTTATAAACTTTGAATTATTAGTGTAATTTTTATTTAAACTTACTTAGTTTATTATTTCATATTCAAATCAAATTGTTAGATTTTTTTCTCAATTTAAAATTATTTCTTGAGAATTTTGTTTGTTTTAAAAGTCAAACAGTTTTCATATAAAAATTTAATATCATAACACATAAATAGTTTAAAAAGATATTTAATGTAAAAAAAATAGTAATCAGTTAACTATTTTTTTTTTTTTTTTTTTTTTTTATGATTCTTTTTATACTTCATTATTTTTTTATACATTTATTGTAATATATTTAATTGATGAATGGTAATAATCCAATGTTTATTTCTAGTGTTCCACAAAAACTTCAATACAAAAATTTAGTAATAATAAAGGCAAGTTTTTGTTTTATTTGTTAAATTTAGATATTTCTATATAGTTATGTTGTTTTATTCATATTATATGTTTGTATTGTATTTAGAAAATTTTTGTTTTTACAGACATTATCATAGGAAAATGTTGGTAGATGATTTCAATATTAGTTATCTAAAAACTAAGTACTGATTAATTTATTTGTTTAAAAAATACCTAAATAAGAAAACATTAGTAGTCTAGATTTGTTTGATTGTTATAACTAATGTTTAACAATAATACATTTTGTTAACATTTATTTTAAGAATAATAAGTTTTTTTAATCATCCAGTTGACATAGTTTTTTAAAAATTATCAGTGCTTTATGGTGTCGATTCTTAGTTATGTTTCTCTGAATTAAAATTGTACAAACTATTTTTTTCGTTGACATTAATTAATTACAATTTATTGATTTAATTGATTTAGGTTCATATAAAGAAACAAAACCAATTAGTAAACAGACCAATCATTATTCACCAGACTCTGGTGAAGTTTTATTAACAACAGTACCTTGTACACCTTTAAACCCTCCATCCCAATATCAACAAATACCAGTATTAAAACCTGCTGATCTACCACCATCTCAGACTCGACCAACATACATTGTCGGACATAGCAATAACACTGTTGAAATAACCAGTGCACCTAATACTGCAATAACAAATGTAACAGCTGCTACAGCGAAAGGCAGACATAGTAATGTAGTTAAGGAAGTAGCAAAATTAAAAAAAAATCGTGAAGAAAGGCGACAGCGACAAGTTGAATTGAAAGAAGAAAAAGAAGCTTTCATGAACATAGATCCTGATAATCCAAATTGGGAATTTCTTGCTATGATAAGGTTTGTTGACTAATTTATAATTAGTTTTATCTAATATTTATTAAAAACAATAACAAATAACCGATATTTGTTGTTATATTTTAGAGATTATCAATCTAATTTAGAGTTTAAACCCTTAAGAGATTCTGAAGTAGTTGAAGATCATCAAATAACTGTATGTGTTAGAAAAAGGCCGCTCAATATAAAAGGTATGTTTTAATTTTAAATATATCTTGATGGATCGAATTTTGTATCACTATTATAACTTACAGAATCAGACAGATCGCATAGAATATAAAAAAAAAAAAAAATTATATCAATACACTTCTAATAAATGCGTACTTTTATTTATTTCTATTATATAAATCAATATTGATACTATTAATGAAAATAAAACTGACTACATTTAGTTTGATAGTAAGTTAGATCTGTAAAAAATGAGAAACCTGTGAGTTTGACATTCCATACAATAAAAATCTATTCAAATTATTATATAAACTAAATTAATGAGTTTTGAACCTATCAGTTACAGTAATTTTATTTACTGCTTATTTTTGGTTTTAGATTTAATTATTTATATTTCAGAACTTAATCGAAAAGAAGTAGATGTTATTGCGATTCCATCTAAAAATCAGGTTATTGTGCATGAACCTAAAAACAAAGTCGATTTGACAAAATATTTAGAAAATCAGCATTTCAGATTTGATTATGCCTTTGATGAAACTTGTAATAACGAAACAGTTTATAAGTGAGTCAACAAAATATTTTTCATTCTTTATTATATGTTAAAAAGTTTTATAAAATAACAAATACCTATTTAATAAAAATATAAAATTTTGAACTAGATTTTCTGCAAGACCTCTTGTGAAAACTGTATTTGATGGTGGTATGGCTACCTGTTTTGCTTATGGACAAACTGGTAGTGGTAAGACTTACACCATGGGTGGAGATTTTCATGGCGAAATACAAGACTTCAAAATAGGCATTTATGCAATGGCAGCTAAAGATTTTTTCCAGTTTTTAAAGTCTCGTAATTACTCACCATTAAATTTGGTTGTTACTGCGAGTTTTTTCGAAATCTACGGTGGCAAGGTAATTAAAAATTATAATTATTTATTTTTTGTTGTCATAAATGTTTATTTTTTCAGGTATTTGACTTGCTGAGTGATAAAGCTAAGTTAAGGGTACTAGAAGATGGTATGCAAAAGGTACAAGTAGTTGGTCTTACTGAAAAAGTGGTTACTTCAGTAGAAGAAGTATTAAAATTAATAAATGATGGTACCAATGCCAGGTAAACAGATTTTTTCATCAATAATTATTTAATAATATTTATTGTTATGGTATACAAATTTTTGTTTTATTATTATTAATTTTTTTTTCAGAACTTCTGGCCAAACATCAGCAAATAGTAATTCATCAAGATCGCATGCTTTTTTCCAAATTGTACTGCGTATACCTGGTCTAAACCAAATACATGGAAAATTTTCATTAATAGATTTAGCTGGAAATGAGAGAGGTGTTGACACAGCATCATCTAATCGACAAACACGTAAAATATTTTCTAATAATTTGTTTATTCCTTTGTATAATAACAGTATACAATTGTATTTATTTGTTATAGGAATGGAAGGCTCTGAAATAAATAGATCTCTTCTTGCATTAAAAGAATGCATTCGTGCTCTAGGAAAGAAAGGTTCTCATTTACCTTTCAGATCAAGTATATTAACACAAGTACTTAGAGATTCTTTTGTTGGTGAAAATAGCAAAACATGTATGGTGAGTATTGTGTTGAAAAATCTCAAATATTTTTAACAATATATATGCTATGGCTTTTTATATCATGCATTTTAGATAGCAATGATTAGTCCAGGAATGAGCTCATGCGAGCACTCTCTAAACACGCTCCGTTATGCTGACCGTGTTAAAGAATTGGACGCATCTGATCCTGTAGCTAGTGGTGTGGTTGCTTCTACATATTTTCCCCCCACAAGACATTCTTTAAATATTTAAAAATGTACAGTATATCAGCATAATGAATGATGATTTAGCTGCTCTTATATATTGCTTAATGTAAATATTTATTTTTATTTTTATTAATTAAGTTAATAAATACACCAATTACGGTTATAATATAATTTTTTTTATTTGGAATCAAACTTTATGCTATGAAATATAATTATATAAATTTATATGCTATTATTGAATTTACATGTAGAAATAAATAAATGAATCTGTCGCCTAGAATATTAAGATGTGTTTCAAATTAAAAATTCATCATCAGATAAATCGCAAAGTAAAAAAGTAAAACGTGAATGTATATGAGAAAATAAACGAAAAGTAAGAATATATACAGAAAAAATTATATAAATAAATCATTTTACATAGAAAAAATTTATTTTAATTGGAGAGATTATTTTAAATGAGTTGATTTCAAAATCAAACAAGTTATAACTTAATAAACCACATAAAACTATGAAAATAATCTAATAAAATATTAAAACAAAATAGTATAGTTAAATGATAAACTACAATTATTAACTATATACCTAGTAAAAAAATTAAAAACAAATGATTCAGAAATAGTTTCAGCTGATAAATCTAATGCTATTATTGTCACACTAATAAATTTCATCAAAAAACTTTGGATTTTAAAAATACTCAAAACTTAACATATTATCCAACTATAATTTACAATAAACAAATTAATAAACTAATAACAAATTCGAAAGAAATCATACCTAAAGTCTACAATAAAATATTATTAAAAACTGATTATAAAATAGAGGCTCCACATTTAGATTCATTTATAAAGTTGCACAAACAAGATAATCCGATTTGTCCATTATTTAACTTTAAAACTGCTCCATCTTATAACCTTGCTAAATATTTAGATTCTCTCATTAGATAAAAGTTAAACATGAATACTGAATACTAATACTCCTATAAAAAAAACACTTATAATTTCATTGAACAAATTAATAAAATTAATATTGAGCAAGTTAACAAAATGATTTTCTTGGTGTAAAAACTGTATATACATCTATTCCTAAACACGAAACAGTACATTTAAAAAAAAATAAACATAGTAATAAATTTAATACAATCGAAGTATAAGAAATTATTCAATCAATAAATTTAATTATTAATCAAAACTATTTCCAATATAATAATAAATTATGTTCACAAAAAAAAGGGTTAGTTATGGGTGTGAACCTTTAAATGCTCTTTTAACTGGAATTTGCATGCCAAATTATGAAACCAATAATACTATTAACAACAAAATATACAGTCCATATATAAAAGCATATTATAGTTGATGACATTTTATTTAGAGGTTCAAATAGACAAGTAGAAAATTTAGTTAACTACTTAAATAACAAAATAAATAAAAACATTCAATTTAAACTCGAAATACAAATAAATAATAAATTCAAATTCTTAGATGTTAAAGTTTCCATAGTTAGAAGTAAATTCGATTTTAGTATTTATAGGAAACTTACACAAACTGATGCTATAATACCACGTGATTCTAACCACTTTAATTCTCGAAAAATATCACTGTTTATTCAGTATTCTATAGGTTTGAATGTATTCCATTAAATAAACATAATTATCAACACAAGTTTAATATCATCTATGATATAGAAATAATTTCAATTTAAATACTATTAAAAAAATTCATAAACATATTAAAGAAAAAAAAACACAACTCATCAAATAATTATGAGTTATTACTATTATAAGAGATAACTATTATAGTATGAAATATCAACATAATATATCTAACAAATTCTCTAAAATTCTGAACAAGAATACAGAAATGTAAAAATCGCTTTTAAAACTAATAATAATTTAATCAAACATGTAAATAATAGTACTAATTACTTCACAAAAATCAACCTTATTTTGATAATGCTGGTATATATAAATTTAAATTGCTGAATTTGGATTTTATTCATGTATTAATAATGTAACATGACAATCTAATACTTCTAGTTTGTGCATATCATTTTTCTGTTAAGAGAATATTACTAAATAATATTCATTCATAATTTTTTTTTTTCAATTACAGATCATTTTAGTATTACCTTATCTATTGACTTAAATGAAGGAGATCCTTTTTGTCTATTAATACTAGTAATAATGGTAATATTTCTATTATTTTAAGTTGGAGCAAAGTTGCTGGTAGAAAAGTTGTCCACAGAAAAAAAAATTAACATCTTTGTACAACCATAAGCTTCTTCTCTCCAATCAGAATCTAAAAGATTACCCTTAATTCAAATTAATTATGCTACCTACAAATTAACAAACTTCAATATTCTAATAATAATCATTGATCTTAACCTTATCAATAATATTCAAAACATTTAAAATAAATAAAAAAACAACACACATTATAGTAAAACCAGTAAATCCCTTGCTACACTCAGAATCTAAAATAAGTATAATATATTTACTGATAAATTTTTCTTAATTTTAAAATATATAGGTAGTACTATAGTAAGTATTAAATTGTCAGCAATTAGTTATACTTAGTTTTTAATTTTGAATACCAATATTAAATATGCTTGCAGCCTGCAAGTATAAAAGAAAATTATAGGTAGCATAGATATTAAAATATTTTGAAAATATGCACCCTAAATGATTCATTCAATTATTGTAAAATATTACATTGTATCTTATCTTAATTTTGATACCTATTTATAAAAAAAAAGACATCATTTGTTAGTACTTAATCACAGTGTTGACCTGGCTAGGGTTACAAACACAATTTATACTCCTTTTTTTTTTTATAGGTATTACTTAACATTGAAACAATTAATCAAATTTGTCATGTGTGGGCTCTTACATTGTGAAATAAGGTTTTCAATTTACACAATTTTCACAATTTGAAAACAGTTTTTAAGGTACAGGAGAAAATATGTAGCTTGGATTGTTTACTTGCCAGGCCAATACTATGTGATCATATTATTATATTTGTGCAAACTTCATTAAATTAGTTACAAAAGTTGAACTTTATACCACAATATTTGTTCATATCACAGTTTAAAACAAATGAATCAGTAATTTAACAATATTCATAGATATTAGATTACTAATATAACAAGACATTACATCCCAATGGATAATATCGTTAAGAATCTAACTTTAATAGCAACATAAAACATGAAAAACCAACATATTATTTACTATTATGGTTTTGTTTTTTAATATGATTCTGCAAAAGGCTCATTACGTCATTATCAAATTCTTGTGGTGGCGACTTAGATCCAATAGTCCAAGCATACAAGTCCCATTCATCATGTTCGCTATTGATCAATGCATCATACTTTTGCAACTGGGCACGATCAAATGTATTTAAATACTTGTCTGCAAATGAGGTAAAAATAATACAATTTTCTAATATCCCTCTTTTTCTTGATTGGTATATTAAACGGCTCCTCATTAAATCCATTGAAGAATCTGATGGTGTTTTAATATCAATAATTTGATCATAATTGCGACTTTTGATAGTCAATAAATTAAATTTTTTCTGAAATCAGAAAAAAATAAGGTATTAATTTCTACTTCAATATATATTTAGTATATTATTATTACTTATAATTTAATATTTTCAATGTATAACTAATGAAATTATAAATAATTTGTTGCATACATACATTTTTGTTTTATATGACATGAAAAAGTGATGCAATTATTATTATTTTATTTTGAAACATTGTTTATACTTTTCCCAACTTCATAATAAAATTGTTTAACATTCTTATGCAAGTTATTCTAAAATATTTACTATCTACCATTTTTTTTTTTTATTATTGATTTTAGTTCTGGAACAGAAGTGCATGTATTATTGGTATAAATCTAGTTTGGGTCCTAAGCTCATTTTTAAAATTTTTTTTTTCAAAATGTGTGTTTTTGGCCTTAAATTAAGAATCTAAATAAAAAAAAAGAGGATGAACTTCATTTGAAAGTTATGTGGAAAAACTTCATGAAGTTCGAGTTTCCTGTTTCATGTATTTCTTAGTGAGAATTTAATATTTTCAAACTTTGTTTTCTTCAAAATTTATGTTTTTTAATACTTAATCCATTGGTATAATCAAAACTTACCTATTATACTTACTTTTAAAGTTATTATACATAAACCTTAAAAATAGCATTTTTGGAATTAATCAAAGATGTGGTCGAAAATACATTTTTTAAATTATTATTATGATTTGTATTTAATGATATTTTGATAACAAAGTTTTTTTTATTTAAGTCTGAATAAGTTGATCTGGCTTAATTTTCCCTATTTCTATATTCTACGAGACGTGATTTTGCACAACAAATCAAGCATTATTTTTGATTAAAACAATCCGAGCGAGTGAGTGATCCTGCCAGGTTTTTAGGTGCACCCAAAATTCTTTATGGACAATAATTTCAAAAGTAAGTATGATAGGTAAATTTTACTTATATTAATAGATTAAGCATTAAAACACATTTTGAAAAAAAAGATTTGAAAAATGAACTTGAACCCTAAATTAAATTTGTTCCGTATTATTATGTATTCGGTACAATTTACCAATAAAGAAAAATATTTTTATAAACAAACACAATCATTTTGAAATGTCAATATAAGTACCTACTCAAATAATATACAATAAAATATTAAAAAGTTCAATAATTACATAAACTAGTAGATTATATGAAATCAACTTATACAAATTTTACGAATTAATTACTAAATATCAATGAAAGTAAAAAAATTTAAATTATACAAAAATTAATTTAGGGTTCTATTATAATAAGTATACCAATATAATTTATTTATTAAAAAACATATTTTTACTCCATAATACATTTAATATTAAATCCGTAGATATGAATTAAAACGATAATATACAATTTACATACCATTAAAGAATGTCTGCAAACATTAAATATTTTATTCATTGTGACTTTTTCTTAAGTTGATTTTATATTTTTGTTGATTCTTGATTAAAAGTTGTTTTCTTTAATATAAATTAACATATTAATAATGAAGAATTATCTTCTTATCATTATCTGATGAAAAAATGTGTATTATCACTATGTATTAGTATCATAGATATACAAATACTTTTTAGAATAGATATTAATTCTTTAATATCTGTTTTTTAGTCCTTGGACTCAATTTTCACACCATAGATATTAAATAAATTATATTATGTAATAATAATAAATAAATTATCATCTCCTAATACTGTTATCTATTTGTGTTAAGACCTCTATGGTCCCCACATATTAATATTTGACAATGCATAATTCTTTTTTTTTGTTGTAGAAAGGGATATTTACATGTAATTTCATATTACAAATTATCTTTTAAGTAGCTTTAGTTTACCTAATTTTTTAGATATTTAAGTTTTTTTTTCGAAAATTGTTTAATATGAGATTAATATAAGATTTTTATATTCTAAAAAGATACAGACTTACTTGGCATGATGGGTGGACCACTGTTGTATATAAAAGATGGGGAAAGTAGAGGGGAAATTTAATGTATATCTATATGCAAATGATTAACCATTGCTAACAAAAAAACGATTTTGAGCGCAAAATTTGGTCAATAGTATTACTTTATCAACAATACATATGTCATATTATGGTAAAATAAATACATATGTATTACATATTTCCTTTAATATTGTACATATTTTTCTGTTTTTTTCCCATTTATTAGAAAAACTGCTAGGAAAATCAAAAAATGACCTCCCTAGAGTACCTTCAATAGTTTTAATAAACATTTTCAGTAAAGAATATTAGATATAACATAAATTTATTTGATGTACATACAAAGTTAAATTTTTCAATAATATAAACATATTAAAGTGATCTATTTAAGTTTCATTTTTGAACGTAACTCAGCTAATGTAATAAGAATAGCTTCTTCAGTTCTAATAGTTCTAGAACCTTGATTTGGACAAGTATTTAAATAAATATTAAATAAACTTGAAGGGTTTTCTTCGCCAATGTTTGGATCAGCTTCTAATGCAGATTCAAGTCCATGAACTCCTCCAAAACAAATTAAAGCATGTTTAAACTTGCTTAGCTCATCACTATTAACTTCATCTACACTACGGCCTTTATCAGATGTTCCGATTTTTAAATCATATCCACCAGAATATGGACAATTGGTAAATACCTCATTAATCGATTTGGCATTTCTTACTGTATAGCCCCAGTAAATACCAGCTTCTATTTTTGGAGTACTAGGAGCAACGACTATACCATTTTGACGTTTGGAATCGCTCGAATTAGGTATTAGTTTGACAGTAACTCGTACATATGGTTGAAGACATTTTTCAACATGTACATGCTTTCTAAGACCCACATCTACATTGGAGCCTTTACCTTTTTTTGGTGGAAGTGTTGACACCACACCTTCCCTACAAAACAATGTGTCGATTAATAAGGAAAAATATAGCTTCAAATTAAAGTTATTTGAATTATAATTTACCGGAATGGGACATTATCTTCTTGTCTAAAATGATGCGGTGCATCTAGTGGGTTCAATACTCCTGTATATTTTAAAAAATTATGGATCGGAAATAATATTCTTCTTAAGTATTGAGGGCACTCTAAGTATTGTAAAATAACAGCCAATTGTTTACATGTCTTTGAACCACCTTCAGTGTTTTTGTTTGCCACCATTACATTAGTCTGCTCACCCACATCATCAAATACTACAATCTAATGAAAAATTATTTGAAATACTAGATAATAAAATTAGATAGGTAGTGAAAATAAAATTAAAAAAAAAAACAAACCTCATCAATTTTATAAATGCAAGCAGCTCTTGCTATTTGTCCAGCCAGATAAGTTCTGAATTCTGGAGACTGAGTGTTATCTAAAATAGATCCAGGCACAGCTATGGTTACAGTTGGCAGTTCTTTTGCTTTTTTTGTTGCTACTTTTTTGCTGACTTCAGAATTTTCTGTAATTTTAATATTCTTTGTGTTTTCTCCTTCAGAAATGTCCTCCTTTGCTGTATTTATTTCAACATATTTCTTTTGCTTCTTAACTTTTCCTATTGAATTTTTAGTGTCATTCTTATTTCTAACAATTTCTAAATCTAAATGTTTGTTTTTCTTTTTTTTTTTCACTTTTTCAACTTCATCAATCTTACGTTTTTTATCATTTTCTACAGCATTACTAATGTTTTCAATTTCAAGCGATGCCATTATGATTGAACCTCTTAATATTTAACCAAATTAATTTTTTTTTTAAGTAATAAGAACTAGGTATAGACAAGTATACTAAATAGTAAATATTATGACATTAAAGACAGAACTTGGTTTGTCACGTGTGTGGATCTTATCAATATTAATATTTAACATTTGTGATTGTGTGTAATCATATAAACAAAAAATAGTGTTCCGTGTTGAAAATCTACAATGTGTAGTTTTACAACACTATTAAGTATCAATTGATGTAAATAATCATTAACATACAAACAAAGACTAGCAATATTAATTATATTAATTTAAATAGTTTTGTAATCAGTATGATTATTATATGAATTCATAAAATCATAATCGTATTTTATTTTATGGAATTAAGTAATTATACCGATTGTAACTACTTATTTTCAAATATTAGGTTATCAAAGTTCAAGCTATAATGGAATTTTACTGATAATAATACAATATATGCCGGGTTTAGCGGTTACATATCTAGAGCCAAAAAACCTAGAGGCCAATTTCAGATTTTATTGACTCAACACGTGTCTGTAAACTATTTTTTTGTGTAGTTAATCGGTAATCCACATTCGTAATAACCAAAATCGTACATTTTGTTAAGTTTTTTAAATCATGGCGGCTACTGATAATTTAGGTAAATTTAATTAAATAATATGCATTTAAAGTATGTACATACAATGTACAATTTTCAATAACTGAAATAAATTATCTAGATCCCTAAAATTGTATTAAATAACCTAGTGTAATCACTAAATTTTAAATTTAATTAAGTACATAAAAATGTCTGTGATTTTTGAATGTTTAAAATAATTAATGAGTAATAATTATTTTATTCAGATATTTTAGATATACTTGGTTGTGTATAAGTGATCTGAAATACACATTTTTACATACCTAAAATATGCCATACACTTATACCTTTTTAAATTTATATTAAATTGTCTTGTAATAAGTTTATAAATTTATTCATAGGTTTCATTTTTTTTTCAGCTCTTATTAGTGTGTCAGATAAAACTGGCCTATTGGATTTGGCAAAAAGTTTAGTTGAAGCTGGTTTCAAACTACTAGCTAGTGGAGGAACTGCATCTTTTATAAAGAACGATGCAAAATTACCAGTTATATGTGTTGAAGAATTTACCGGTGCTCCAGAAATACTTGGTGGACGTGTGAAAACTCTTCATCCAGCAATTCACGGAGGTAAATATTATAATTTATTATACTTACTGTAAATTTATCTTTTAAGTTTTGAATAATGATATTTCGGTTTCTTCTAGGAATTCTTGCTCGTTTGACACTTGCTGACCAAAGTGATTTGCAAAAACACAACTACAGCTTGATTAAAATTGTAGTGTGTAATTTGTATCCATTTGAAAAGGTCATTTCAAAACCTGATACTAATATAAGTGATGCTGTAGAAAATATTGATATTGGAGGTGTAACATTATTAAGAGCTGCTGCTAAAAACCATGAACGTGTTACTGTTCTTTGCAATCCTATTGATTATGCAGAAATAGTAAAAGAAATATTATTGAACAAAGATACATCTCTAGAAACGCGAAAAAAATTAGCGCTTAAGGCATTTACACACACGGCTACATATGACGATTGTATATCAGATTATTTCCGTAAAAAATTCTCTAGTGGTGAAAGCCAAATGAATTTAAGGTATGGCATGAATCCACATCAATGTCCAGCACAACTTTTTACTACTGAATCAAAATTGCCTTTAAAAGGTAATGTATTTTATATTTAATAAGTATAAATATTAGTTGGAAATTATATATTTATGTTATTTATTTATTTGTTTAGTTTAGGTGAATCAATAATTTAAATTCATTATGTAAATGATTTTTAGGGCTTAGGCAACTATATACTATTTTTTAAGTAAAATATTTAAAATATTAATATTTAACCTAGTGTTTTTTGCATGGTGCTAAGACTACACTAAAAATTAACACAAAAATGTATTCATTCAAATTTAATTTTCTTTTTATAATAATAATATATTAAAGCAACCAAATTTACAGAATAAAGTAAAAATAGTAACAAAGTAACATAAAATTGCAAACTTATCCTACAGGCAAAATTTGTGTCGGATGAGTTGAGTTCATAAATTAAATAAAATTAATAAAATCAAACAAACAACATAAAACTTAAATACAGAATCAAAATAGTTTACTATTTTATACGAAATACATGATTTTTATAATGTTTAAAATTACTAAAAGAAAAGACATTTACGTAATAATAAAATTCCTATAATTTCCAAATTTGGTTTTATTAAAAGGTAAATTAAGTTTATTATTGATTTTTAATCTTGTATTATAAGCATGCAATGGTTGATAATTACTAATAGTAGGTATAATTTTAAACATTTATAAGAAAGTTTGATATTCATATTTCAAATTAAAAGTTCAAATATTAAGATCAGAATATAATAAAATAGTTGAATATAATCTAGATTTATTTAAAATAATTTTAATTAAAGAATTAATAGTAATATTTAAGACATTTAATATGGCTAAAATAAGTACTACCCCATACCAATGAACCATATAAATAGACAGATTGTGCTAAAGCTAAAAATACGACTTAAAGATTTTAAATCTAATATATTAAATAGTATTTTAAATTTATAAAATAATTTTCTAATTATATTATTTATTGAATAGATGTGTTCTATAAATTTAAGCCTATGATCAAAAATTCCGCCTAGGTATTTCACACTATAAACTCACACTATAAATTAATATATTTGCAAGGTACATTTAAATATTTACATCTATAAGAATGTGTACAAATGGAAAGTTAGTACTAAAATTATAAATGCTATTATTGTTGCAAATATTAAAAACAACATATTTAGATTTACTTAAATTTAACTGAAAGTTACTATTATAACACCATTGCTTGATTAAATCAAGACAAAAATTTGCTTCCTTTATATAGATCATTATAATTATTATTTTTTAGTAGCACAACTGTATCATTAGTGTAACAAATAATATCAGCATTAAGGTTAAGGTTTAAAAAGCCATTTATATAAATAATAAATAATATTGAACTAAGAACAATACTTTGTGGCACTAAAAAACTATTTATACGAATATCGCTAAGAATACTTTCTAAACAAACTAGTTGAGGCCTATTAGAAATAAAAGATTTAATTAAATTTAGAGCATTACCTCCTATGCCACATAAATCCAGTTTTTTAGTTACAAATTAGATTAGATTATATTTCATCAAAAATACTTTTACCAAAATTAGAGTAATAATAATTAAACTCATTTACTATTTCATGTCTGTTATTCATAGTAATATTGGAATCATTTCTAGTCAGAAAGTTAATGAGAGGTTCAACCCTCTTAGTACTGCATGAAGCTTTGTTTATTAAATTCCATGTAGTTTTCATATTGTTATGGGGTAAAGAAATTAAATTACTATAATATAAACAAGAACTTTTTTTATAAGAAAGTTCAACAGATTTCTGTATTTTTTGTAGTGTTGTTTGAGTTTTAAATCAAAAGGTGCTTTAAGTTTTTGTTAGTATAATTTTTGTCTATTTTTAATTGAAATAAAAAAAAAAAAATACTATTAGATATAATAGATATTTTAGTAGTACTAGTAATTAGATCAGCTATTATAAGGTTACATTTCTCTACTAATATGTCAACATTATTCCAATCATATAAGGAAATTAAAGTATTTAACAAATTAAAGTTAATAATTTGTATCATGATATTCCTATTAGATTCGTTTTTTTTTTTTCTTTAAATAATGTTCTTTTTAATAAAAAGTGCTAAACTAAAATGATCCTTAATATCAGTTTCAATTACAAAAGAATTAGCATTTGAAATATTTATATTTCTTTAAAAATATTATCAATACAAGACATTGAACTATCAGACACCTTAGTGTAACAGTTAATACATGATAAAAAAAATGCAAGAATATTTAAATAATTAGAGGAATCACTAGAATTTCCAAGTATATCAATATTCACATCACCACAAATAATCACTTTGTCATTATAAGAAAGATTAGCCAAATAAATATCCATGCCTATTAAAAAATCATCAATAATACAAGGTGATCTATAAATTCCAATTATTTTGTTAATATCCGAATTAAATTTGAAATTATTTACAATAGAATCGCAAGCCAGTAAAATATTTATAATATAAAACAGTTTTAGTAGAATGCTCATCTTCATAATTAAAAACATTAGTTTTCTTTTGAGTACTAAAGTTTTGGGAGGAAGAACAAGAATCACACATCCATCTATATTTTTGTGTGCCTAATTTATTAAAATTAGAAGTGTTATCAAATTGAGTACTCAAAGGATGAAAATGCAGTTTGCATCCAGAACATGAAATTTATTTTGTTGGAGACACCATTTTCTTACAAACCACACAAGGCATTATAGAAATAGAATAAAAGTAAACGATAGGTAAACAATAAACACGATTAGATAAGATAACGTACTGACAGCAACTAAACGCGACCGATCATCATGAACAATTGAGTAGAACTGCAATCAACTTAGATAGTTAAAATCAATTATTATTTAAATATATGTAAATAACAAAAACAAATCTAGACCATAAAAATGTATTTTCATACAATTATAGTGCTATACTATTATTTTGTAATACAATTTATATTATTGTTATTATTACAATTAATACTTATTAAAATTGTAGTTATCAATGGTTCACCGGGGTACATTAATTTATGCGATGCCTTCAATAGCTGGCAGTTGGTTAAAGAACTTAAAGAAGTAACTGGTCTTCCAGCAGCTACTTCTTTTAAACATGTCAGTCCTGCTGGAGCAGCCTTAGGTGTACCATTAAATGAAATTGAAGTAAAATAAAATAATGTTTGACATTAATTTGTATTTTTTATAATTAATTTAAAACATTATAATTAGGCTTCATTATGTATGGTAAGTGATTTACTTGAAATTATGACTCCACTTGGATCTGCATATGCTCGTGCCAGAGGTGCTGATCGTATGTCATCATATGGAGATTTTATTGCTTTATCAGACACTTGTGATTTAGTTACAGCTAAAATAATTTCCAGAGAAGTAAGTTAATTAATAATCTGTTATATTATAATTTCATTTACTTAATTAAAATATATTGAATGATTTTTAAGGTTTCTGATGGTATAATTGCTCCTGGATATACTGATGAAGCTTTAAATTTGCTCAAGAAAAAAAAAGGAGGAAATTACTGTGTCTTACAAATAGATGCCAACTATACACCTAACTCTGTTGAGCGTAAAGTTTTGTTTGGCATGACGTTAGAACAGAAACGGAATAATGGAAAAATTGATGAGAATCTTTTTACTAATATTGTAACTAAAAGACAAGATGTAAGTTGGTTATTATTTTATTTTAGTTGTTCACAGATTTGTTAAGAAATCATTGACACAATGATTATACATATAATCTGTATTAGATGACAGAAGCAGCTAAACGTGATTTGATACTTGCTACTGTAACATTAAAATACACCCAGAGTAATTCAGTCTGTTATGCTTTCAATGGTCAAGCCATAGGAATCGGAGCTGGACAACAGTCAAGAATACACTGCACTAGACTAGCTGGTGATAAAGCAGATAATTGGCAAGTCAAATTTATTACTACATTTGGTTGAATAATATTAATTTGATTGATTTACAGGTGGCTTAGGCAACATCCATATGTTTTGGAAATGAAATTTAAAAAGTCTGTCAAAAGAGCTCAAATAGCAAATGCCATTGATGACTACATTGGTAATACAATTGGACATGGACTTTCTCGAACTCGGTGGGAAAGTTTATTTGAAGTAATTCCTGCAGAGTTAACACTTGAAGAAAGACGTATCTGGTCCACCAAATTAAAAGGAGTTGTGTTGTCATCTGATGCATTTTTCCCCTTTAGTGACAATATTGAAAGGGCTGTACAGGTGTGTTTAACAACAATATAGATATTTTTGTTTGTATTAAAATTAAAATATGTGAATGTTTAATAATGTAATTTTATATATTATTTCAGAGTGGAGTTGAATATATAGCCTGTCCATCAGGTTCAACAAATGATCAAGACGTAATCAACTACTGTGATGATCAAAACATTGTGTTAACTCATACCACTTTAAGATTATTCCACCATTAATCCAATAAACTCATATTCTTAGATTTATATTTCATTCAATCTGTTATAATATTCAATATATACATGAATTAATCAAACAAATTCAACTTAAATTAAAATATTTTTTTAAAAGTTAATATGTGAATAAAATTATTTAACATTTCATTTTAAAATAAATACGCTTAAATCTCAATTACTCCAAAAAAAAAAATGTTTTAATATATCAATAGTTATTTTATTATTTGATTTAAAGAACTGTATAAAACATTTGATTTAATTCTTTCTCTTCTTATCAGGAGTGATCAATCTATCATAAAATACTCCTTATTTTGAAAAGTATTAACTTTTTCCAGAATTCATTTTTTAGAACATTAAGGAAATAAACTGCTCTACAATTATATATTTATGTTATTTTTTGTCACCCTTATTTTTGAGGGGTAAAACCACTACCTACTTTTGATTTTCAAATGGTAACCTGTATTAAAAATTCCATAAATAAACGAAGTATTAGTTAAAATTAATTTTTAATTTTTGTCAAACCGTTGATGAGATATTCCACTTTTAAGTTTAGCTTTGGGGGAGTGTAGTGGTGCATTATTAACATGTTGCACCACGTATAAATGATCAAAATTTCAACACCATAATTTATATTAACTAATACTTTACCTCTATTTATGGAATTTTTAATATAAGTTGCCATTTGAAAATCAAAAGTAAGTAGTGGTTTTACACCCAAAAATAAGGGTAACAAAAAAATAACATTAATATAAAATTGTAGAGCAACTTGTTTCTTAAATATTCTGGAAAACCAATTCCAGAAAAAGTAAATACTTTCTAAGATGTGAGTGTCTTATGGTAGATTGATCATCACCTTGTATAGAGAATGTTCAAATGAAAATTTATAACATTATCTAATAAACGACGGTTTTATTTTTCTAGAAGATAATGATTAAAAACATATGTTTATCATGAATGCTTGTTCTATAAATGTTGGTAATTTAAGATTACTATGTAATTTGCCAGCAAATGATTTTCAAATAAACCATGTCCTACATTGCAGTTGTTAATTTATGTGTTTTTTGGACGTAATCAAAAATTTTAAATATGAAATAAACAAAATCTAGGTAGGTTTTGATATATGTATCAAACGTTTAAAATAATATCATTATGCACATGAATTTTTCACAAGTTGTTTAAAAATTTGATAAATTTTTTTAAAATGAATTAAATTTTGTAGAAAATTGTATGAAACTTTGTGCAACTATTTTAACAGTATACATAAAATGGTTGTTTTTTTTTTCTTCTACTTTGTTCATAGTAATTATATCTGAAAAAGATATCCTAGGATAATGGGACAGGTGCAGCCACTGTTACGTATAACTTAATGTATGCCTATAAGCAACAATAATTGATTCTGAGCAGAGTTCAGTTGATAGTGATGCTTTATAAACAATATATGTAATTTTATAGTAAACTATACAAGCTTTATATATTTTCTTTAATAATATTAATATTTTTTTAATGTTGTACCGATTTTTCCCTGTTTTCCTGTTTTATCTTGGTTTTTCACATTTGCTGGGAAAAATGAGAAAATCGAAAAATTACCTTAAAGTACCTCCCCACATCAATTTGCTTTCAGAAAAGGTGCTACACTTAGAAATCTGAGCAAGTTTTCTGGTAGAAGTTGTTAACAGAAAAAAAAAATAGGCATCTTTATAAAACCTTAAGCTTTGCTTCAATCAGAATCTAAATTAACCAAAATAATATAACTATTTTAACTTGTGCCATTTCTCATGAAAATATACACAATTTTAATATTGGAAAAATAAATGGAATTAAAACTAATTTTAATGAACTTATAGTTAATAATAAAAAAAAAAATGCAATAACAATTTATTTTTACAATAATATAAAACATAGGTAAGCTTTTTGAATTGAATTTTCTTTTTTTATCACAATTTTTTTCTTAGTAAATACAACTTAATATAATAATTATTATTGTGATGTGATATCATATCACTACACAATATTTTAATTATAGGTTATTATAAAAATAGAACTGTAGCTATGAATAATACAATTCAAATTTTTTTTCAATAAATTAATAAGATTTGGATTCTTATTAGAACAAGTCTGATGAATTTGTGACTATCTTGTTGATTTATTGAAAATCACATTTTAATTAAAATAATTATTACAACTCTGTCAATTGATACATGTTGCCAAATTATTATTTACTTTGTTCAAAATCATCTACATAAATCACTTACCGAGTCTCGTGTACATTGTGAACAATCAATTATATTGGTTAAAATTGGTTCATCTAAAAATAATTTATTATTAACCTAACATCAAAATTATTGACACTTAACTTTTATAATAATATATATTATACCTTATTTAGGATCTTTAAGGGATATAGTGCATTTTGAGGACTAGTTTTCTAACCAGTTTAAGATTTGTAGTTGTAATATTATTTGAATTACAACTATAATAAATTTAAACATAATAATAATTGTTAATCATAGAATTTATAAATTCTTATTCCATTTATCATTTTGTATGCATTATTAATTTACTAGTCGTTTATTTTTTGAATTTAAATTAATTGTAGAATTTTCCGAGCTAGTTTCAGAACCTATTAGGTAGAATTTAAAGTTTTAAGTTAATGCTAACAAACCATTGTATTCATAATCCCACAAATATAAGTAACAATGTTACATTTGACAATATGATTTTGTAGTTATGAAATTCAAAAAAAAATGTTATAATTCATGAATAATACAAGATAGTTCTAATTATTATACTTTATTAACAAAAATTACTTTTATATTGTAAACCGTTTCAATATAAAATATCACTATAGTTTAAATTTAATGACAAAAAGTATAATATAAAAAAATAAAACATTCATAATCTAATTAATTAAAAAAATGTTCACAATTTTTATAAAAATGAAAACTCTCCTACAAATTACAATCATTATAATATTTTGCATTTTTAATGCGCTCCTAAAAACTAACAACTTTGGACTTCGGTATCCCGATTTTTTAAATTAGACAGATGGCAACCCTGTTACTTAAAAATGGTCGAACGTTGAACCAATAGCCATTTTTTAAATGTACTGCACTTTCCTCACCACCATTCAATAGTGTTGGTGAACAATAATGAGTAGGAAAGAAGGCGATAATTAGGATTAACCATGGATGAAATACTTTTAAATTTTAAATTTTCCATGAAATTGATTGTTATTATTTCCCATAGAGTAATATTATTCTATATACATTATTTCCACTGTAATAGATGATAAACATGATAAACTGATAAATAATAACAATTTTAATAATGTAAATTAAAATATTCAATCATTCTTTCCATGACTGGACCTAACTAGCACTATTTCTCACTCAATATAGGTTCCGCGTTTCCTTCTCTAAGCACAGTTCATTCATTAATATGTTTACGGATGAACCACGATTAAAGATATATATATAAAATATATCTTTTAGTCGAACCCAAGGTGGATTAATAAGGTGTAAACAACTGACTTATCAGTTGGTTGAAAACATTACTGCAGTTAAAATTGCCGCTAGGTTCGCTACCTACCCTATTAATCCTCGTTTTGTCGAACATAGTCTAAAAATTAAAGTAGTCAGATAAGACCATAGAATATAGATAAGACATCTATTCTTTTCGCTCCTTTTTTCATTAATAGCAATTAGAAAATATTACAGATAATTTGTTTAAAGTTTATATTTGTGGTATTAGTTTTATTTAATATTTAACATTTGTTTAGTTTTTAAATTTCATTTTAATATGTTTTTTTAGATAGTAAATTGTTTTATTATTTACAGTTTTTTTTACAGTAGTGTAAAGATTATTTATACATTTAAAGACAAAGATCTCTAATGATATTCTGTTTAAAAACATTTCCATTATTATAGTTATTAAATTAATTTTTAACGAACTCGTGTGTCTATAAATTTAATTACTATGTCATAAAAATACAAAAAAATTATGAATCAATTTGTTAAAGATACTTTAAATTTGGATTTTCCATTTAGGGAAGCACAAGTGGATTTGTTGTGTAATTTACTTGTAAATGTTAGCACATTTAATCCATTTACATACATGTCTATTTAAGTAAATAATATAAATAAATATTGTGTTATTTATGTGTAGAATCAATCTGTTTTACCGCCATGTTTATTTATACATGGTCCACCATCTTCTGGCAAGACATGTTTAGTTACTCGTTTGTTACATTTAATTGGTGATTCAATTAAATCATCAATTGTGAATTCTGTCAGCTGTTATACAAATCGAATACTTTTTGAACTTATTTTACATGATTTATTAGGTAATTAAATATAATATTACTACTAACAGGTTTAACTGTGTTTAATATATTATATGTGTATATATATGTTTATAGAAGATACAGAACTTAACAACACAAGGTGTGACCATTTTGTGCAGTTTTTAAATGTTTTAAAACAAGCTAGAATTCAAAATGAACGAGTCATTATTGTTTTGGATAAATGCGAGATGTTGGAATACAACCAAATACATGTACTATCAAAACTACAAGAATTAATTAAAAGTTATGAACTTTGTGTTATATTTATAAGCCAAGTGTCACCGACTATATTTGATGAAGACATTGATTTTATACCAGTAATATTTGAACAATATAATAGTGGTAATTTTTTTTTACTACTTTTTATTAAATAATATGATGTATTTAGAGATGCTAAGAGGGGATGGGATAGTTGCCACACAGTACCAAAATTGTGATATTTGTAATTTGTACTATTTATAATAAATATTGTATTTTTAAGGAAAAATATTACTTAGCTATTTATTTTTGAATTTGAAGAATTTGATTGATAGGTACTGTAAATCTATGATTCAATAATAGGGAAAATTAAATTAAAAATAAATTTATCCTGGGAAGAATTAGAAAAAGGAGCTAGAACATAAAATTTAACATCGTCCTAGGGTGCTTAAATCCCTAGCTACACATTATTTCATATTAATAAGAAAAATATTGATAAATAATAATTTATTATTTTCTATAAAAATTATTTTGTTTTGTTTAGTTGAAATAAATGAAATTCTATCAAAGGAAAAACCTAAGAAATGGAGTAAGGAGGTCTACAACAATTTTCTAACTGTTTTTTGTGGATCTTTTATTGGCAACTGTCGAGATTTAGTAGAATTAAAACATTTGGTAAGTATACAAAATATGAGTTACTCATTACGTAATATATTTTCAATTGTTTTATTATATAGGCTAACCTTCTATTTACTAAGTATGTAGAGCCAATAAAAGATGGACAGTGTACTGAGCTAAACCAAAATTTACTATTCAGAAAAATAAGCCCAACTATTCAATTATTGTTGAATAATGTTTACCTGGCTACTAGGTATATACATTTTATTTTTATTTTTTTTATATACTTACCACTAGGTTAATATTATAAAATGTCTGTTATTATGAAAAATCTAAAAGATTAACGAATTGTTAAATGAAAATGACAATGATGATTTAAGAATGTTTTGCACAAGAAAAGCAAGTAAAAAATTTTTGAATAATTAAAAAAGAATGTTGTACAAATTTGTTGAGATTTTAGTGTGAAAAAATATACAGATGTCTCACGAAAATATACACATTGTAATATCTCCAAAGATAAAAGAGATAATCAAATTCTGATTTTTTTTTTTTTTTAAGGATAAGGACTACAAATATTTATATTTGAATTAAATTTGTGTTTTAGTAAAAAAATAACTTTGTTTTATTATTTTTGAAAACATTTGAATGGAGCCATTTTATAAAGTTTAATTCATCTGAAAACTTTGATGTATCAACTTTTTATTTTCATTGAATTCATGATTTTCAATAATTTCTTTAAGTTCAGTGAAAAATGTGTGCAGACAATTGTCCATAATGATAATAATCAATTATTGAATGTGATTATAGCTTACTACATAATTGTAGGTACTTACTTTTCTCTGAATTTATTTTTTGTTTTTAAATCACAAATTAAATTAAAATAAAAAGTTGATATGCTAAAATGTGCAGAAGAATTATTCTATTTTAATTATTCTAATTATCTATTAAATGCTCTCTTCAACTTTTCGAATAAAATTAATTAATTTTTTAGTGTTTTACCAAAACATAAACATTTAAATCAAATATAAATATTTTTAGTTCTTATCCTTGTGAGTAATATAAAAAAAATTAGAATTTGATTATCTTTATTATCTCTGGATACATTACAATGAATATATCTTCGTTAAACAGTATAATGAAGTTGGACTATGAATTCAGTGTTTTTATTTTTAGCGATATAAATGGTAGGAAATAAATTAAAATTGATCATACAAAATCACTTAAAATAAAATATAAAATTATTATTTCAGTTTAGAAAATATGGAAAGCTTGAATGAAGATAAAGTTAAATTTGAAAAGATGGCTCTGGATTTACCATACTATGCTAAATATTTTTTAATTGCTGCGTATATTGCATCATTCAATTCACCTAAGTACGATAGACAATTGTTTGTTAAGGTTTCAAACAAAAAACGAAAAATTAAGCCACCAAAAAAATTAGAAATTTCTACTATTGAACTGGTTGGACCTAAAATATTTTCATTGGACAGATTATTAGCAATATTTTATGCTATTATTGAAGAAAATACAAACATGACAGCAAATCTTTTAGCCCAAGTATAGAATATATCTTATTGATTAAAACGGATTTTTTTATTCTTTTTAAACAATTTTTATCATATATTATGTTCATTATTTATTTGTTTATACTAATCACAATTTTTTCAATTTGAAAATAAGTATATACTTTTGGAATTTTTATGTTTGATTCATTACTAGATTAATACTTTGACTGATTTGGGACTTTTAATACGTTTGGGTGATGGAAAATTGGACAGTACTAAATACAAATGCAGTGTTGGTTTCGAATGTGTTAATAATATTGGAAAGTAAGTAACAAAGGAAATAAAAGTATCATTTGTTTCTTATTTTTTTTTTATTGTTATTATTTCAGGACAGTGAAGTTCAATATAGAAAAGTATCTTATAGATAAATAAGCATTATTTATATATATGCAACAGAATATTTTGTTAAAAATAAATTATGCAATTGTTTTTTAAAAATACTTAAAAATAAAAATTGTTGAGAATTTTTTGCAAAACTAAGAGTTTTTTAGCTGACATCTTTTTTAATGACTAAGGCATATATACTTTATTAGTCTTTTTGGTGTAATGCAAAAAAAGTATAAGATAATATTGACATAATTTTTACATTTGATTTGTTTTATTATAATAAGATACAATATTTATTGTATAGAAAATTTAAAAAAAAATTAGTTCAGTAGCAACTGTAAGTTTTTTTGCCTTGATCCACAGATTTAATTTTTCACCTACTCACCTTTATCCACCCTACCACACCTTGTCCACTATCTTGAATTTTGTCCAGTTTCCTTTGAAGTTATTAATGGACTTTATTTCCAGTCTAAAATTCTTTCAATGACTTGTTTTTTAAAAACATAATCACTTTTGTTATATTTCTGAACACCCAGGCACCGACCTGTTGTGAATTATGTGATTTAAATACACTTCACACCACTGGTTTAGCTGTCAATCCATAAAAAAAATTATAAAAATGTAATTATTCAAAAAAATCGGGGAAAAAAGACAATGTTTGTACTTTTAATTTTTCTTCCCGCCAACCATTAATTTTCTAACCAGGAAAGTTACTGAAGTTAGGAATAAGTTGAATTAAGTTTTTCAGAAAAAATATACACGTATAATCAATATTAAAAAATTGTTCTATATAAGATATCAGTAAAAATAATAATATACATTCTTTAGTATTATAAAAAGTATAAAATACTATTGCTATTATTATAAAACTAGTAATATAATTAATAATACTTAATATCTCTAATTGTGATATGATAAATAAATGTTTTTTTTTCCGTGGATAATTTTTCCTGTAGCTTTTTTTTTCTACACTTTAAAAATATGCAATTTTGAATTCATTATAATGAATTTATGTAGAAAAGACAAATCACCTAAACTTACACTTATAAGAATTACAGCTTTCCTCGAAAATATTGTCCTATTTTAACATTTAAAGATAAAATTTTCTAAACATGGTTTTTACAGAATTTGTTTCTTGAACAAGTTCAATTTACACTATTATAAATACTTATGATAAGAGTAGATAATTATAAAATCCTGGATCATACAAATCTGGTATCTCGAAGTGTTCATATTTTTACGGTTTTACAAACTATCACACTAATGACATTGGAATAGTGGTAAATAATTGAAATTAATTTTGTTATTATCAACTTATGAATTTTCGTTTCTTGTTTAGAAAATTGACAAATGCCTACATCTAAATACAAGTCATTAAATGACAAAGACAAAATTACCACGTCCATCAGAATTCTGTGCACCTGTTGATATGAACATTTTTTTTTCGTAGATATTCAGGGTAGCGTCTATGGACAGCGAGCACAAACGACTTATCTGAAGTTATAAACGCGATTAATGGTTACGGTTAGGTATTGTATGAACTGCGGTCTGATTGCAGGTTGTTTATGGAATAAAAAAAAAGTATTCAACGACAACAAATATATGCTAGCGGCTTTAGAAATTCATTGTCCGCCACCCGATCGTACACGCGCCCCAACAAACGTCAACGGAGGTTAGCACAAAAGGCTTTTTCCAAAGCCCTAAGAAGTCGGTGGACAGACCTTTGGGTCCGACCACGAGCGTCCGTCCGGTCCGGTAAGTAAAATATTTTGGCCATCCTCGGAACTTGTTCTCTGTGCTCGTCTGTTTGTCATAGATTTTGTTATCGGTCAGCGATTCGTATGCAAAATAAAATTGCGGCGACATTGGTTTTCAAAATGGCCACGATTGATTGATTTCCGTCTGAAACAAAATATTTTAAGAACCGCCAAGGGTATCGCAAAATGTGGACTTCGCAGCCACAAGTTTCTTTAGTTTGGACTTTTGCGTATCGTTGAAAAATACGACAAAATTTCTGTAATTTTTCCTCAGAAGTTACTTGATGATGGTAGGAGAACACTAGTTCTGCGAAATGTTTACGCAAATGAATTTTTCACAAAAATGGAAATAGTTATTTGGTGTAATATTACTTGAGATGATCATTAAAAATTTTCCCGGTTTCGTTGATGAAACAAATTATTGACATTGACATGGTTAGGAAAAAAACCGCCACAGTGACAATATAACACCGTTATCATTTTCAACTAAAACGCCTTTAAGGTAATAGACGCCATTTGGATCAATTTTGTAACCTTTATACTTTACTTTAAGTCAATGTTCTTAAATTAAATGCTAACCTGTAGTGCTGAGGTGTCATTAAAGTTTAATTGATTATCATAATAGTCTTCAATATTTTATTTACTATTTAGTTTGATAGGCAGTTATTGTATTATGATAAAATATCCAGTACATAAGGTCAAAATTGCTAGTCGTTACTATTGACAATTTTTCAAAATAAGGGTAATGGAAATGTTAATTCTTACGCACCTATAAATATTTTCTTGTGTTTTTGGCTCAATTACATTTGTTATGAATTCGATAAAACCATATTTATTAAAATAGTTATTTATGTTATTTGTCAACATGACTTATTAATTTTTAATCTTATATATTTTAGAGTTTATAAATACCTTCACGTAAAATGGCATCTGCTTTAGAGGAAAGAGAAGGACAAAGTTCTAGATGTTTCATATGCAATGTAAAAGTTACTACACGATCTTCATATAATGTATATTGTACATTTATGCCTCAAAGGGAAGTGTTATTAATGGATGTTATGTCTAAAATACTTAAGAAAGTACTTAATCCTTCTAATATGAGAAGCTCTGTATTATGTCGTAGGTAAGTATTATGACACTGTTTATAGTTGCTATACGTAATATTAAATTATATTAATTTTCATAAGACATCTTACAAAAATTAATTTTGTTTGTTTTAGGTGTTTTACGCTTTTTGATGAGTTAGAACAGATATCAACACGCTTTAAAAAGCTTCAAACTGATATAATTAAACGATATTCATCGACTTGTATAGAATACAAAGATGAAGCTTTTGTAAGTGTAGTTAATAACATATCTCCAAAAAAATTGATTGAACTTCCACTTATTAAAAATGAAACCTTAAATAACGAAGAAGAAAGTGTGGAAAAATCATATAATACACTTAATGAGGTAAATATTAAGATCAATTTTTATATAATTACTTTTTTGAAGTAGGGTGAAGTCATCATTTACGACTGTTAGGTTAAGAATTTTTTCTATTCTATTTAATTTTAATTTATCTACAGTTATTAAGTTAACAATGTATAAGTTTTATACATTTATCAATACTAAGTAAGAATTTAAAAGTCATTAAACATAAAATGAAAAATTTGTATCAGTATTTTAAAATTGCATTTTGTCTGTCATCTGTGTTATTAACTGTTTTTATAATAATTGATATCACCCAGTAAATTAATTAATGTAGATAATTGCAACAATAACCATATGGCTTATCAAATTACAAAATTATTTTACATTATTTACAAATAAAATAAAAATGAGTGACTATATTAGTAAACATTAAACATACTCAATAAGTTTAGTTCAGTTATTTTATTTATTAATTAACTAATTTAATACATTTAGAGTTTTCCCTTTTATTTTTTTGAATATCAAAGTTGGAAAAATTGGGACTGTGTTCAATTTTATTGCTTTGAAATTAACTAATCAATCGACAGTATTTTAAACGGTTGTATTATAAAGTTTTTTTTTCCATAAATGCTTAAAATAGTTTATTATTCAACTTTTATATTAGTTAATTACCTATTTAAAACAATTTTTAGAATTTATTTAATCTGATAGGGCTTTCTAGAGCTATAAACTAATTATTACAAAATATTGAAGACATGGTTAAAATGCACCAGAAATACTAGCATTACTCTATGGTATCCTATCAGTTCACCATGTTGATTAATAACAATGATTTTACCCCAACTTGGCTGCTACTTTTATTATACAAAAAAAAAAAATATATTTTTATTTTTAAGATTTTTTTTCAATTAATTAAAATTTAATTTAATTAATATAGATTACCAATGTAATAAAAAAATATGCAAAATATCTATTATAAAAAAAAAAAAAAAAAAAAAAAAATGTGTTTAGGTCGCTGTAAATAATATCATACAATTTTCTATTTGTTAATATAAATATATTTAAATATTTACAAACAATATACAAATTGTTATAATTTATGAAGGAATATATTTTTATTAACTCACCATAATTGTCAGTAAACTATTTATTCTTACTATTTTCAATAATATTAGATGGTAGAAAGCATGATAAGACTTTAGACTTATCAGAATCAATATACAAATATCCGATTTATTAGCATGTGACAAATGTACAGACAGTCTAATAAACATGATACATTTATAAGGGTTCTGTATTTGACATTTAAACTCTAAAAAAACCTTCAAAAATATTTAAATAGCTTAACCTATTTTACTATATAATATGTTATAATTATAACTATGTCTGTTAATATTTAATAATTTAAATATTATTGTATCATGTTACTAGGTTGTTGAAGCAATTATAATGAATATACAAGCTGAGGAAAATATGGATGACAAAATGAATATAATAAAGTGTACTTCTGAAAATTCTGAAAATGAAAAATCATCTATTGATAAAAAAATTATTAAACATATTGAAGAAGCAGTAGTCAGCACAGAGGTCTTAACATTTCCTAAAATTGTTGAACAAGCATTATCTGAATCAAGTACGGATTAATAGTTAATTTAATAACAATTATAATTTTTTTAAATTTAAACTTATTTTTAAGAATCAGAAAAATGTAGTGAAGATGTCAGTTTTCAATGTGAGCATTGTAATGAATCCTTTCGGGGGGCACCAGATTTAAAAAATCATGTTACAATACATCATTCCAAGGAGTTTTTTTGTTCATCTTGTGAGAAAACCTATTCAACTAAACAATTACTAAACAATCATTTAGCTGAAGAACATAAAACTCTCAGTAAACAGATAAATGATCATGTTGGTTCCACTAATCCAATTAAAAGTCAGTATAATGTATAAAATTAAGTTATTCTTAAGTTTTAGAAAAAAAAATTATGAAGCTTTTTATTTGTATTTATAGACGGTGATGATAATAAAACTACCCCTAAAGGTACTTCAGATTCTAATATTGAAGTTACTGCTGATAATACAAATGATTCCTCTGAAAATGTGGTAATTGATGTGAGACCTGATTTTTCAATTGACAATAGTATATATTTGGAAGAAGTTGTACAAGGAGAAAATGAAGACGACGATTTTGAATGGAAAGAAGTAGAACAAATAAATTATAATGAAGAAAATATTATTGGGGATAATAGTTCAAGTGCTGTTGATGAAACAATGACTCCTTCTTCAGGATCTGAAAAATCTAATAAAAATCAAATAAAAAAAGGTAGAAAAAAAAGAGATAATTCACGTGTTGGTGAACGTGCTTGTTTACCTGCTATACATAGTTGTGCACTTTGTGGTAAAAAGTGGAGGACTCTCACAGAGTTAAAATCACACATTCAATCCCACAGTTCTATTCGACCATATGTTTGTGAGGTATTTTATATGCTATATTACATTTTAATCATTTTATTTCACTTCTAAATATTTTTACTTTAGATATGTGGTCAAGCGTATAAAATGAAAAAAGCTTTAGATGTGCACATTGGGATGCATAATGGCATACATCCTTTTACTTGTGAATATTGCAATAAGTCTTTTACACAAAAAGTGGGTTTACAGAAACATATACCCATTCATACTGGGTATACCAGGTTTCAATGTGACTTGTGTGGTAAAAGATTTATTCATCAAAAAAGTTTTCACATACACACTATGACTCACACTGGTGAAAAACATGTCAAATGTACAGAATGTGGTCTGGCTGTTTTGTCTCAATCACACCTTAAGCGACATCTTAGAGTCCACACTGGAGAGAGGCCATATGCATGTCCAATATGTGGTAAACGTTTTGCAGAAAAATATAATATGAATGCTCATGTACATATACATGACAATAGCCCCGGAAACGGGCCAAAGAGAAATAGAAATCACATGCAAGTGTATAACAATAATTTAATGATAAATAGTTATTAATTTTATATTTTTTTACTAGATGTCAGTTGTGTGGCATGAGTTATGATCGTAAACATAAGCTTGAATATCATTTAGCTTCAACTCATAATAAAATTGATAGTAAACTTCCTCAAGATCAGGAAACAGTGCATCTACAACAAAACTTCCAAGAGGTAAGAAATTATATTTTATTTTTATTTTTTTAATATTTAAAAGTTAGAGAAACTATATATATGTATTGAAATTGTATAGATTCTGATAAATTTATAACAAATTAGAATAATTGTATTCATATTTTTTTCTTATTTAGTAAATTATATTATAATACATATGCTAAACAAATAATTAATGAACTTTTTCTAAAATTTGATATTATAGAAAAAAAAAGAACAAAATATTGTGCTTCAGTAGATATTAGTTAAGCTAAATACCCATTGTAACAATAAACATTAATTTATTATACAGAACTCCCAGGGTCACCAAATTATCACTGTTGACAATGGTGCTATTGAACACAGCGGTAGTACTGCGATGATAACGGTCAGTGGTGTTAAAGTTCCGATTACCATAGAGGGTGATCCAATTGTGGTTACTTCTTTACCACAACAATCCCAAACCAATAGCCTAGTACCATTGAATATACCACCTGGATCTATTCTTACCTACACGTCATCAAGCTCGAATAATAGTGCACAACCAGTGGTAGACAGCACCCAAAATGCTTATATGCCACAAAGTCCTGTAACAATAGAATTGTCATAAAATGCTATAATATAAATTAAAATGGCCAAATTACTGGTGGGCTACTTCTACAGTGTACTAATCAATACTAAGTACATAATTATGATATTATATTAATTTGAATCTATGGTTTTGTATAAAATTGTTCTTTAAACTTATTCTCACTCTTATTGTCAACAGTTTGGAGCAATAGTAGATACAGATTATATTATTAATAGTAATACGTACATTTTTACGCTTAAGTTCATTGGATAATTTTTTTTATTTTTATTTGACCCCTATTTTATAGATGTGAGTAATATAATTATATAAATACTAATTTTATAAATATGTAGTATTTACAAATTCTTATATTAATCATGAGAAATATGATTGTGAAATTCAAATTTATACTTTTCAACTATTGTTTCTATACAATATTTTATTGAGCTTAATATTAATTTCCGTAGTGTTATGGTCGTTTGTCGGAGTTGTAGTGTGCGCGGTTGAAAAGAAGCCTTTGAGGCCGTGTCAGTATTAATAAATACAAATTATTTTTATTTCAATGAATAATAAACTTATTATGATGAAATATAAATAATTTGAAAAGGTTTATAAAAACACAATTCAAAAAATAGAGAATTTATTTCAAAAATGAATTATGTTTAATAAAAATAAGTTACAAATAAAAAGTTTAATCTATGTTGATAATTCTTTATTTTTAACTTAAAATTTGATTTCTTTTTTTTTACTTAAGTTTGAAATAATTAAATAACACTTACGAATTATTAGTTATTTAAAAAAAATTATCAAATTAATAAATAGACTATTATAAAAATAGAAAATAATATAAGTAAATAATAAATATCCCAATTTTAGAAATGAATGTGTTTTAGGTTTTTTGTGTTTATACTTTTAACCTCACACCTATTATTAATAGTTATATGTTACTGTGTTATTATTTAAGTTTTTTATAAAAACATTTTGAATCTAATTTATAAAAGAATAATTCAAATTGAGCTATTAAAATGAAATTAATTTTTGTTGTGTATAATTTTTTTTTTTAAACTTAATACAATAAATTTGATTATTTAATTTTATATTATTTTGATTTATTTTCAGCAAATTATTTTGAAACTATGTTCATTGTTATTTTCATTACTTTTTAAAAAAAATTCTAATTATTGATTATTATATTTTATTGATTTATTATCTTTTTTTTTCTTGAGTAGAAATTGATAAAACTTATTTTGTATGAATGTATTATTGTTATTAAATATTATATGAAAAAGAAAAATCAATAACATAATTTTAACATATCTTTTTCTTAGTGTATCCTCATGTATCTCATGTATTCATGAAGAATATAATATTACAAATAATTATTGTATTTTAACTTTCAATTATTTAAATGTGGCCATTTATTTTATAATTTATATTATATTCAAAATATTGAAAAAAACATTTTTGACTGATTTTTATTTATAGACATTAAGATAAACTCAATTTTTAAAAAAAAAAATATTTAACATTTTTTCTTATTTATGATGGTACTTATTATTTATATATTATATTATGTACAATATGTAGAATAAGTGCCGTTGGGTATTAAAAATATGATGGATTTATTATTATTATGTATTAGAAATGCTTTTTACTATTTTTGTTTATTTTTTTTTTTAACAGAAACTAATTTTGTAGATACAGTTGAAATATTATTTTCTAAATATATGTTTTACTAGAGTTAGGATTATTACTAACTAAACATATTTTTCGAATTTCATATGTATGCATTTTTTTTTTATTAAATATATTTTGATACAAATTTGTAGTATTTAGTTTACATGCTCGTCAGTATTGTTTATGACATTATATTCCTTATTACTAAATATTTCTCGTATTTTGTTATAGATAATCAATTAAAAGAAACTTGAACACTATACATCTTTTCGTTAGTAATTACCTATAAATAGTTTTGATTAAAATGTTAATTCATATACCTAATGTAAAGAAATACATTACCTGTATAATAAATATTTCAAACTTTTTTTACAATAGTTTAAGCAATTATAAATTGTTTTTCAATCATAATAAGAATTTCTTTGCGATTTTAAATAATTATTTCTTTAATTTTCATAATTTATGGTTTTCATACCCAGGTTTTTGTAATTTATTTAAAAAGTTTGAGATTATACGACATTACAATAACAGATTCAGATAACCTAAATATACATTAGTCTAAAATCTAAATTCAATACTTTGTCATCTGTATTGTCACCTTAGAATTATTTAGATATAAGATTGTAACTTCAGTTTCCAAATTTTAAAACCATGATTACTGTTAATGATCTGATAACATTATCATGTTATTGTGATTAATGGTATCAGTACAATAACTGAATGTTGGTTTAATCATATATGTATATATATATTATATTTAAATCGTGTGTTGTTGGGTTTAATTTTTATAATTTTATTGTTCAGTTTTAACATGGTAAAGTAAAATATATGAGTTATTTGTAATTACTAATTAACATTTATGACTTTTTATACATGTTGCTGTAGTTGATACACAAAAATTGTAAATTTCTTCCTGCAGTTATGATGAAAGCGGTCATACTATATCGTCTAAGATCTATTAGTGGTATACAACACGCGAGATTAAAGTCAACAATTTATGCATTGTCTTCGGGTAAATAAATTTCTATTGATTTGTAATTTTATTCTGATTTAAATATAGTAAAATATAAATTATGTGTAGCGTAAACTAACATTTTATATTTCACGGTTATTAATTAATATTTTAAAAATTGAAGGGCTGACTGTAACAACTGGATATGTCAACTTTTACTAAATGTTCAGTTGACAAAAAAAAAACGTTTTAAAATAAAATTCTATAATGTAGTACTAAGTAATAAAAAATGTTTAAACCCATAAATACACACAATATAGTTTTTTTAGATGATTTTATATTATTTTTTTAATCAATACATGTTGGATATATTCCTTTTCTTAACCATTATATTTACTTTTGTAGAAAAAACTATATAGTAATTTATAATGATTCTATTCTATATCTGTTTTGTCATTATAATTATTTTATATTATCAAACAATTTTATTTCATTATCAATGGGCAATATTTCCAATACAGTGCAACCATTTAAAAAATTTAAAAAAAATAAAAATGTAATATTTATATCAACTTGTAGTGACTTTTCTTCTGTATATTTAACCCCGAAAAAGTAGACATAGCCGGTTGTTGCAGTCAGATCTTCAATTGTAGTATGTATGCAATGGCAACTGATTCATTTTATTATGGAAAAAATTATAAATCAAATATTCAAAATTATCTAGTGAAAATTTGTATTGTTTTATTAAAATAGCATAATATACTACCTACTAATTTTTATTAAATACAAATTTACCCAGCAACTGATTTAAAGTGTTGTATTGAAACATCCAAAAGAAAGCCCTCACTGGTATATAAAATTAAATTATTGTGTACCTAATTGTATAATATAGCTTGTTTTGAATGTGCATAGGATGAAATTAGATGTATTTGTTCATAAATTGTGAACTATATAATTATTATTTTAGGCTTCGGAAAATGTGGTGTAGCTGTAATTAGAGTGTCAGGACCACGTGCTTCTGATGCTATACTTAATATGACTTGTCTCAAATATTTACCAAAACCAAGAATAGCCTGTTTAAATAAAATTATTGATCCCTTAACTAAGGAACAATTGGATAATGGATTGATATTATGGTTTCCAGGTAAATCTACATTAATATTTAATATTGTACAACGGCACAACCATTGGGAATATTTTGGACACGCTCCTCCATGCGTGTTTAAGCTATAAAAATTTATTAACCTGTGTATTTTTAAATAACCAAAACATTTAACATTCCTCTTAAAAAAATCCTGGTTGTGCCTCTGAAATTGTACACTTCAATATTGATTAATATTACTTAACCATAAAAAATGTTGTCATTTTGTAATATATTAGGTCCCAAAAGCTTTACTGGTGAAAATAGTTGCGAGTTTCAGGTACATGGGGGCAGAGCGGTCGTTACTTCTGTTCTTCATGGATTATCTAAATTATGTGATTTTCGACCAGCCGATCCTGGTAAAATTTATGATTTCAAATTGATGTATAATAGAATGTTCTTAATTCTACTCTGTAAATACCTAAGAGTGTATATTTTTTTTTTGATTTTAGGGGAATTCACTAAACGCTCGTTTTATAATAACAAAATGGATTTAACTGAAGTTGAAGGTTTGGCAGATCTCATAGAAGCTGATACAGAGTTTCAAAGGAAACAAGCATTAATGCAGTTAGAAGGTTCTTTAAAACATCTTTATAGTTCCTGGAGACAAATTCTTTTAGAAGTATGTTATTTATATTGGTCCCCTATAGCACTTATAACATATTGTTATTTCTAAAATTGTAGAATTTGGCTAATGTTGAAGCTTATATAGATTTCAGTGAAACAGATAACATAGATATTTTTGTACTGGAGAATGTCAAAACAAATTTAGAAAAACTCTCTAAAGAAATTAAGGTATGTTTTATCCCTTTAGAACTTTCATAAATCATCAATATAATTGGTCACCTTTATAGACACATTTATTAGACAACAGGTCAGGTGAGCTTTTACGCGATGGAGTTAAAGTAGCAATTATAGGAGCACCGAATACAGGAAAGAGTAGTCTTTTAAACGCTCTGTGTATGTAAACAAGGTTTCAGTATTTATTTAAATTAAATAATAATATATTATTAATTTAGGTAGTAGAGAAGCTGCCATTGTAACAGAGTTGCCCGGGACAACCAGAGATCCAATTCAGGTTTCCCTAGATGTGTCTGGATATTCTGTACTTTTGGTTGATACTGCAGGAATTCGTTCTCAATCAACAGATTTGATTGAAGAATTGGGAATTCAGAAATCCAAAGATAAAGCTCAAGAAGCTGATATGGTAATTTTAGTCGTTGATGCTCAATATCTTCTTGATGTAAACAATATAGATTTATGGCTACAAGAATATACACATAATATGAAAGTAGAGTGCAATAATTATTTAGTATATGTGAATAAGATTGATATTATTCCTAAAGACCAAGTCTTCAGACTAGAAAAAATATCTCAAGTTTCCAACTGGACTATATGTTTTGGTTCTTGCAAAGCTGATAGAGGTTTGGCGGATATGATGGAAATATTTAGAAACAATTTGCAAAAATTGTTAGTAGTATATTATATATTACAATTTTAATTTATGTTTTACTGTGTTGTTTTGTTTTTACTTAGATGTGGAAATCCAAATTTTGAAAATCCTCGGTGCACTCAAGCAAGGCATAGATATTGTCTTACAGAAGCTTTGAATAATATTAAAAAATATCTTGAAATATCTAAATTAGATAATAATATTGATATTGCTGCACAACCTTTACGTAAAGCAACAGTATACGTTGGAAAAATCACTGGACACATATCTACTGAAGAAATGCTAAACATTATTTTTTCGAAATTCTGTATAGGTAAATGAATTATTAATTCAGTATCCTGAATGAGGACCGCAATCATGTATATATAACTGACATTTTACTATAGTCAAAAATTTTTCTCTTATAAATAAATACATTTTTTCTGAGGTCAAATTTTAAATTTATTTTTATTTAGACAATATTGCTTACATTTTACTTTTATTAAGTTTTCATATATTCGAATATTTTTCTTTCTATCTTCTAGTCTGTGAACTTGTTTTACCCTAGTAAACTTGTTCCAATTTTTACATGTAGCACCTTTTCTGAAACCTCAAGATTGTGCTCTAAACACTTTAACACTCTAAAACATTTAAATTTTTTAAATAATAGCACTTAAGCGAGAAAAAACATAGAAAAACATACAATTTCATTATTTTATAAAAACATTGAAGTTTTCTACCAGGAAAAATTATTTTATCGAAAAATCACAAAATACCTTTTTGTTGCATTTTGATTTACTTTCTTATGGTATCAATTTTTTTGCTGCAATTTGGTTATAAATACACATGGAGACTTAAAATTCAGTAATAATACTTATACTGAACATACCTAGAAGTGGTAAAATTTTCAAAATCATTAGATGACTTTTTTTTTTTATTAGCGTTTTGAAATCAAATTTAAATGAAAATCGAAAAAAAATAATGGCATTTCAAATTATGTATTACCAAACTACGCTCAGAATCATCTTTCGTCAAGCAATGATTTATTGTTGCTCACATATATAAATGAAACAACCTTATGTATCCTACTTTTCCAACTTCTCAGCTACAACAGTGGCTACTTCTATCACCAGTATCAGTTCTTTTTTTTATCCATTTCCAATATTGCTCACAAGTTTAAAATATCTATCAATGTATTATGTCTATTAAACATTATATCATTTTTTAACTGTAGAGAATATGTGATTACTTGTTTTAGCATTGTGTTAATATCAAACTATAGTTTAAAAAAACAAACGTTTTTAAATAATAAAAAAACACAAATTTATTTTAAACAATAAATAATGACAACATTTTTTATTAGAAGATAGTAAATAGTCAGCAGACAGATACAAAAAGAAGTCTGAATAACATTGAATAGGTACTTATCAATGACCTAAAAACATCAATTAATAATAAAATGTAAAAAAAAAAAAAAAAAAAATCTAGCAACAGTTATTTTTATATTATTGGTAATATAAAAATAGCCTAGGGCAGGTGGAATATACACATTATGTATATGAATAATCCTAAAATCTGAACATAAATATTATGATTCTGAGTAGACCTCAGAAAATTAAAATATTACACTATTTATTTCTTTTTGTTATTTTCAGTTTTTTTTGAGATTTTCAAAGTAGATAAAATTGAAAATGTTGAGAAAAAAATTACTAAGAGTTCATTATTTGTTCTAAATTTTCATCAATTCCTACATAGGAGAAATGTCAGCTTGAGCTGTTCACGAATATCAGTGGTGATTATTGATATTAAAGTATGAAAATATATATAGAGCTTAAGCACAGTATGTTATAGACCTAATATTAAAAACTAAATTAAAATATAGGTGGAGCTTGAGATGGTTAAGCCCCCCTTTATTTACATCTTGTGGTAATGCATAGCTATTGAATTATAACACTTCAAAGATAATAATTGATTAATTTTCTATTAGGTAAATATAGGAACGTTGTTGTCAATCCAATTTGTAGTCTTATACTTCAATTTTGTATTTTCTTATTAAGATAATATTTTTGTTATTGAGTACATGAGCTGCAACTTTTATGGTGACATATTTTAATAAATTTGAATTGTTCGTTCAAATAGCGCTTGTTCAACATGTTTCTGGCGATAAGGTTTTGACACATACAATGCTTCTAAAAATACTCTTTGGCCAGTAGTTATATTTTCAATCGGTCTGAACCACAAAACGAATCCGAAAATAGAGTCGTCTGTAAGGAATATAAATATTTAAATTATAATCTAATTCACTTTATTAGATATTATAGAAAAAAATATATGTGTACCTACCTTCTTTTCTAGTTTTTGCAATAAAACATTGGAAACTCGGTTTTGGAGATTCAAATCCATCTCTTAAAAATGCTAAAACAATAATTATTAAATTAGTGGTAATTGTTTAATTTCCTAACACTTATACATTATATCCTGCAGATATATTTATTTTATGTAGAATGTACCTTAATATGTTTCACTAAAACTTTTTTTTTATTGTAAAATTAGGACCCACACAATAGATCAGCTCCGGGCCGCTAATTTCATTAATCCGGTTCTGAGATCTAAACTTGTGGTTAAAATTATTTACTTTTCTTTAATTTATGAAAATGTATTATCTAAATATTTTAAATCTTCAGGAATTTAGTAGGCATTGAAAAGTTGGTACAACCACAGTTAACAGTATATTTACTTGGAAGTCAACAAAAAGAGCATTAATATAAGAAAGTTTTGAATAGTCAGTATAAGAAAGTATTATGCTATAATAAATCATTTGAGTCAAATAGAATACAATTTTATACTTAGACATTTCATAACTAATCAAATTTTAATCCGAGTACGTATATGAATGCCTACATAATATAAAAGTTCTATGATTATGAAAAAATTACATTTATATATTAATTGTTTATGAATTACTTACTTTCTTTGTTTAGTTGTCTGTTAGATGGTATTCCATATTCAGAATAGTATTCCTAGAAAAAAAAAAATACATAAATAACAAATTTATTACACATTATATAATTTTATATGATAGTTCAAGTAAAAAGTTAGGTAATCTTTAAGTTTACGTGTGCCCATAATAAACTACACCTGCCTAAAATTTAGTAGATTTATTTTATATGTTCAACTCTTGTTTTTTGTCTAGTATTATAAGTACACCTACTTGACAAGCGATAAGATTCTAAAACATTTATTTTACAGACTTAAATTTAAGTATCGATCGAGTTAATAAATCAAAAAAAAAAAGATCCGATATTGGAGACGGGTGCAGCTACTTTTATAGGTGAGAATTTGGGAAGGTGAATACCTAAGATAATTCATAGTTTGAAGTGCCGTAATTCTTTTTGCAATTTTAATTTAAATTTGATTTCAAAACATTAATAAAAAAAAGTCATCTGATGATTTTGAAAATTTTACCACGTCCAGGTAAGTCTAATATACGTCTAGGCAAGTCCAATATAAGTATTATTACCAAATTTCAATTTTTATGTGTATTTATAACCTAATTACAGCAAAAAAACTGATACCGTATGAAAGTAAATCAAAAGGTATCTTGTGATTTTTCGATTAAATAATTTTTTCTGCTAGAAAACGTCAGTGTTTTTATGAAATAGTGAAATCGTACGTTTTCCTACGTATTTTCACATTTAGTGTTTTTATTTAGAAAAATGGCGTCGAAAATCAAAAAATGACCCGTTTAAAGTACAATTTAGACAACTTGAGGTTTCAGAAAAGGTGCTACGCGTACAAATCGTAACAAGTTTAATAGGGAAAAACGTGTTCACAGACTAGATGAAAGAAAGAGAAAAAATTAACATCCAAGTAAAACCAATAGCTTCCTTGCTACGTCCGTAGTCTAAAATAAACTACTTCAAAATCCTACCTAATCTACATTGGTGCTTAATAACCGTTGCAGTAAATATTAAAACACGGGTATACCTAATTGAAAATGTTGTTATATTATTAGATTGCAGGTATATCATAATTTATAAATACCCACCCTACAGGGTGTAGGACATGTATAATTATTGTATTGTACCTACTAACCTACTGTTAAAACAATTGTCTTAGTTGTATACACGTAGATACGCATTTGAAAATCGATGTCGCGTGGAGCCTATAATAATATGCACGACGACGACTTCGGACTTAATAAACCTTAATTTTTGATAATGTGTGTTGAATTATTAAAAAACTGACAAAACGCAAGAATATAAACCAATCAAGGTACCTACCCATTTTGTTTTTAAAAGCACTCGCCAGTTACATATAAAAAATGTATTTGTTTGTAAACAGTAATCGCTGTTTAAAATGCAATATTTTCTTTTTCATAAAACTCTGGGTAAGTAGTTTTTTTTTATACTTTTGTAACAGTTTGATGTTTTTATTGCATTATGAATCTCTAAAAATAAACGAATAGACCTGGCTACACGATAGATAGGAGGTAGGTTAGGTAGGTATTCTGTTGCGACGGCGACGTGTAGCGCGAAACAAAACTAATATTTATAGGTAAAGGGGCGGGTAGAACAATTTCGGGCCCTCGCGATGTAACATTTGTTCGTCTTAGTAAAAACACCGATTAAAAATATAACGAAAAAAGCCGTCGGATCCGCGCGCGATTTTTGATATTTAATACGCGTGAAGTTTCTACGCGAATGATTAATATTAAAATGCCTATCGAAAACAACCGCGTAACTAATGCCAGCGCCGGACGGGGGGAATGCGTCGTCGGCCGTCGGGCCACCGAGCCACACGACGCATTTCACCGAAATTATACAATTTGATCGCATCATTATTCGTATTGACGACGAATTCAGCCGAAAAACAAACGGGCGGACAGTAATAATTTCGAGCGGTCCATTATCTCGATAGCTCGCCGGTTCAATCCGGGCCCGCACGTTGTTTGTTAATTTCTTTTTTTTTTTCACGGTAATCGGCCACGGGCCATACACGTGTATACTAGTATTATTTTTTATAATAACAATTGATAATAATATAAGAGTATTATTAAATCAATCCGAAATAGGTACGGTATATTATAATATAAGAAAAAATGTTTTTTTTTTTCATACACAAGCGATAGAAATTATTCGCACTCGATCGAACACGCGCGTTATTAAATCCGCATGTTTTGCATCGATCTGTGTAAACTGTTTATCTTCTCTCGAGCGGTTTATCTGCTTTCGGACGGTTATTTAGACAACTGCCTGTGTGCGTGTACCGTCTACTGAAAATTGCGACACTTTTAACGATCATCTTTCATCGAGTTTTATCGCAAGGGTTTATTAATATAATTTCTTTCCGTGTCTATAAAGGGCACAGATTTTTCATCCCGCTTGGGTTTTCATGTTTATACGTAGACTAGATCGTATTACACGTATACATAGGTTAGGTATATCTATAGTCTTTTTAGTACACACGTTCACCAACATCCAAAACGGTACGATAATCTAGTTGCCTACAACGAACAACGGTTTGCGTGGTGTCATTTTCGCTTTTATCTCTATCGCAGTACGTAAATATTGAGTTGTTCAGCTGCAGGGTCGAGCCGCGTGTGCCGAAGGCCTCGCCGTTCTTTATCAACGCGCATATGATCACGTAAAATGTTTTCGCGCAATACCTATAGATCATACGGAAACGGGGCCTCGGTTAAAATTGGATACACGGATACAAAACTAAACTCGTATAATACCGAACACAAAACGGTCAAAGCGTAGGTTACCTGCTATAGTAGTAAGTAGTTTCGATTTGAAATGATTTTTTTTTTTTCACACTACATTTTAAAGTAATATTTTTCGATAGTTTTAGATTTAATAGCAAGCATGGCTAAATAAACGGTTTGAATAGCACTAAATAATTCAGCGGCCCCGAGTTTAAAATTAGCGCCTTCCAAATAAACCCGATCAGGTTTTCCATAACGATGATAAAATATGTTATCCGTGTATTTCATGTAGTACACGAACAGAATAAAATATAGGTTTTCTACGGACAATGCATGTGTGCATGAAAACGGAAAATTAATGTTAAAATAATCGTGACGAATTTGTACGCGCACAAAATTGCAAGGTGTAGTTAACTATTGTAAGATTCACGTAAATGGGATTGTGGGGGGCATAGCACCCACGGGTCTTTTGACTTGAAGTGTTCATAATTTTGGCGCCCCCAGAATTGGTGGTCAAATTGCGCCAATGACTAAATTACCAATATTATTTATAAACATTAAAATTATGCGCAATATTACTGTACGTATACAAGTAATTATATTTAGGTATTTTTTTAATTTTTTTATCTGCACAGTTATCGCTAAACCGATTTTGCGTTTGCGTTCCGATTTAGATTTATAAGTGCGTTCGCAGTTATTTAAAAAATTAATAGGATTGTGTATTTTTCAACGAATGCGCGCCACGAATGATCGAATCCACGAACGAATAATATTTCCAAACGGGCCGTATAGGCATTTTTATCGAATTATTTCTACCGACGAAATTGTACGAAATAATCATAAAATTAATACAATAAATAAATAAATAAATATGTAAGCGTTTCTCATTACTTGTACTAATTCGTAAACCTGATCGCAGTCTTCGACCACGGCCGGACAGATGAAAAAGTTGATTTGTGGAACGTCTTCAACCAACGATTCCATGGCGCACGGTTTGTTCATCGGGCTCATATTGTGTCGTTTTGAGAGAACGGACAAAATTCGAATGTGTACCGGAACCGCGTGTGTCCGTCAAGCTCGCCGGCCGCAGCGTAAATGAAACGTCGGGCGTCGACGCGAGACAATTTATATTTTTTCCCGCGATATTTATTTTAAAGACGATTATATCGGAATATAATATGTGTATACACAAATATAAAGTGTGTATAAATATACACACACACATACATATATATCGTATAATATAGTGCAACAGTAGGTATAACGAGTTATTATCAAGAGTTCACGGAGATTAAAACGCGGGACGGTCGTGTAATTATGCACGCCGGCCGCGGTATACAGAACGGTAGTAAAAGTGATGCCGGCGCGGAAGTGCACCGTTCGTTTCGACGGCCGAACGATGTTCGTATGGGTACGGTAAGGGACGGATACGGGAATCAGCTAGATGGTTGCGGGGCGCGGTTACGTGTTAAAAGGGTATTTGGCATTTGCGATTTCATGATCAAGTGCCGTTTTCGAAACTGTTACGTATGACGTGGTAAAAATGCCGAGAAAAGATGACTTCAACACCCGTAATAGCCCGAACCCCTGCCCCCGGCCCGGTCCGTTTTATCCGTCCCCGTTGATCCCCATCGCCCGGTTTATAATGTTTTCGAGTATTTCTTACGCGGATAACGATTCGTTTTACAAGACGATTTACAAGTTTATTTATATTTTTTTTCCTAGATAAGTAAATATACTGTGTAATGTTATGTACAGGTACCGATTTATCGCCGAGATTTAGTACCTACTCGAGCGTCATTGCGTTTTTAATTCGTGTGTATATTTATGATGCATCATAATGTTATATTGTACTCGTATACATATAGTTACCGATAAAATAATATTTAAATTTTTTGTACAAACGGCGATAATAATATTATGTTATACATTTTCATCGTCGATTTTCACATTCCGCATATTATGTAAAGTTATAAATAAACTATTAAATTGTGAATCACGTGTAAATCACAATACCGAAATACGTAAAGAATACCGAGAAGAGAAAAATTAATATAATAGTTTTTTTTTTTTTTCTAATCATAATATTCGTTACACGCGTGTTTTAATAAACAAATTGCCCGTTAATATTTTTCATAAAATAGAAACCTACTTTTTTGAATTTTCCTACCGTGGCAAGTAGGACGGTATATAATATATATAATTTTTTTTTTTCTATCAATTTTAAGATTGATTCTTCAATATTGGTTTTTCCGTCACTTTTACCATGTTCTATAGGCCGTTGGCCAATTTTAATATCAAATTTTGACGAAAATTGCTTGAGTAAAAAATTCTGTGGAACAAATTTCATTTTTCAATATTTTTTTTTTGTTTAGAACATATTATGTATAATGCCGATTTAAGAACGATGGTGAAGTTAGAATTGAGCGGACTGATTTAGTTTCGAAATTATAGCTTTTGTATTATAACTTGAAGTTTTGATATTATATGTTATGTTAAATAACTATATTGTCCCTCTTAAAGCATATTTGTCGTGATCCAATGGTTACTTATACCTATTACCATTCTGGTGGTTCCGAGTTCAAACCAGTGTTTCGTTATGTTATGTGTTATGTTAAATGATAAAATGTCGGAAAAACGGAAAATGTACGAAATGTTGTTATTAGTAAAACAATATTATGGCTTTTTTTTTTGTGTACAATTTTTGTACCAGCTATTTCTATCCGATTTAAAATGGTAGCACTTTTTCTGAAAATAAATCTGATTGGGAAGGTACTTTAGGGAGGTAGTTTTTATATTTTCCCAGAAGATTTCCTAATAAATGGGAAAAATCGTGATTAACGGAGAAAAAACCGGGAAATACGAGAAAATCGGTAGAATATTAAAGAAATATTATTAAAGAAAATGTATAATGCCTATTTAATTATTTTACTATAATATAACATAATATATATTATTAACAAAGTATCAATATCAACTGAATTGCGCTCAGAATTGTTTTTTCGTTATCAATGGTTTATTTTTGCTTTAATATACATTGAATCACCTATAACAGTGGCTACACCCGTTTCCATCATCCTAGGAAGTTTTTTTCCTCGTTTCTTTTTTCACTGTCTTTTTATTCTATACTCCATTTAAGACTATGTTTATACATATCTACTGTTAGCTATATAAAATTACTTTAATTTTCCGTTGAGTTTTTCCATGTACAGGTGTTTATTAAGTGTGTCGTTCATTTTTTTTTCAGCATATTGGTTAGTCTACTTCCTCGTTTTTTGCAATTACTAAACAATAATCGACAAAACATTACATTTGTACGGACATTCCATACATCGTTATTCTTGTAATCCTCTCTTCCTTCACTTCATTCAACGCTTATTCTGTGTATAAATTGAATAGATCTACGAAAGCAATAAAGAGAGTTGTCTCAAGCAGTTTAGCCTCTTTCCATTGACTGTTTAACAATTGAGTTTTCAAACGATGTTTCGATTAATTTCAATAGCAACTAATGACTATCGATTTCAAATATCGGATTGGGTAGGTATGGGTTTTATGTCAGTAAAAATATCGAATATCGGAAGTCATATCGGCTCACCACTAAATGTAATAAATCAACAAGTAGTAGATACCTTACCTATAACACATACTAATTAATTATGATAATATTCAATGGATATTTAAAAAAATATATATATTTATATAGGGATATGCCTGTATTAACATGTCTCCCTATTAATCTAATTTATTTTAGTACCTATACATTTTCTTTAGAGTTCTTATTTAAATAAATATCCATTCTACACTCGAATATTCTCTTATGTATTTTTTTTTCTTTCATCTTTCTTGTAAAATCACAATTGAATTTAAACTGTCCGGGGTTTATTTATGTTAATAATACTTAGGTATTAGTTTGTTGTATCGAAACACGCGTTTATAAGAACACGATTAAATGTATACAAAAAGTAAACACTTACGCAGTCGATATGTGGTGTAAGTATTCAGTAGGTACTTATAAGACTACAAAATAATGCATTCGACGATAAACTTTTGTTTTTATCTTTGTAACCTAACGAATAACATTTCGATCAAGGTAATTTACTTATTAATTTTTATTTGTTCTGCCATTTCAAATATTTTCGAAAACATAAAATATTTATATAGGTAGGTATACTCAACAGATGTACAGGTTGTCTCTGTCTGTCTATAAATTCATCATTATTAATAACGAATTAAAATGTTTTGTAGATTACCGGGCGTATGCGGAACTATCATCATAGGATGAATGATGTTTTAATCTCTACCGTACTAATGTAATACGAATAATTAATAATATTAATTATTAGTCACTCGTCATTGTAGAGTGAAGTTTACCCGAGTAGGCGAGCTACTTGTTTGTTCGAACGTAATTAGACAAAACCGTTATCACTATAACATTCCGATCTTTTTTTCGACCATTTTTATTCAACCTAATTTTTTTTTCAAATAAATAGGTACCTGCATACATAAACGTTAGATACCTAATAATATTTTATGATCAGTGACGTAATATTTGATTTGCGGGCAATTCAAATTATCTAATATATACCCACCCCTAAAAAAAATTACCTATAACTCACTGATTTGCGGAGAACTAATACTTTATTCTATTGCGTGTTTAGTGTACCAAAATTAAAATGTTATCATAATATGTTACACAATAAAAAACTTGTCGAATTGTTCACTTACAATTATTGGCCTTCACGGACTCCTGACAATTGTCCATTTCAACCCATGCTCACCACGCAATTGTATAATAATGATCTAAGACTCAAAAGCAATCATTGATATTAGATGACTAATTTAAATAAACGAATTATTAATATAATTAATACGGTCTAATAATAACAATAATAATAGGTTACTATAAATACTACATAATAATAACAATTATAAATATTATAATTAATCAATTTGAATCACATTTCGCAAAACATTAGGTATAATACCTATACACTGACCTACACAGAGTGTAATTGGACTATTTGACATTTTTACATGTAACTACCGTCTACAATATAAAAATGTCAAATAGTCCTGTTACACCTTGTATGTAATGACTAACCGTTTATGCCGTTTGTGGTACTTCAAAAAGTGGTACTTCATATACTATGAAATCCACAAACAATTCTATCGACAGTAATATAAATGTGTATGCTTGAATTTTGAATATTGAATACGAAAATTCAATTTTTTTTAAACTGATTCATGCAGTTTCTTCTTTGGTAACAACGGATAAAACAAAAACATCGACTTACTATCAATTTGTTTTTGTCTATGGCTAACCTGTACCAAAATTTATTTCTAATTTAATGTTCACAAGGGACTCAGCTTTATGTATGATGTAGGTATATGTATGGTATAAAAAAGTTTATTAGGATCATTGTACAGAAATAACTTATTGATAACATACCCATAACCAAAAGCTTACGAGTAATATTGACGGAACAAACGCTGACCTGAAACCAGTGACCTCATATAGTCACGGTAGACTTATAGGCGTGACGGAGAGACGGAGTAATACATTGGAAATAATGTGCCGTTCTATTTAATAATAACTTGTCGATGGACCTACAACTATACCATAGTGTTAATTAGTTATGTAGTAACTGATAATAAAATAATTTTATGCAAGAACATTTTTATTCAATTTACGAATGTTTTTTTAGGGAATTGATGACGAAAACCTATTCTAAATTTTCTCAATTTTTATAAAATTTGAAATTGTTTTATATTTTAATGACCACCTATCAATGATAATACTTTTTCCCTAATCAAACTGTCCGATACCCATTTGAAAAATTTTCAAAAATACAATTCAAATTTTTTTACGATTTCTACTAGAATAATTTAATTTTTATTTCCAACATATCCTAATGGAGAACCTAAAGAAACATAATTTTCGAAATTGAAATCCGTCAAATGCAATTCCTACACAGTTATTTCTAGCTTCTGAAATATACATCGTCACTAATCTCTTTAACGAAATAAAACGACACAATATTCAAAACTTAATAAAAATAACTACAGGTATCGGGTTATTTTTATTCTAACCTATTATTATAGGTACTTTTATTATATTGTAATAACATTACCACACAGATATTTCAGTATTGCATTATGCTGCACTTTAAAATCCGTATAAATGTAGTAAACATGTGAGGATTAACCACACGGTTTAATTAATTTGTAACAATTAAAATTTATCTACCTATATAATAATATAGTGTTTTTATTTAATCTCTATCTATGCCACTATAAACTACTTACAGATTAACTATTAATACTTTTATATAGATCGTTTCAAAATGATTAGTGATTTTACTCATTAAAAAAAAAAAAATTTTAAATAATTTAAAACGATAAGGCAAAAGTGTACGATTGATATAGATTTTATTAAGTGTAGGTATATTATAATATAAGTATAATCCCTTGTTTTTAAAAGTACATAATCGTCAATCTCATAAGAAATATCTATATATTTTCATATAATATAACTTTTGAATCATATAAAATAAAAATCTACTTAACAATGGTTATAAATTGAAATAATAAATTTTGTTTCACATTTTATTTAATAACGCATAATGAAATAGTTCATTGATTTCATTGGTAGAAATTAACAATTGTATTATTACTAAGAAATGCACATTTATATTTTAAACTAATTATAATTTATAATTTTCATTGATTTATTAAATTTGCTCTCGTTTTTTTTTTTCTGAATTTCATGGAATTGATAAGAATTTAGAAGATCTAAAAACATTTTTATTTTATGTAGTAGGGTCCGGTTCTGGTTTGGGATCCTAAAATTAAGAAATATGGGTTCTAATAAATGTCCCGGTTCTCAATTTTTTTTTTCAGAACCGGTTCTTTCGATTCCGATTCCCTGAAACGGAGCAAGATTTATCGTAGAAAAGTCGTTTACAGACAGAAGAAAAACACGCAAATCATTGTAAGTTAACTAATACATTCCTTGTTCCGCTCAGAATTTAAAATGCAATAGAATAGAAAAAAAAAAATAAAAACAAAAAAAGTGACCTCTTTGTCATAGTATAGATTACGTCGGTATATGTTCGGAATTCTTTTTGAATTTATAACACAATAACAGTTTTATTTTTATTAATAAAATGCTTAAATATTCTGCACAGGCCACATATGTAATAATATGTAGGTACGCATATATTCAAATGATTCGGTTCTAATTGGATTCTATAAAACAGTTTACAAAGGTGAGGTGCAAATGTGCAACTGTATAATTATCACGTGCGTTCAGTGTACGTTTCACATGACTCCAATGTGTATATATATTATACTATTCGTTTTCCTCGTTATCGTCCCACAATATCCGACGTCAGTGTACATAGAAAAAAGCACGTGCTTATTGATTTCGTAGTCAATCGGCCGACAAAATATTATAATATTGTGTCCATCAAATGCGCTCGTGATGAAAAAAAATGCCGATTGGACCACGAATGCTCCCAAAGTCCCGATAACTGTGTATTCATGTCTAATGATAATTATACGATATGTCTATGCCTTTGTTATACCTACGTCATTTGTTTAATGTGTCCATTTAACTTTTATTGATTTACAATATTATTTATTTATCAAGTCGAAAAATAAATGCCTATATATAAATAGCGTGTTCCCTGCAGTCAGTGCTTCCTGACGATTTCGCCATCGCATGACCCGATTTCGGCAACGTTCAACCGATAGGAGGCTAAATTATATTTTTTTTTTTTGATACTTATTCTTTTCGGGGGCCTTATTAAAGAGTTTGCCTAAACCTTTTTTGACCCGAGTGCACATAATTTTAGAGGTAGCTGATATTTTAAAAAACTTTTTATATCAAAGCCGCTCTCTGCACTTGCAAAAATCATTTTACATTAAAAACCTATACCTACCGGCTATACCATACATAATATACGAGTAGGCATCATGTAATATGTATATTTTAAATGTATTATAACGCATTACAAATTACAAATTAAAAAAAATATGTTAAATTCTACTATGTTCACTAATGTAGAACGATTTTTTTTGTAAAATTTTACTTTTTTTCATTCGAAAACATTTTAATTGAAAGTTTCTATATACATATTATATTATAACATAATATTGCAATTTAGTAGTCCTTATTTTTCCAATTTCAAAATTTCCTTCGGAATATCCGCATATTGTATGTAATATAATAAAAAAAAAATTATCCTCAAAGTTTGAGGCTATTTGGAAAATATTTAATGGGGGCGCATGGCATTTTAATATTTATTATTAAAAAGAATACATGAAATCAATGAAAATAGTGTACAGTGGCGAAGTCTGAAAGATCAATACGTTATTACTTGAGACATGGGCGAAGATAAGAAAGGGAGAATTTCGAACCCCCAAAAAATTTAAAAAAAGTGAAGTGATTTTATCAACATGCATTTTAATGTGATATGCTTGAAACGAAAATGTTTTTTTTTTTTTAAACTTAATAGATACCTACTGAAATATGAATATAATATGTATCTGAGCATAACTTTTTACCAAGTTTTTATGTAATACTATCGAGGGTCGCCATCTAGAAAATTCCCAGACCGACCACTCCGCCCCTGCCTAACGCCTTATATGCACGCGATAGATTCACGTATTATGAAAGTGTAAAACTGACCTAGGTCATGCCGTTATTTGCATAGGTTAATGCGATTTTTTTTTATCCGTTTCATCTATATTATTATACACATGTGTGACGTGTTTTGGTATTTTTAATGTTTATCAATTAAATATAATATAAATAATGATTTATTTTTTATTTATAGATTATATACGGCATAATAATTAAACTTTAAACTCGAAACGGTTTTTTAGTGTATATATGCATGTATATCACGTACTCGTAATTGCAATGATGTATACATTATATCTATTTATAATATCTATTAAAATATAATAATTATTTATCACGTGACGCGTGACAGAATGATTATAGTTTCAGATTGGATAACGAACGTTTTCTCGTAAGGAATGTAAGATAAGATCATAATGGTTTGATACATATTTTTCCCAGATACGTTATAATTTTATATTTGAATATTTCCACTCCACGCCTATTTCATTTCTATTCAGCTGTACCTATTTCACTTCTTCTAATTATGTGGCCTACCAATTGAATCCTTTGATGCTTAACATAGGGCTAATCCCATCACACCAATGGTGTTGCACAGTTCTCTATTATATCTTTTTTGTCAGTACCGTATTGTTTCATTGCTGATGGATTCACAAATTCGTCTTCAGATTTTGTTCTCGAATGTTCCTCTCAATCTGTTGTTGATCGTCGTCTTAAGTCCCGCAAACGTGCGTGAGAGTTGGTTTTAAAAAATACCTATGCACACTGGTACACATTAATGTTTTCTTATTTTCAATGCGTGTGCACTAGTCAAACAATTTAAAAGAGACCGAGAGACCGCAATTGCGTACGTGGCACCCGTAAGGACCTGCAGGACACATTTTTCAGTTTTTTCCCATATGCAATTATGGAAAATTGATTTGCAATAATTTTGCAATTTGTTGGCGGTACTTTAACGATGATAATCCAAAAAGGAGGGGGGCTGTGTGAAGTCAGACCCCGAGCATAGCGAGTGAGCTATTGGTTCTACAACGCTGTTTATTTTTCTTCGTCATTTGTTCTAGTCTGTGGACACGTTTTTTCCCAGTAAATTTGTTCCGATTTTTACGTGTAGCGACTTTTCTAAAAGCTTAAATTATCTAGATTGTACTTTCAACAGGTCATTTTTTGATTTTCGACGCCATTTTTTTAAATAAAAGCACTTAAGTGGGAAAAAACGTAGAAAACGTATAATTTCACGATTTCATTATTTTATAAAAATACGGACGTTTTCTACCAGAAAAAATGATTTAATCGAAAAATTACAAAATATCTTTTTTGTTGCCTTTTTGATTTATTTTTCTACGGTATCATCGCCAAAACTTTTAAGCTTTTTAAGGAATTTTAATTTTTGGGAGTTTTTTTGCTGTAATTTGGTTATAAATACACGCAGAGACTTGAAACTTAGTAATAATACTTATATTTGACTTACCTATATGTGGTAAAATTTTCAAAATCATCAGAGGACACAGTACGCAATATGAAAAATAAAAATAAAATTAATACATAAACATCATTGTAAAACCAATACATTCCTCGCTTCACTTGGATTCTAAAAGATAATTTTATTGGTCGATCGATATACATTTTAACTACCTATATACAAATTTCGGTTACATAAACTATAACAAGTGGCAAACGAAAATAATTTTAAAATGTTTAAAATTCACACAAATTGTACGAGAAAACAGGCTATACAGTTTCCGAAAAATATTTAAATACAATAATATTTTGTTCGAAAAGTATTTCATACACCACAGTGGCACAGTAATTACCGGAATAAATGCCACTAAACTAAAATATTAAATACGCCAATTTCGAATGTTTCTAGGCAACCAAATTTACGTTGAAAACACTATTCGTAATATCTACGCTAATCCAGTGTCTTAATGGCGCTTATACACCATAGCCGCAAGCTTGTTAATCATGCAGAAATAACACTTTTGTACAAGCAAGCTTGACTGTTTATATAATAATTGTGATTGCATAAGCGAAATGATGTTGATTAAATTTCCATCTACGTGCTTGTACGAGCAAAACCGAAGAGCGTGTCGTACGTTCATCATAAAGCACAATCAATAAACAATAAACTGTCAGCGGATAACGTTTTGTTTTTTCAATTAAATGTGTAATAACAAGGGACGGGCGATCTTCGCTTGCGCACATAACACAATGTTTTAAGTTGACAACTCGGTTTCGTATAACTATTAAAATATCAATCATTCTCAATTTAGACTAATATTAGATAATGATGCGATTATCGAAATAATTTCGATGAGATATACACGTATTAATTGAATCTAGTATAATCAAGTTACAATATTTACCATGGATATGGTACAGGTAAGTACTAAATATGTGCCTATGATTTAGTTAAGTGCTTGGTATTTTCGAGTGAACGTTTTATTTATTGTAGTCGACGAGTGAAGAGTACCTATATATAGTGCAATGGATATTGACACGTCGAATGTATTTGAGACACACAGAGGATTTACCTATCGTACTTGTTATGTTATTAATAATAAACCATCATATAAAACTTAATCATAAAGTTAAAATTTAAACATATACGTATTATAAACATGTAATATGATATATATTGTTAAAAAAGCATTATTTTTAACCGAGATCCGCTCAGAATATTTTTTTGTTAGCAATGATTAATCTTTGCTCAAAGATTCATATTAAATCCCCTTTCTATATTCTATATCCTACTTTCCCAACTTCTCATCTAAAACAGTAGTCCACAAATTGGGCGAAGTATGTCAGTCTTTTAGATTCTGAGCGGAGCGAGGAATGTATTGGTCTTACAATCTTTGTTATACATTTTTTTATTATGTGAACACATTTTCTACCAGAAAACTTACGCCAATTATCAAATATAGTACCTTTTCTGAAAGGAAATATTTTTTGGGTGGTACTTTAGAGAGGTCATTTTTGAAATTCTCATTAATATTCAAGATAATGAAGAAAACCTGGTTTTTTTAGGTTAAAAAAGATTGAAAGATTAAACATAAGATTGTCCATAGGCAACCGTTTTTATTTATTTATTGTTATTATTAAGTTTGTATTATTTTAAACAATCATTGTCATTATTTCACCATAATAATATGACATATACTTTATATCCTATAGCTGTCCCACGCCCGGCGTTACTCGTGCCAATTTTTATTATTTTACTCATATTAATTTTTGGTTCTGACCGTGTTAGAATTTAATGAAAACAAATAGGTGGAAAGTGGATAGTCCACCTTCGGCGGACTTAACGTGTTCTATTGTGAAATTTTAATAGTGTAAATAATTGTAACAATAATAATTATTTTAGTTTTCTTTTCCGTAACACCAAGGTAACCCTTGAATAAACAAAAATAAATAAATAAGCAATTAGATATTCGTACAAAATATATCTAAAAAACTGAAATAAAGTCCGTGCGAAGTATGTCAGTCTTTTTTTCTTATCAATCATTGATATTAAATTTAATTATTTCGCCTGCCCGTCCCCATAGTGAAGGTTTGGAGACGCCCCCGAATTTAATATTCGTCTAGATCCCTAAAATATTTCAATTCACAATGCATTAATAAGAAAGGAACGAATTTTCCATAGCAATAGTTTGTATTTCAGTGTAGAAATATCATTGATTAATCGATGGTAATATTATTGTAGGTAGCTACGTGGATCGGTTCCCGGTCACGGTTGTTGGATAATACTGCCACGGGGTGGTACACCCTCCGTAGGCCATAAGTCAGGGTCGATGGCCGCGGTGAACTTTTCCGAGAAGTTATTTATGTGTCCTAGTGCCCACATATATTCGATTCCAACAATCTATTTTCAGAAATTGTTGTTTTGAAATTATGTAATGCATTCTAAGTATTCTATTTTTAGAAACCAATAATCTGCAATAATACGTAATTTTATTATTCCTAAGAAATTTATTTTTAGACACGATAAAACTATTTTCCTATCCTTGGAAACCGTTGTTTTGCGATTATGTAAGATTATATTTTTCTGAAAATCGACATACCGAATAGGTACGAAAAACTCAAACCGAGTAATTCCAAGTGAGGGTCGTCGACCTTCAGTCTCCGCCCAAGATTTTTCAGAGAAAAGTCTATTTTTCAGGTTTCCGACCAAATATTACACATATTATATTATGCTCTAAACGAGGTCATCCTTTCGTAACGACGAACATGAGGATTTTTGGATAATTAAACAACCCTGATTAACTTGTATCGAAGTTCAGATTCTGTAAAAATACATACACGTCACGAGCCGATAAGATGGAAAAACGATTTTATATCATTACAATATTATCTTTGACTGTAAAATCAATTTTCCATTCATGTGCCCATCATAATATTATTATGAAAATATGAACACAATAACTTTATAGAGATTATAAATTATAATAATAAAAATGGCTTAAACAAACGTATTAAAAATTGAATTGTTTAAATTTATTTTTAATTTTTGCCACATAGTCATAGTAGGCACCGGCTTACCCGGAAATTTTCGCCCCAGCAGGCCAGTCCGCTCTTGAATATAAATGCAATACATGGGATATTACCAATCTAAAAATACATTTTTAAAAAGGCCCACATTATAATAAAACCAATAGATCTCCACGCTCTGAATGTAAAAAAAAAAAAAAAATACACATAGTAAAACGCTAAAATAGTTCGCTCTACTTAGAATCCAAAATTGAATATCAATTATTAATACATGTTTTATTTGCATTGAGGAACCATTAGACGTCAGAGACGTCATTTATGGGATGCAAATGCATCCTATGAATTTTTTTAGCACACCTAAAATGTGTAGATGTAATGTATTTAATTTCGGGTATGGTACGAAACGTCGACAATTAAAATATCGACATATTGTATTAAATACCGGTACTTGTCGTAATTTAATAATATAAACCGATATATAGCAAAATTATTATTGCGCTTTATACACTTTATGCTAAAATGTACTCATTAGAATCGATTAAATTGGCCATGCATAAAGATGTACCGATGATAGATCTAAATAAATGTAAATAAAGTCCTTTGGCTTGATGAAATGGTTACGAAGCCAAGAATAAGTGCAGATCTGTTATTATAATTATTTCGTATGGTATTATATGAGCAACACATTTTATCTTACAAACTAGATACATTAATTAATAAATTGATGATAAAATAAGTAAAAAGAAAAAAAAAATTGGCAGTTATAGCATAAAAAAAAAAGTGATAGTTGTAATACAATATCCGGGTTCTCCATTCAAGTTATCGCTTCTTTTTTAACTTGATAAATAGGTATCGTGTATGGAACTGGTGAATGCTCGTAGTAGGCAATCGTTAATTTTATTATGATATGACTGATCGTATGTGATGCGTGTCCACATGACTCAGAATCACGCAGTCCCCATCCAAACATCTTGTTACCATTATTTCTACCATGGCCTGTCCTAATATGGTATAGTCTAAATTTTCCTTGTTAACTCAGATCCCAATTGTTTGTTAGTTACTTGATTATGCACATCGGGGTTTTCTGACGTCCAATGTTCATTCCATCTGTGATTTACATCAAATTTTTTTTGGATGAGCTTCCTTGTGGATTTCCATGGGGGGTTTCGGGAATTCAATCGTAGTATTTCATCCGGTTTGGGTAGATTCGTGTGGATTTAGATGTTTTGGTTACTGGAGTATTTTCACCATTTCCACATGAGGTTGTTCTCTCTCTCTCTCCAGAGGATTTCTAGATTTGAAGGGGGGCAATGTTACTGAGAACTGGTAGCCATTTAAGTGCTGTAGATTTTATCAGTCCGCCTATTATCTACATTGTTATATTGAGTTGTTTATCTGTTTAGTTCGTGTGTGCGCTGTTATAACACCCGTTGAATTCTATATGATAACTAGAATGCTCACCAAGTATTGTCGCCTTTGAGAAAAGTTATAACGGGATAGCACATACTAACGGTGTTACTATCTTTGTCTTAAACATGACGTTTGTTGAGAACCCTTGGTTTAAAACATAGTTTGTATTTAACTAAGTAAGCAATATATTATTTTTTGGTAACGTCTTCCGTCGCCGAGCGCATGAAATGCGAACGACGACGGCAGTCGAGTTAAAACGATTCCGTATAGTTATACGTAGAACCTATTAAATGTCTTTTTAAATAAATTTAAATAATAATAAACAATAAGTTATTATTTCAAAACGGATGAGTTCAGTGTTTGATTAATCCCAAAAGTCGAACTCAAATAAACGAGTATCCGCCGTCATTTACGGAAGAAACCAAAATTGACGGTGAACCCGGCATCAACCGGATATAGGATACAACANTACTAGCCGACCCGTCACGGCTTCACCCGTGATTGGTTGTTTAATTTGCCTTTGGATAATGATATATAGAACTTTTTAATCAAATTCTATCGTTTAATAATATCGGCAAATTAATATAAAAAAAAAAAAAACGGTTAATGAAAACGTATTGAAATGTTTCAAGCGGGATTAATGACAAATATATTTTTACTAAAAATGAATGCAGATACAAAAGAAATGCTGAGTAATTTACGGTTGATAAAGAATTTTATAAAACTTCTGAGTATATGGCGTTTTTTGTTTTATCTCCTGTTGAAATTAAAATCATAAGATGCTTCGGGTCCCCAGTTCGAGAAAATCTCACGTATAATTGTCCATGTGAAAAGCACTGTGTTCGAAGACCTACGCCAACGTACCTGTATGTTTGACCTTGAGCTTTGTTTATCGTGATTGCCAAAGAAACTTTAACAGAGAATTAAAGCCGTTTGAACGGAAACGGCAAGTCCGACGGAATCACGGGAATTCTTGGAATAAATGCAATTTCTCCTTTTGCCGGCCCCGTAAGAATGACGGCTCCTATAACACTATTCTGCAACGATTTTATTTGTCATCTTGTACCGTTACATAACTTCGGTGGTTGAAGATTACGTAATAATGTAATCGGAGTACCAATTTTCAATTTTAGCTTATGGAGAGGAAATCCCGAAGGAGAAAGAGAATTGAGAAATTATTGTAGATATAAATATATAAAGATATAGATAAAGATTAATACGAATATTCGGTATACATGTTGTTTGGTGTGCGTGCGATAAACTTCTCGGAACAATTCGTACCTACACGCCGATGTCAAACACGATACAATTTGACGAACAAAAAGGTCAGGTCGCGGGTAGCTGTAAACCCGCGGGCCGCCGTGCCGCACAATACGTATATAATATGGGTAGACAATTTTTTAATTTTTCAAGAACTTTATACTTATTTTTTATTGACAAAAGTGGTACTAAAACCTTCAGTAGAGTGTCGGGTTCAACGGTAAAAAATTTCAGCCAAATCGGTACGGTGGTTTTCTCGGTTAGCGCGGTCGTAGAAAACCCCTTACAATTTTATATAATAGTATAGATAGATAATAGATAGATAGATAGATAATAGTTATAGTATAGTATAGTATTTTTATAATATGTAATTGCACAATGAATCGCTGTTTCGTTGTCGAAACGCGCGTGTCAACCGAAAGGTCCGATAATGATTTATGGGATTCAATACGCGGAGTCACGCGTAGTTCTCGATCGAGAAATCCGTATATCTAAACACGCGCGTCCATCGTCCATGTGAACCTAGCCTAAATGATTAGTTAATATAACGAAGTTATAATAATAACAATATAGTATAGATATGAATATTGGGTATACGTGTTGTCGGTGTAAGTGCGATATACTTCTCGGAACGCCGATATCAAACACGATACAAAAAAAAGGTCAAGTTACAGGTAGCTGTAAACCCGCGACCCGCCGTGCCGCACAATATAGGTACAATTGTTTTTAATTTTTTATGAACTTTTATGAACTTTTTTACTGACAAAAGTGGTACTATAACCTTCAGCAGAGTGTTGGGTTTCAGCCAAAAAAAATTTCAGCCAAATCGGTCCAGTAGTTTTCTCGGTTAGCGCGGTCGAAGAAAAACCCTTACAATTTTATATAATAGTATATAGATAATTATACTATTTATAATATAACAAGTATGAAGTTGAGGGGAATAAATTAAGTTATAAATTGTAATTTAGGATGTTTTAATTCATAATTATAAGCATATAACATAACAACAACATTATTTTTAGTAAAATAATTATTAAAATAAAAACATAATATTTACTTTGATTAAATATACATAAATAGCCCACGACATGGACAAATATGAAAACCTATTAATATATTTAATCAATGGTATTTATAATCGAAAGTAGTGTACTTACTACTTTTCTCATTTAACTTAATGTTGTAAATTTATAATCTAGGAAAGATTAATATTAGAATGGTCCAGTAAACAAAATCGTCAATACAATTTAGTTATGCTTCACAGCAAAAATTTCCTAAAATAAATACTATGAGATTGTAGATACTTCAACTATAGTTATAACCTTGGAGCTATAAGATCTGTCGAGTTAAATAAGTAACTTAAGTTGACTTCAGCTAATGTTTTTCCTGTAATGACAATAAAACTATAAATTAAGAAGACACTATACCTGCATCTACTGTCTCAGTTAAACTACTGGGTAACATGCAAAACCAATACTTACAAAAAATAAGTAAACCGGGTTTAATTTTGATTTTAGAGTAAAATTATCTATTATAAAATGTATAGAAAACAATATTTTGAAGGGAATGTCATACACGTTTTTGTATTATTCAAAATATACAACTTGATATAAAAGATACAAAAACCTTTATTTTATTTTATTTTTTTAAATAATTGTAACTTTTTTAATAGTTCATAATTCAAAAACCATTTATGATATTCCTTCCAAAATATTGTTCCTTTATAAATTTCATAATAGGTACTTTTACCCTAAAATCAAAATCAAGCTAGTTTTACTTATTCTGCGTAAGTATTGGTTTTGTTTGTTACCCGGTAGTTGGACTGAAACAGTAGATGTGGGTATAACGTTCTTTTAATAAAAATAATTGATTTATAATAAACTAGCAAAAAATTAAACCATATTATACATACAAATCTTTGGGAAATATGATAGTAGATTTATTAAATTTAAAAGCATTCATACAACCTCTTAGCGCCCATCAAAATAAAAGCATACATCACAAATTAATAATGTTATATTATGATATATAAATTTAAAAAAATCTAAGAACATAAATAAGCAGTACTTAGTATTGAAATGAAAATAATTATTAATTATAAAAAAATCAAGCTAAATTAAATGTAAAAGTATTTAACATGCATAATTTCTAATAGCCGGAGTTCTTAAGCCATAGTATTATAAAAAATAAAAAATATAATTAGTATACAATTAAATATAAATACTTTTATGAGTAAAATTAATAACACTATATAATACTTTATACTAACTTGTGAAATGACAAGTCTTTCCAAATGTCATTTGAGCTGGTACAATTAAAACCACTACAGAATTTCACCATTTTAACTGCTCACTGTTTTAATTTTTTTAAAACTTTAAAAACTTAGAAAACAATGTTAAATAAACAAAATTTGTATAAGTAATATGTATTGTGTTATAAAAAAAGATAGCAGCATCATTCTTATCTGCTATCTTTTTCAAACACTGTATCTTGGTTGTTTACATTGGTCTTACTTATGGCGGGTAAGCATTCCAGTTATAGTGAAGAATTCAATGGAGTGAGAACACTAATTTAGCAGTTTGTCTTCCATCCACATTATGAAACATGGGACCATATTATTTTAATGCAAGAGTGGCCTAACCATTCTTAAATTATCTATGAACAAAAAACTAGTTTTGATTGCGACGAATAAATGATACAGTAGATCTCAACATATTATTAAATATTGTTAATATGTCTATGGTTTCATCGGTATCCGAGATTAATAAAAGGCTCGCGAGTTCAATTTTAAATTAGGCATTATTGAATTTCAATCTAACTAGATAACAATTAATACCTACTCAATTTTTTTTTCACATAAAAACAAATTATTCCAAAATTTCAATTTATGTATAATATTTTTCGCTGTGTGAAAAATAATAGCTGAGAAAATGAAAAAAAGTATTCTAATATTTTTTCAAAAATTTCAGAAAAGTTATTTTGATAATAATACTACCAAATATTTTTCATTATTTAAAAAATTATTACATATTAAAAATCATACCAAAATTAATAAAGGAAATTCCAAAAATCTTGGAAGAGGCTTGGACATTAAAATTAAAATAAATAGTAATATCAAGACTTGGTAAAATTATTTCATCAAAAAATATACTAATAAGAATATTATTTGACAAAGGTCAAAAGATATTATCATAGAATTTGGACAGTAACTATCATTAATGTAAATAAATAATATCTACAGAATACAATATTACCTATATTTAATATCTTCATGTTTACTAACATATACACAATAAATACATTTATTTTATTATAACAAAAATATTTAAATATGATAGATATGCATGACTTATAAATTATAACAATGATTTATGCAATTAAAAATGATGAAAATAATAATAATAGTCTCATCAGATTTTAACACTGTTAATACAAATGTTACCAGTGTAGTCTCGTGTTAGAATAAGTCCACAGACAATTTCCTAGTCATAAAAAGCAACAAGTAGGAATTCAAAGAAACTGGTAGTATTAGAAGACGACTCTACTTAAAAACATAAACATTAAAACTAGGAAGAGCTCCATTAAATTGTTTTATGTGCGTGAAACGTGAATAGTAAGAAGTAGAAGTATGAAAAAGTAAGGTTGAAAACGATGGAAATCTAGTTGTAAAGTATAATAACGAGGATGAGCTGTAAAATGAGGAAAAGTAACGATACCATCTTGCAAGAATGTCAATCAATTCTAATGTTTTATACTTTATACCAACACCTGACAAATGTGACACATAGTAGAGAAATTTCATTAGAACGATAAGACCTAGTCTTTAAAAACCATGTTTTTAAAAACCATAGACAAATAAATATATTTATATATCTATATTAAAAACCAATGGCAATGAATACAACGGTGAGAATGGTTAGACGGAGAATGATCTGTCTGATCTAAAACAAGCATTTGAATGATTCAATGATTCTGAGGGCTTGGTTGTTGTGTGATGTGTGTTTGACTTTTTATAATTTGTTGTAAATATTGGAGACCATTTAATTGAAAATCTAGTTTTTCTTCATCATTAAGTTTTTTTAAGTATGGAAGAAAGGACATCACTATAGTTTGGTCTGGATTAAATTCTGACCAAGTTTCTGACTCTTCTTTTTTTTTGAAATGTTCAATCAAATTATTTTGAAATGGTATTAATCGAAATTTTTCATTGGAATCTTCAGAAGGATTTTGATTTGTACTTTGATTAGAAGTAGGAAGATGAGTACCTTCTAGTACTGCCTCACAAACATTGTCTGTATTGTTTGAACAATGATCCACAACTTTAATGTTATCTTCTTTTTCGTAGTTAGTCCTTCTACGAATTAAAAATATTACATTTTTAATTAATAATAAGATGTGTATTATGGAACAGATTTTTTTTTTTAAATAATAATTTTATTAATAGTTAAAATAAACTGAACAATACACATCATATTAATTACCTACCTACTTAAAAGAAAAATGATTTTTTTTTTTTTTTTTTTTATTAATTATAAATTAGTATTATAAATAATGTATATTTATTAATTATAAATTAGTATTATAAATAATGTATATTTAAAAGAAAATTTTAAAGTTTTTCCATTAAAATTATTTACCACATTTATTTACTTACCTTTTTCTTTTTAAAATGACATTTAAAAATGACAACAATTTAGCATGAGTATATGGTTTCTTTCGAGGTTTCTTATTTGTAATTTTCGATCCATTATGTACATTGTTTTTTTCGGTAATGTATTTTAAATATCCATCACGAATATGTCTCCACTTTTTACTCTTTAATTCGCTAACTAAATAAAAAATAAATTTTAGCAATTTTATTATTATGAGTTATTTATATACCTACTTATAATACCGATAAAAGTAAATATAAATGTAAACAAAGAAGAACACTAAACAAAAATTAAAAGGTACCTAAATCAAATAAGTTTTTTTTTTTTTATTTATCTGAAAAATTAATTTTTCTTCTGTCATAATATAGCTACTATAAATATTACTTTATTATGAGCATACCCTTTTCTTTTCTTTCAGTATATTCGAGATTAACCCAGTCATCAGAATAAATTGCTTCGGCTATTTTCAGCCAACATACATTTTTAACGTCACTGTCCTTGTACCCGTCCGCGTTCTGGTCCCAAATACACGGGTATTTTCGGACCTCTGTGATGAGTTTTTCGGTAAAATACATTTTATAATAAAATTATGTACCCAGGTACTACTTAACTAAACGAGTTAATTTACATTGGAAAAATAAACAAAATTGCTCGTGCGGGGGAAAAGAAACTGTTAAAAGATAGTAGATAACCGATAAAACGCTATATGGTTACTGTAACCTGTAGGAATCAGATAAATGGAAAATACTTAAATATGAAATATGTAGACGTGTATTCTGAAGATGTGCCGACATCATAGATCTCGTCGATCTATGACCACAGAGACATAAATATTTAATACTACAGCATAGATATATTTGTATTTTGTACTTTTGTCCCATAGAATTTGGGTACGATAACAGAGTAAGAAAATTGATAACGCTAAATTGATAACGAGGTAGATATCACGAACGGAAACGAATGGGTACAGAGTTGACGGGGTTTTACTTTAAGATAGTGGCGTATTTATGAGGGGGGGCGCTGAGTGGGCTGTCGCTCCCTCGAAATTTTAAGAAAATCTCAAAATTATTTCTATAGTCTACGAGAGTCGTTACAATGGTCTTAAATGCGATTTTAAATTTGTAATCTGTATCTATATTTTGTCTTATCGCTCATGGACAAAACTTTACCACGTTAGAACGAATACAGGGAATCATAGATACTAATTATAAACTTATCGATAACAAACGCTGAGAGGCACAGAGCTACGGTCACACGCTTTTCTGCAAATAATTTTATCAATACATATTCGTAACAGACGTGTACAGTCCACCACAATAATAATTGTGGCTTTGTGTTTGTTTACTGTTTATACCGAATCGAGTTCACTTTCATCTAAATGTTTTTAATTAATTTTAATTTTATAGGTATTATTTTTTATTTTACTGTATGATGTTTATACATTTTTAACCCCCCCCCCTTAAAATAAAATTCCGGATACTAACGTGATCTAGTATTCTAGTTCCCTTGAAGTTTTTGTTCAAAATGCCTAGGCGGCGATATATTGTAAATAAATTTACTTCAAAAATTACTTTATTTAAAACTCCAAGAGAAAAAAAAAATGATATTTTGACAACTTAGAGCCATCTTGTATCAATTTATCGGTTTGATTTGAATTATATATATTATTTTATAAATTACATTACAGCAAGTATTTATATGAGTAACATTATGTATAATGTTAGGTTAGGTTACGGTAATGTTAGGTACACGCCTGTAGGTATATATTGTATATTATCATTTGTATGTTATTAAAATAATGCAAACACATAATAAAAAGCTATATCTTAATAATAGGTATGTAATAATACTCACTTCAAAATCGGTGATCAAATTTATTGAGGGAGCGGGGAGGGGGGGCTGAAACCCCACAAACATTTTTAATGTGTTATATATATGCTCTAAAAAGAAACAATGAAAACATGTGCACTAAAATCAAGTGAAACGTCCTCTTTAAATTGATAAATCATAAAATAAACACAAAAACTATTTTTAATTTACTAGTAATTTAATACAAGGGATTTTCAGCCTTATTAATATTTAAATATTGACCACTATATAATCCTGAATAATACGTGTATCAGGCTGGCAGAGCATAAAAACTTACTTAGTAATAAATCTAATCAACGCCATAATCTAAATCAAAGTAAAACATTAATTTTTTTTAAAACTATAATTGCAAACGCCTAATAATTGTTGAGTATACCGTTTAGATCAATATTGTTTGATATTAAGAAGAGCCTCGTTCAATATTAAGCAGAGTCAAGAAGGAATTAAAATTAATTAAATTAAATTAAGGTATTAAAATCAAGCTCTACGATTGGTTTATTTAAATTTACTGCTAAATATTTTATGTAATAGATGTAGTACATATTTAAATTATTTGAATGAAATGTATATAGCTTAAAAATAAAAACGCAAAACCGCGTGTGGTAGGTAATAGGGAAAAGAGAAAAAGCATTTTGAGTGTACCCAGAGACAATAAAAAAAAAAAAAAGTACTACTACTCCGGACGGTATCAAACTCGAAAACACAGATCCCGCAAATCGACGCGTCAACCAACGTACCGCGGTCAATTCAGAACAAGCACTTAAGCTAAAAACGTGATAACCGGCCCCAAAAATTATTTGCCGGCGTATTCAAACAAACGAACCGTAGTGCTTGATTTTAATACAGGTGCTGAGCTCATGTACGGAATGCTTAGGTGCCGCCGGGACACCGGGATTTTCCCGGTGGGCCGTTATTTTTATTAACGAAAATGGGCCGATGAAAAATACTGCTATTGGCTATTGTGCGTGAAACACGTGAACATTCAAAGTCAATAAAAAAATACAACAACCCTATATTATATGTTTAAATCATAATAAATTATCATTGTATCGCTACTGAATCATCATTTGTATTCCCAGTCCACTTAATGCATGAGCAGCGTCACGCGGCGTCGTTATTAACTGACCGCTATCGCTAGAACTTGAATATTATTTTTGAGTTTGATTCACAACTGACGTCATCAACTAATGTGTTTGTTACATCAATACCCACACGTTTATCGCACTCAGTTATCGAACACAGACGTTACAGTGAAATGTTGTGCGACTACAGTCACTACATTTTGTTTTTGGCTTTCCGTTATCACTTAGCGTATAACATGCGCCTATAATGTGTACAGTATCGCATACCAATCTATTTGGATTTTAAATTCTGGAGTTCGAGCGAGCGCATTTTTCCATATTGTAATTTACAGTTTACACCTGCCTTCCAAAAGTACCACGTTGACAACATTCCCTTACAGACATGGTGCCGCGCGCACATATCTGAGCATGATTTCTGGTGTGATTTGTGTACGCGGTATAAAAAAGAAAGGAAAAAAAATGAACACCTCGGTAAAACCAACACATTCCTCTCGCTACACTCAGAATCTAAAACATCATTGTAAAACCGTAAGCTTTTTCGCTCCATTCGGAATCTAAAATTGTATTTAACATGTCAGTTATTATTACAAGGCGAACGAAACTCGTCGACGGCGGACGGTGGCGTAGTGAAGGACGGTGTTTCGGTGTTCAAACATCCCCGTTTGAGTGCATTCACGCCAACAATTAAACGTAATTTTTACTACACGCAGTTAGGCGTCGGATTCCTACAGGATGCGTTGTGTTACGGCATAAACAATTATCAGGCGTATTGAAATACGTAAAATGTTAACAAACGTAAAAACAAACCCATAGAAACGAACCCCGGCTACGCCACTGACGGCGGTAGAAACGTCGTGTTGCGTGCGCCGTGGACTACGGCTCGCAGCCCGCGGGCGACAAATGCAATCGTTACAGGTGGCGTACTTGGGCGTTACGAATTACGACGCGGACGTACGCCGATGCGGAAATATCACGGGGTCGGGGACGCGTGAAACACGGGCGAACATTGTCACAGGAACCGCGGACGGAGACGCACGCATTAATTATAATATTATACAAACATTTAGTTATATTCATATTGTAAATTATGCATATCAATTAACATAATTATAATTAACAGGGTATTAAATGTTGAATTCGCGGATAATATTCATTGATCTCTTAAATACTTTTGTCGCTTCGCCGAGTAACCGCGCATTTACATCGCACTTTTTCGCCGGTTACCTACCTACCCGACGTGATTTCTTATGCAGCACGTTTGGGTTTATTTTCGAATTAAATGTTCGATACGAGTTCGCCTTCGAATTGGCGTTCGAAGCCCGGTGCACACGGTCGTCACATATTTGACGTGTAATCAAACTTTAGTAAAAGTTTCAAAAATATTTGACGGTTTTGTCAAATATCGGATTACTTACTAGATTGATAACAAATTACCTATTATCACAATCATCGTAATTATTATTTTCGTTTTCAATGGCACCGATAAGAGCAAATTTATGCGTCACTATTCACTGAACAGGTGGAGTAGGTACCACTAGACTTGAACAAGTTTGTACAATTTCCATAACGATTAATTTGTACACCGTACAGTTGCATTCATTTATCACGGTCGTGACTTAAATTTGCGTCGCTCAGGCTGTTGTTATATTAGACCGATCGTTACAGAGTTTCGGTTGAGGATATTTTGAACCATTTTTCAAACAAATTTTTAAAGTTTGCCGTTCGCCAAATATTTGATCGTATGAACCCGGCTAGGACCCATTGGTTTTTATCATTCATTTAAATACCATTTCCCAATATTATATTCCCGTGTATTAGATATTTTCCCGATTTATACCGTCCCTCCCCTCTATATGTCTGTTGGAAATAACAGTGTTATCTACGTAGTCGAGTTTTATGTTTTGAATTTTTAATATCTTTCCTGTATTTGTAATGATAACAAAATAATAATAATAATAACATAATAAATAAAAAAAAATAACTTAAAAAAAGATACCTATCTGCTTAATTGTAATTTTATTCTAAGATCGTCGTGGACGAGAAGGCCGCCACCGTAGACTCTTACAGTATTGAGCAAATTAATAGAATTTTGTTTTACGGATACGTTCGCGTTTCACAATAATAATCAGCATTCGGAACGGATTGAATTAGCGGTTTGCGAGGACGTATTTAGCAGGTACCTAGTGCAAAACGAATCACGTCCGCGTCGTCACACTCGTTTTTGAAATTGCCGCTCGTTATTTATATTATTATACAACACGTATTGTTATTAAAAACAAATAAGTAATATATCATATGATTTTTATTTTCATTTTTTTCTATGAACATCAGTTTTGAGAATAATGCAAGAAATTGGCTGATAAACGTTTCTTTGTACAGACAATAATCGGGATGTAATGCTATTGTTTTCAACCTTTTTACTACATTTGTAATAATCTTGTACCTATTTTACTATACATATATACAAACAAAATACGATGAGTTCCATATACTCGACACCTGTAAGTAATAGTATGGTTTTTTTTATAATTAATTAGGTATGTTTATTTCCAGAATAATGTTGGCTAAATTAATTTTAAAATTTGTACACAGATTGGGTTGATTTTTGTTTTCAATTTGATTATCGGGCCTGGTGCTTTGACATTACCAGCTGTTGTTCAAAATACTGGATGGTTTCTAAGTGGTATAATTATTGCCGCTATGGCCTTTTTAAGGTTAGACAGGCAATCTATTATTGTTATTATTTGACGTTTAAAATAATTTTGGTATTTCTTTTGCAGTTACATCACATTCACGTTTGTAATTGAAACAATTACCATTACAAACTCTATAATTCAACTTCGTAAATTACAAATGATGAAAAGTGTTACCAGTGCTTTGAAATCGGTATTATTTATAGAATATTACTGATCATCTTATTTACATCTTTGTAATGAAACTATATTTTGATTTTAGTGTAAAGACATGATGCCACAAGTTGCATCAATTAACTATGATCGAACTTCAACTACTAGTACTGATAGTTTTAACAGTGATGATGAAGTTCCTATTTTTGACAACCCAGATTTGCCCAAATCCAGTATGTAATCCTTCTAATTGTATAAAGTAGAAGTTCTCAGACTTTTTTTACATATCGCACATATATATTATTATATATTTGGATCTAATAAGCACCACTTGTAATTAAATATTGTCTTTACATTTATTTCAAAATGATAAGAATATAGGTTAGTAAAATATTTCAATATTATTAATATAAAAAAAACTGATATACTTTGCACAATGGGTGGTCCTACCTCTGATGTACCTAGATGAAAAGTTAGGAAGGTACGATATAGGGAGGGGGGAGAACTTAGTGTATATCTGTAAGTAAAAATTAATCATTGCTAACAAAAAAATGATTATGAGTGAGATGTGGTGCTTTGTCAACAATATATATGTAATAATATTTTACAATAATTAAATAGGCATAATATATTTTATTAAATAATATTTGTTTAATATTCCAATTTTCTCGTTTTTCATATTTGCTAGGAAAACTTTTGGGCAAATCGAAAAAAAAAGGCCTCCTTAAAGTACCTTTCCAGTCAAAATTCCTTTCCAAATTTCCTTATTGTACCTATAGCTTTTTCATTAATGTATAATATTTCATATTACGATGGCTTGGGTCTTTAGGTTGACCCAAAATGTATTTGTTTTTTGTATCAAGTTTTTTTGGACCACAAAGTAAAACTTGAATGAACTACACTACCTGTTAAATTATCAAGCATTTCTGTTTCGTATATCAATTTTATGTCCATAGTACCTACCAAATAAATATTATGTACATATTTGCAAAATTAAAATATTTAATACCTTAAAAATGGCTCAAATGTTTTGAACATTTTACCAAAGCATAAAAAATAAATATAATGTTTCTGTTTATTCTATAAATATTTTTCACTGAATTACAATAAAAAAACAAAATTTAAAATAAAAGTATTATTTTTGTAAATTTTTCCGTTTTCCTCATTTATTGGGAAAACTCCTGGAAAATCAAGAAATGACCTTCTTAAAGTACCACCCTAGAAAAATTTCCTTTCAGAAAAAGCGCTATACTTGATACTTTGGAGTAAGATTTCTGGTAGAATTTTTGTGCACAGTATAAAAAAATAAACATTGTAAAACTATTATATACTTTGCTCTATTTAGAATATATAAAAAATAAACATCATTGTACAACCAATACATTCTTTGCGACACTCAAAATCTACAAATAAAAATTATAACTTATAAACTATAATATTAGATCCAATCATAATATTTGTATGAATATTTATTTATTTAAAAGCTTATATTTGAAATAATTACCTATATGATAATTTTAGTAAAAACATACTAAATAAAAAATAGTATTGTTGACATAAATATAAAATACAAGAATAATTGATTGGACAATTAGTTTAGAGTTTTTCTTTTGTTTAAGGTTCCTTAATGGACTTTCCTCCAGAATCCGTACAATTACTTTCACTAGATAACAGGATAGAAATGGTAATATTTATGAACTGATACTTATTCATGAATTTTAATTGAATGTATAACAAAAAATAAATAAATTCATTTTTTAGGGAGAAATGGTGAATGTATTATTGCCACCATTTGCTAAAGTGATATTTTATTTTTCTCTCTGTGGTTATTTGTTTGGCGACTTATCAATTTATTACAAAGCAATAGGACAATCGCTTGTGGACTTTACTTGGTAAGTTTCTAATAATGAATGGACATTTTTTTATTTTTTTTAAATTAATTTTTATAGAATTATAAATTAATGGATAATTTGTTTAAAACTATTTAGTCATTTCAATGATAGTCATGCCACAAACATATCAGAATTGTGTTGGGAAAGTTCATCATATACCAAACATGAGATTTACTTAGGTTATTTGGTGAGTTTTAATTAATAATTATATTAAAAAGAAATTAATATTAGTGTTGAGTTTAATATTTTATTTATCTATTAATAGATGCTGTACCTTGTATTAATTGGACCATTCACTTTTTTTAATGTCCAAAAGACTAAATATTTACAAATAATGGGTTTTTTTGTACGTACTTTTGGTAAGTTATTTCATTAATATGGTAATATAATTATGCACATTTGATATTTATTTATTTTTTTATTTTCATATCTGTATTATTTTGTTTTTAGCTATTATTACAATGGTGATTCTAGCTACAATGCGTTTGATTTCACCTACAGAAAAACACGGAACCACACCAGTCGCTAATTTTATTGGCATACCACAGTTAATAGGCGCTTCCATTTATGCATTTATGTGTCATCATTCAATTCCATCTGTGATTTCGCCAATTAAAAATAAAAACAAAATATTGCTGAAAGTTGCGGCTAACTTTCTATTTATTTATAGTTTGTACATTTGTTTATGTATGACAGGTGTATTTGCATTCCCAAAAGTTGATGATTTGTACACTATAAATTTCATACCGTCACAAGACTCTGGATTATTTTACAAATTCATTGATTCAATATTGGTTCTTTTTCCTGTACTTACGATCAGTATAAGTTTTCCAGTTATTGCAATTACTTTGAGAAATAATCTTCAAGTAAATATAAATAATAATTAACTTAATTTTATTCTAATATTTAAAAAATTACTTTTAAATATTAGTTAATAGATTTATGTTAAACTCTGTAAATAATTTTTGAATGCGTTCATAAAACTATATATTTTATGGTTCATTTTAGATTCTGAGAGGAGCGAGGAATGTATTGGTTTTACAATAATGTTTATTTTTTTTTTCCATGGACAACTTTTCTACCAGCAATTTACTCTAGTTTATAAATTATAGCACTTTTTTTGAAAGGAAATCTGACTGGGGTGGTACTTTTTTGAGGTCATATTTTGATTTTCTATGGAGTTCCCAATAAATGAGAAAAATCTGAAGAAAAGCTGGAAAATGTACAAAATGTATTAATAAAATAGTACTATGGCCTTTTTGTTTCTTGTGAACAGTTTTCTACTTTTTCTAATTTATTAAATTATAAACTTTTGTGAAAGGAAATTTGACTGGGGTTGTCAATTTCTGATTTTCCCAGCTGTTTTTATTATAAATAGAAAATACATGAAAAAACAGGAAAAAACGAAAAATTTGGTACAATATTAAATAAATATTACTTAAGAAAATATATTTTTTATGTGTAATTATTTTACCATATGACATATATATTGTTAATAAAGCAACACTATTATCCAAACTTCGCTCAGAATGGTTTTTTGTTAGCTATAGTTAATCATTGCTTACAGATATAATTTAAATTTCCCCTCTACCTTCCTAACTTCTCACCTACAACAGTGGTCCATTAAACGTGCAAAGTATGTCCGTTCTTTTATTATACTTTTCTCAAAATTTGTCAGATTAATTGATTTTATTAAGAAAAATGATTATTTATTTTTGGATGAACAATTTTATGAAAATTAATGTTAAAATAATAATATCTGTTCTTTACTTTTCTTTAGTTTATAATAACTAATAAATAACCAAATTCCAATAATATTCATTCATATTATAATTGTTAATTGATGTATAATTTCCGGACAAAGTAGAAAGTCTAAGTGTTGTATCACATTTCTCGTGCATGGTACACAATTCCTGAACATTTTAGTACATTTTATATCCACCACATAGAAAAAAAAAAATTAAAAGTTTTTATTTGTCATGTTGTATAATAAATAATGAATAATAAATGACTTACCAAAAAAGCAGGTTGACATACACTACTAATGACAAACAAATGTAAAATAATATTTCTACAACGGTAAAAGGAAAAACTTACAATCTTCAAATAACATAAATAACTATCATTCAGCAATGCTGAGGGAATACTAAACAATTTACATCAAATGTTTATTGGATGCCAAGTGGCATTAAACCCATTGCTGAACAATCAATGTCGCTAATTATTGGCGTTGGTACGCAGGCAACATATTAATACTTCAATTCACCCCATATTGAACAGGCACAGTACAAGAGTATTTGGACAATGTTTACCTTGTACAAATTTAAGTGGACAAAGTGAATTAAATACCTGTATGAATTTAGGTGGGCTAAGTGAATTAAATAAATTTCACTCTTATGTAGGTACTTAATACGTAATTATATTAACTTTGTATTTTATTTGTTTGATACCACATTTTTTGATATAGATATATATCTAATTTAGGAACTAAATGACAATGACAGTTGTATTACAAAGTGGTCTGTAATCTTAATAACGATGTGAATCAGTATATTAGTGCATACACTATTTTTATCAAATATTTTATAATGTATTCAATATTTTCAAATGATTATTGTCCTATAGTTTGTCTTTAGTTAATATTATTCATATTGTCTGTAGTGCAACAATAGATGTAGCTTTGATTTATGAGTAGGAAAAGGAAGTGATTAAAAAAAGTTTGCAACTCAAAGTTCCATAATAATAGTTTCATTTAAAAATACAAAACAATATTACATTTTATTTATAATTAATTAAAATTACTATAATTTAATAATAAATTAATCAACAACAATGTTCCAATGGATAATAGATTTAAAAATCAGTTTTTATTAATGTTTATTAAAGTTAGGCATCCAGTAAAATATTTTGTTTATTTTTTAATATAATTTAGTTTGCCTGGTTAAATTTGGGCTCTATACAATGTCCGGACAATGTAAACTTCATCCTACTTGCCTCTTGAAAATCTGGGATTGTGTACCATGCCTGGGCATCTTGATACAATGCTCAACTTCTTTCTTTGACTGTGACATATATTTTTGATCTAGGTGATGTTTCTTCCAAATGATGCACATTGGATGTGGAGAAGAATAGTTATACCATTGTTTTCTTTGATTACGCCTGTACTACTTGCAGCTTTTGTTACAGGGCTTGAAGATTTGGTAAGAGACTTTAAAATAATTTCTTTTAGTATTATTATATAGTATAAATTGTTTAACTATAAAAATATATATTTTTTTTTTTACATAAATATCGGTATTAATCTAAACATAATTATTTTGATATAAATACAATCAGTTAACTTTTATATTTATAGTGTTATTTATAACCATTAACTAAGGTTGTATACCATTACATATATTTTACATTGCATTCACATTAGTACTCTTTAATTATATTTATTAAAAATAAATAAATATAACTTTATTATATTATTATTTAAATATTATTTATTAATATGTTAGGTTATAATTGTTAGATTGTTAGATTTAGTTTTTGTAAATAGTAATCAATATAAAGTTACTGCTACTTATGATCCTTTGGTTCCTGAAGATAAGTATCATCCATATTTGTCTATTGATTTTTATTCATTTTAATCTACATTCACTTACTGCTTTTCAATCTTATTTTTATTTTCATAAAGCTGTTTTTTTTTTCTTTCTTTTAATTGAAAACATGTTTCTTAAACTTGATGCCAACTTAGATATATTCATTTTTTTTTTTACGATACTTTAGATTATTCTGTTCTAAATGAGTTCCTTATATTTTAGATTCTGAGTAGAGCGAAGGAGCTTATGTTTTTATACAAATATTTTTTTTTTATCTGTGCGCAATTTTTCTATCAGAACTCTTGCTCCGATTTTTAAGTGTAGCAACTTTTTTAAAAGGAAATCTGACTGGGAAGGTACTTTAGGGAGATCATTTTTCGATTTTCTTAACAAATATGCAAAACCATTAAACACCATTTGTACATTTAACAAATATTATTAAAGACAATATATAATGCCTATTTAATTATTTGACCATAGTAAAATTGATGACATAATAATATCCAATAATATGACATATATTGTTAAATAGTTGTTCTTAGGTTGATGTAATTTATATGCATTTAATCAAAGCTTTTGATCACATAGATCATTCTTTGTAAATTGATGTTTTGTTTAATTCTAGATTTGTTGAACCTTAGTTGTCTTGGTTTCAATCCTATTTTTGTGGTCATAAACAAATTGTTAATGTTCACGATATTACATTTGTTATCATTGATACAACTTCTGGTGTTCCTCAATGTCATTTTTTTCCTTTATTTTTTGCATTATTTATTAACAATATTAAAAAAATAACTTAATAGTATTATTCAATGATGATCTAAAATTAATTTTCTTAGTGATCATTATTTATTTCAAAATTATATTAATTCTTGTGACTTGGGCAAATGTTCATGGATTGGAACTTAATTTCTCAAAATGTCTTTTTACAAATGAAATTCCATGAAAGTTATGATTATTTCCATTTTATCTATGCTGATAATAAAGTATCTGACTTAGGTAAAGTATTTGATTGTGAATTAAAGTTTCATTCCCATTTTGACACTATATGTTACAAAGCCTTGGCAAAAATGCTTGGTATATAAACCAATTTGTATGTAATGAGTTTAAATTACTACCCCCCATAAAGTTTTTATATTGTGACTATGTAATGTCTATTTAAGAATTTAGAGCTATGATTTGGGATTTATTTACTTCTTGTAGTAGCGAACAAATTGAAAGAATTTAATAACAAATTTCTAAGGTATGCCACTTTTATTTTAAACTTTGACCATCCACTGCATGATCTAGTTATGTTTAAGTTCCTTAGTTGATAGAAAAAAAGTTGCTAATCCAAATTTTCTTGGTCAACTAATGGATTACTATTATTGACTCTCTTGCTCTACTTTCTTTGATTAACTTTAAAGTCCTTTCCACCTCTGCCTATCACATGTATCCATCATTTTTATACTTTAATGCCATTCATTAGAATGATGCGTATTGACAAATAGTAATCCATTTTTAGTATGTGTTATATACTTATTTGTTGTCATTTATATTTATAATTTTTATGTTATTGTTATTGTCTATATTTCCATGTAATTGGACTAGCCCTTATTGGTTGTAACAAGATCAAAGATATTCTTCTATATTCCTGTATCCTCTTCAAATTATGTATCAAACTCTCAGTTTTATCGTCTGTGTCTTGCAAATGATGATCCTACTTTTTCAATAGTATGATTATAATACACTATCATTCATTTTTTATTTATGAGTAATTAATGTAATGCATGTACTTTTAATGACTCTTTTAATTGTCTTTTATTTATTATTATTTTTTTTGTTAAATATTTTTGTTGCATTAATACATTTTGAAAAAACTATAGTAAAACTAAAAAAAAAAATATCATCTACTTGTACCTGTGCATTTTATAAATAAGTGTATGCTTTTTATTAAAAGGTATATAGAATATAATTTTGTATAGCGTAAACAATTTTATCATTAGTATTTTAAGGAATAATACCTTTTGGCTTATCTAGGTTCATTAATAATGCAAATATATGATAAATAGAACAAATTATGCCTGTTACGTAGTTTAAATTACAAATCGTAATATTCAGTACATAACTGATTATAAAAAAAGAGATTTTGGTTTTCCTAATTTGTTAGTTTTTGTATTAATTGATGAATAAGTAGGCAATTATTTAGTAATATTTTGTGTATAATATTCTGAATTCTGTAGGTATCTATTGTCGCCGTGTATGCCGGTTCTGGTATTCAGTATGTGACGCCCGCTTTGTTAATTATGGCTGCACGTTCCGAAATACCGCAACAAGTAGCTGCCATAAAAAATGATTACTGTTCACCATTCAAGTCTAAATATTGGCCACAAGGTATACTGATATGGTCAGTGATATGTGTGGTGGTCATAACTAATTTCTTGATAAGTGAATGGTTTAAAAAACTATAGGAATTAGAGGTATATAGTTTATACATATTTTGACTTGTTATTTGGCATTCATCTTGTTTGTCTACTGTTGTACATACCTATATTATTTTTATTAAAAAATTAATTTAAGAGATATTAAGACTAAAATTAATTATGTTGTGTTAAGTATTAAAATTTTTATGAAATAATGTTATTATTATTGAAAATTATATATTTTTCTGGATTGGATTTTATAGAATGTATTTTGATAAAAACCCATTATTTATGTATCTTAACTAAAACTTGTTACCTTTAACGTTATTTTAAGTTTTAGAGATATTTGTTTTCATGTAATTTTAATTTTTGATGTATTTGGATATGCAATTATAACAAAAGAATATACATTTTAATTAATTAAATAACATTGCCATTAAGTGATATTATTTACCTAAGATTATAATAGCATAGATGAAAGTCAACTTACTTAATAGCAGATTTGACAGAAATACACAGATTGTAAGACAAATTCCAGACTATTTTAGGTCACCTGTTTATGATATTAGAGCACATAGCTTATGCATGCAGTTGAATACTGTTAAAAAGTACAACTAAAATATAACTTTTTCCGTTGATTTTTTGTTTTAACCAGAAACAAAGGAGTGGTAACTCAAGACAATAAATTGAAAGTGTGATCAATAAAAATCAAACCATAGTTTATTGCAATTCACAATTTATACCGTGTATTAGGGTGGTTATATCAAACAATTGAGTCCTATTCATGGCTTCCTAGGACAATTTGTTCATTCCCGTGTATCAATGTAAAGTTTATCATATAAAATATGTTGATTTCTTTGATTTAATTTATATAAGGTATAAAGAGTTGACAAAAAAAAATATCTTGTACGGAAATAATTGAGGTTAAGTTAATTTTTGAGAGGGGAAGAGGAATTGAAATAGATTTGGGCATTCCAATCCACTTTCTTTTTGTTAGTTTTCTAAAATTTGGTAAACATATCTGGAAAATCAATGTATTTTAGTGTGTTGCATCTTTGAAAATAATGAACACCGAATATGGGCCAACTACAATATTTAGTATATAAACATTTTATTGTTTTTGATAAAAGGACATTAAAAAAAATTTCTGATCCCCAAATAAGAACCAATTTACTTACACAATAATATATAAAATACTGTTGGAAACAGTGTTCGACAAAAAAAAAATAAAAATAAATAATGAAAATAATAAGCTTATTTAATATTTTTTGAATACACATTAAACATTAAAAATAATAATAATAATAATAATAATAATAATTAAATTTTATTATTATAATTAATTTAGTGTGGCATTATTGTCTGATGACTGAAATATGTGTATTCTTCTCTTAAATCAAAATTAAAAACTATATCATACAATGTTTACAAAAAGCAATCTGTAATCTCACATAAAGTCATTTCGATTAGACATTTTTCTCTTTTTTTTTTGTAGTAGTATAATTAATTATATAAGTAATACAAAATGGGTATAAATATTGTACAAATGTGTTAAACCTTGACAGACATAAATAATAGATATGAATTTGTTTTTAAATGTATGATAATTTTCTTTAAATCTTGAGTTTTAAGTGGTTATTGTCATTCAATTGGAAAAAATAAAAGCCTTATCAGCAAATACTAGAGACATTTTCATTTTTTTTTTTTTAAGTGAAAGCTCTTGATCGGGTAGGGTTCATAAATAAATAATGATAGAATATACATATAAATATATATATATATATTACCTTTAATAAAATCGGGTAATGATATAAAAATATATGATATTTTAATTTGGCGTGTTAACGGTAATGGTATTGACATTTCCTTTTCTTTCATCTGCATAAGGTGGTATGTAAAGAAACATGTGGTTCCATGTCGATGGGTCTCAAAACTTGTCGACAATGCTTGCACATTTCGACAGGCATTTCTTCTCCGGTGGTACAGTTGTAAATGTATATTAATTCCTTAGGAAAAAAACATTTATAAATTCTATTGTCTGAAAATTATTAACAATAATCTAACACCATTAACGCGGTAGCAAGAGGAATTTCCAACTAAAAACCAAAATATATTGGTAGTTAGTCATAATTCTGTTAATAATTTAATTTAATATTATACTATATCGATAAATGTCAGTGGTTCTTAACTAGTGTTCCGCGGAACACAGGTGTTCTGTGGACTTGGGATAAGTGTTCCGCTTAAAATTTTAAAATCAGTGGATTTTTAACATTGACGAATATCAAAACAAAGAAATGAGAAAGGCTGACAAATATTGAAGAGGAAATGAGAGTAGCAATATCCTACATACGGTCAGATATTGAAAATATCTGTAAAAATCATCAGGCACAAATATCTCATACAAAGTATTCAATTTCAAATTTTTAACTTTTTTTTTATTATTTTTTAGTGATTAACACTAACATGTATGGCATGCAAACAATTTTATGCTATACATTCATTGTTTAATATATTAAAAAATTAAAAAATGTATGCATTACTATTTTATTTTATGGTTGTGTTCCGCGAAAATCTTATAAAATGTTAAGTGTTCCATCATTCGAAAAAGGTTAAGAACCACTGATGTATGTGAAAAGAGTAATGGTGTTGCTTGTGCAAAATGGCATAACCATTGAAGACTGGATCTATACGTTTTTAAAATTCACAAAAGCTTTGAAAAAAAGAACTTAAAAAATATTTAAAAATCAAAAATATTAGAGGGGTTTAAAAACCCTCCCCACTAATGGATTTAACTTATAAATACAATTTTCAAACATATTCTAAAAATGATTAATAAAAAGTATTTTTTTATTTATAATATAAAGTATATGAAAATTTAATTTAATAAGTTTGAGCCGTAAGAGGGGGACTATTTAAATTCCTTTATAATTTTTTCTCCTTTTTAATGTTTTTAAGTGCTTTTCTCAGGACTATTTTACGTTTTTAAGCACCTTATTATGGATTATTAGAGAATATAAATCTGAAAAATTTTCAAAACTTTAAGCTAAAAAACCTATTTTTTTTTAAACATATCAAACAATAGTTATAACTAGAGCCCAGATTTATATGCATTTGCATGTTTTTTTTAACAGCCTAAAAAGTAGCTAGATATACTACAAGTTTGAATTATAGTCAATAGATCTGAAATACAAAGTTTTATTTTTAATTTTATCTTTTAATGTGTACTGCATATTTTTGTATTTTACAATTTTTCATTGCATTATAGTCGAATACCTAAGTGTTTCAAACTCATTTGTTTTACTACAATTTGTTGGTTTTACCTACCTTTATAGTTCGAAAGTTCAAAAGGAATTTGTTTTTTTATATTATCTAATCACTTCTAGATAAATATAATTCAGCACATGCATGCATATTTCATACGTTTTTAGTGCATATAATTCCGGGTCCCAGTTATAATTTTGTACTTTGTAAAAGTATAAAGGTCCAAAAATTATAATAGCTTTAACAATAAATAACATATTTTTAAATTTGTGTATTTTACCTATTATTAAAATAAAATTTCCACTACAGTGGTGAGTGGAATGGAAACTACAAGTTAGTAAGTTTGAGGGCAATACCAAGTTTATAGTATATTTATTAAGAGAGCATGGTGGTTGGCGCTCATTTCAGCATGTAATAAATTACCACCTACTTGTTGTTTCTGGATATCTGGCAACAGTAACACCAGTTCCAAGAAGACGGCTTTGAAACTGTGAGGGTACAGAGCCTCCACGCAATATGAGTAGAAATCGTAGGCAGTAATTAAATGCTTTCGGAAGAGCGTTGACATCTCTTTGAACTTCTCAAACGTGTCAAAACTCTCATCACAGGCAGGTATGAGCGCGGCCATCAAGTTGTTGATGAGCATCTTATTCCGGATTGACGACCCTATTGGGTGTATATATTCGTACAGCGTCTGTATGACAGTAGGAGTAGTAGTAGTGGTAGGTCCACTGTCGATGATATCATGGTAGTTGTAACCTGACGTCAGCGATAACCCGGGAGGAGTTTTTAATTGTTGCAGCTGAGGATGGTTACTATCATCTAGACTAGAAAGCCCCGGCGGAGCTCTGACCACTTGCTGTTGAACAGTGTTCTCAAAACCAGGCGGTATTTTTGGAGTTATCGAGAAGTTTTCCGGCGGTAACTGCGCAACCGAATCAAGCGGCGGTTCTTTGTTGTTTTCATTCTTTTTTCGCTTTTTCTTGTCTTTCTGACTGTTGTTGTCTGATGTTACCGCCTCTACAAGTTTATCCACACGCGGTGGGCTTGGGCTTTCTTTCTTTTTGAATGATGACTCTTTGCGCATGGGTTCGCTGGGGACAACCTTAGTGTTGTTTGGATCCATTTTGCTGGCAACTGTTGCCTTGGTTGTAGTCACACCACTACGACCGTTGCACTGCTGGGCTTCAGCTGATTTAGTTTTTGGTCTACTGTTTTCCTTAATGTGATCTATCGATTTATTGGAACTATCCACTGCCACCGATTTCTTAGAATGGTTATTACTGTTGTTTTCAGCAACAGTTGTAGTCTGTGATCCGCCGCTCTTTTTAGCATTTACATTGTTACTTTCAATTTGTACAGTGGGTGTAGAGTTTTTTTTTGAGTTATCTGGTTTCTTTTTGTTACCCAACTTAGCCAGATTGCTCTTGTTCGGCTCCAATTTTTTATTCAAGTTTGGAAAGTCGGATGCTCCTGGTAGTTTAGGCGCCTCTGCTACTTTTTTCTTTATGGCTGCCGGTTCTTTTTTGGCTTTTTTCTTCTCATCTTGGCCGTTCTCATTTGCAGTCTTTGCTTTGGACACCCAACTGCCACTACCGGAATTATTAGCCGATGATGTTACCGCCACAACTTCTTTAGTCTTTAACTGCTGCTGATTACCGTCCAGAGAGGGAAAGTCTCTAGCTTGGTTAGGCATTCGAGGCACAGAAGGTCCTGCAGCAGCATTCTTCTTTTTGTCCGGTTTAGGTGGTTCTGGAGGTTTTTTCAATAACGTAGCCATTCGAATAGTATTAGATGTACTTTGGGGCTTCTGAGGCATGTTAGATTCTTGACTAAGAGCCGGAAATGAGTGTAGATCTCGTGTGTTGACATGTTGGTTTTGTTTTCTGCTACGAGCGCATGGGAGGACTGTTGTATTTTGACCATTTAAAGACGGAAAGTCTGATGTATCGCGTACATTGATGGGACGTTCAGGCGCATAAATATCATTCCTAAATCACAAATTGCATATGTTATACCATATTCATAACATGTATGATATATATGTCAAATATGTCATCTATTTTTCTATTTAACCCACCATGAATTGCATCACAGTTTGAAGACTATATTAATTATTTTATAAATTACTCATTGGTAGTTTACATTATTTTATGTACTTGGATACCTTAATAAATATATAAAGCTATTAAGAATAGACCATTGTGTTTGTTGGATTTATATATATTTTTATAATCAAAAACTTGTCCAAAAGACTGTGTGAATAAATTCCGTTAGATATTATTTTAGTCAGTGATTTATTTTGGATGAAAAGTAAATAAAAACAATAATTTCTTTCCATACCTTCCTTTGATAGTCACTTTATTTATCTGATTCTAGTTAGTATGCTTAGATTGAAAACAACAGAATTTACGTTATTTTAGTTATGTAGAAATATTTGTGTTTAAAGTATTAAAAAAAATGTGTGTGAATAATGAAAAAGGCTGTGAACCCATATTGTTATAAATAATAATGCAATTCGTGGTGGGTTCAATTAATTTTTACAACCACAAAACTCACGAATAATTATGTGGCGGTTGGTATTGATTTGGTCTGCCAGCTTCGACAATAGGATTATGTCGTGGTCGCAAATGAAAGTCAAGCCTAAGTGTACGTGCTTCCTTAGAACCATGTTTACCCAATTCTCTACTGTGTGTTTGAGCTTTATGAGCTATTTATGAGATAAAAAATTTAATTTTATGATAAAACTGTAATTTATACTACATTAGATAATAAAATATTAATGTTTTGCTTATTATGTATAATGTTACCCTGTAAATCAATTGATGAACGAAAAACTGATGTATACTGTTCATTAATACAATTTCCTTCTTCACAAAGGTAGTGTTTATCATGATAATGTTTTCTCAACCACTCGTATGTCCTGAGCAATAAAAATATAACACCAGTTAAACAAATTGTAAGAATAATTAAATATATGGTTTTACCATTTATCTATACATACATATAATAATCTTGAATGCCATCAGCATCACAAAAATGACAATAGAAATGTTCTTTTCTCAAATGTTTATACAATTCATCTTTATCTAAATAGCGAATATTACAAAATTGACATTGCGGATGACCTCGATGGGATGTATTATCAGGGTCTCCACATTCTTCGTGTTTACCCAATTCATCATAGTTATACCAACGTCTGTGACTCGGAAATATCTATTAATATTAAAATTATTTTGTATTAAAATTGGGAAAAATTACCATGTAAATAAATCTATCATAAATAAAAAGTAAATACTATAAATTACCTATAATACATATAACATATTAAAATTATTATAGTTTTATTTATAATGGATATATTTATCTTGTTTATACTTAACATTTATTCTTTAAAATAAATATTATGATTTATGCCGAATAATTTTTTTCATATAAAATTAAAAATTATGAGATTATAAATAAAAATGACCTTTAAGTGTTTTACACAAAGACGACATGCATACAAACGATGACTTCGTTCCATGTGTGTAGCTAACTGTTCAAATGCACCAAAATCTGGTCGATCATAACATTTTTTACAGTAACAACGTAATAATTGGTCAAAGTGAAGTTCTGCAGAATGATCTTCAAATGCAATCCCATACTTCTTGTTGTAACGAGTATATTGACGACCATCCAAGTTCTTAAATAGGCTAATATCTTTGGTAAAAATTACCTATAACATACGCCATACAATTTTAATTATAATAATGTTTTATTTTTCCAACAAAACTAAGACAATGGAAATTAATATTCACTACTTTTAATATAAGTATAATGTATTTTATATTTCTATAAACTTGATAAAGTTTTTAGATGTTTGTTATATGTTATATTTAATGCAATTTATTAAATACAGTAAAAATAAATAATTGTTCAGTTCTAGTATTTTGTTTAACTAATAAATATTAATAATATTTATCATTAAGTAAGTATAATTTGATATAATTATTATAAGTATGTCAGAATTTTTCTCCCAGACTTGATTGTATATTAATATTAATATAATAATATTACTGTTATGTACTTATATGTTTATAAAAGTTTTACTTATTTTTAAAATTTGCTTGTTTGTAAAGCTACAAGATGTTTAAATAAAAATATCATTACTATAAGGTGATATGATATCAAATTCACCAGGGTATAAACCAAATAATCCACTACTTATTATATTTGCTATGTATATGCATAGTTACAAATCAATGTTCTTTTTTAAGTGTATAGTAACAATTTCTGGCCGGCACTCCTTAACATTTAACAAAATATTTTCTTTGTATGTTAAAAATTAAACAGTGTCAACTTTTTATATTGTATATGTTTGATACGAGTATGTGAAATATGACAATTTAAAAATAATAATAAAAAAAAAAAACGTATAAACACAGATAATCTTCTTTTATTCAAATTCAAGATGTATTATTAAGATTCAAAAGATAAAATAAGTATGTATTTAATTTTTAGTATTATAAATACTTTATTTAATAATAATATTAAGAAAAAGGTAATTACCTTTTTTAAAAGGAATATTATTTTGATAAATGTCCCGGTCAGTAGGTATATTATTTGTATGGTAACATTAAAATGAACAGCATAAAATAAATTCTACTGAACGATAAGTTAACAATATCCAATTTTTAACATAAGCCTTAACATACAAAATACATTTAAAATAATAAATACTAATATAAATATCTATAATAAAATATTCAATAGTAAGTTGAATCAATGATATTTGATTTTAATTAAATTAGTGATTTGCAAAAAAAACGTAAATGTAAATGTAAATAATTTATTGATTATTTATTGTCACTTAATAATAAAAAATGAAATTTCATAGTTCAAAAAGATCGGTTTTGAATGAAAAATTCATCATCAGGTATATCACAGTCAAAATGTAAAATGTGACTGAATATAAAAAATTAAATGAAGGAATACATAGAAAAAAAAATTTTATACAAATTGGTCGTTTTACATAGAAAAAAAAAAATTATACAAATTGGTCGTTTTACATAGAATTTAGAAATAATTTATTTTAATAGGAGAGATTATTTAAAATTAGTTATTATTAGACATAGATATGTTAAGAAATGTTAATTATTTGATTATTTATTATCTAGAATGTATTGATACGAGTTATTATTTTTAAAATCAGTTTGAACATTTAAAATATTATTAAAATTAATAAATAAACAATAAAATTATTGTTAGGTTTAATATTACGGAAATAAATATTCACCCTATTGGATAACGAAAAATTAATAAAACTAACAAGATTTTTAGGTGTAATATATAAGGATTATTAGAAAGTATTCATTAACCAGTTATCAGAGATTCTCATTTTTCCTAAATACTTAATAGCATTTAGAGAATCTACCTATTTAACTTAAGGTAAGTAGGGACATTTAAAAATAGCATAATTAAACAATTGATTCTAATAGTATATATTATATATTTATAATATTACAACATTAGGAGTTATTATAATTGTTTTATTTTAATTAGGTGCATATCATTATTTTAATTGAATGGATTAAAAATATAATCAATGCTAATTATATTTATACTTTGGTGTGAAGTTAAAAATTCAAAATCATTAATAAGATACCTATACTATATAATAAAATTAGAAAACTATGATAATATAATAAATGATAATTACAGGAAAAACTTAATACATAAGTTATAAAAAAAAAAGTCAAATGGAGGAAATAACACAATCAACCCTCCGTGAGTATGCTCCCGAAATAATTAAATATCACAAATAAGTGATGTAATCAATGATTAGATATGTATTTCATGGACTGTGATAAACAGGTACCTAGGTGAATCATGGTTATGTAAACAAACAAAAAAAAAAATTAATAAATTATGTTTTTTAGAATTATTCCTTTATCTAAGAATAATTAAAGAAATTAACTACAAAATCATTTAAACATGAATATTAAACTTAGGAATTAACAAAAAGTTACTGACAAGCATTATTAGTGTACTTAGTTATTTTCAGATCATTTTTTATGGCTACATAAATATAGGTAATTATTTTTTGTCATTTAAAAGAATATCTATTTCGTCTGAATTTTAAACAATATACATTTTTTCATGGCTATAATTTATAATAAATTCCAAATGAGTAGGTACTGTTTATCTTAGTTTTGTTGCATAGATATATTAATTAAAATGATAATACACTTTTAATAACTATTGATAAGCTATACTCATATAATATATTATATACATATAAATATATATATATATATATATATATATATATATATACACATATATATGTAATTATAATAGGCATTATTACACAAAATTATTGGTATAGTTTAATGGTACCACGGACAGTGAATATCACAAATAAATTGTATTAAAAACCTTAGTCATTATACGCCTGCATATTGGGCACTCCTTTTGATCACAGAGCACTCGCATAGTGGTAGAACATTCGTAACACACAGGGTGATCGCATGGTCCGATTGAAAAAATTGTTTGTGTCTTAAAACATATCACGCAATTGAGCCCTGGAGTTTTGGACGACGGAGTACGTGACTTGTTTGATGATATTTTTCGGTCCATTTCTTAACAAATCGAAAATGATGGTAAACGACCTTATCAATGTTAAATTTGTTACTAGGACTCTAACACCGTCATCGACTTACTAGTTAATAGTTATACTTGGCACTAATCACAGGAAGAAAAACTTTTGTACACCAACGAAATGAACGTTATGCGGGCGGCATATATTGTTTGTAAGAAAACGTGTATACATGTATGTATTACGTATATGGTATATAATAAAATATTATGTACACGGTGAAAGTAAATGCGATTGGCAAATAAAAAGGTAGCGCGTTAAAAGAAGTGTAGTCAAGTCGTTTTTAAATAAGAAATATAAACTGAATAAAATAATACAAAATAGTAGTATCACATGTGCAGGTCTTGCGGCAAAAAAAAAATCGAAACATTTTTACCACGAAAACCGAAATTGGTAACATAAAAAAAAAAAAAAAAAATACAAAAAAAACCAAAACACCATTATCACGAGGTTATCAGACATTTTATCGACATACAGATAATATACCGGATAAGACAATCTGATAACAAACACGAGGTCGGGCGTTGTTGTTGGGTTCTTGTTTCAATTCAAATTTTCCCGTCCTCTAAAATATTTTATTTCATTTCTTGTTTAAACAACAATATTGGCATTCTCGTCCCTGTTCTCGTATCGCCGACTTCGAATGTTAATAATTGTCGTCTGCATGAATGGAAGATACGCTAACCAGATCGTCCGGCAGCGCGGACAGCTTAGAACCGTCCGATTGGCATTTACCGATATGTTTTACCCAAAAAAGGCACTGCGAAGAGATCAAGTGCATCAATACCACCGTCAACACTTGGAGGCTCAAAGAACGAGTGAGTATTCTGGGTTTCTGCCAACTATTTTGTTATTCAATATCTCACGATCGATCAAGCTATGAGCCTTGGCGTTTCATACACCCCTTCTCAATTTTTTGCTATAATAGTTAAATATTCCTTTTTTATATTTTTATTCCTCAGATGAAGACCGTGAGTGTCGCTCTCGTTTTGTGCCTCAATGTAGGTGTAGATCCCCCGGACACTATCAAGATACAGCCGTGTGCTCGTCAAGAGTGTTGGATAGGTTAGCATATTATTCAACAAAACAATAATAATAGAACCTCATATATTCGTATTTTGTCTATCATAATCATATATACACATTATAATATTTTTAAGATCCATTGATGATGGTTCCTCAAAAAGCATTGGAAATGATAGGAAGCAGTTTACAAAAGCAGTACGAACGGTGGCAGCCAAGAGCACGTTACAAACAAACTTTAGACCCTACTCTAGACGATGTAAAAAAATTATGCAATTCCTTGAGACGAAATGCGAAAGAAGAAAGAGTACTGTTTCACTACAATGGACACGGTGTACCAAAACCTACAGCAAATGGGGAAATTTGGGTGTTTAATAAGGTTGGTCAATTCCCTTAATTATTGTTACCATTTATTTAGTTTTTTATATAAAATATTACATAACTATTCTTAGCAATATACTCAATACATTCCATTGTCCATATATGAATTACAAACTTGGATGGGATCGCCATCAATTTTTGTCTATGATTGTTCAAATGCAGGAATGATTGTAAAATTGTTCAACCAATTTGCAGAACAACATGAGAATGAAGTTTTGGTAAATATTATTAACACGTAATCAATTTTCTTCTTCTCAAATAAACAAAGTTATCATTATTTTGTTATTAAACTTTGAAATTGAGATATGGTAATTGCTTAGGTATTTAACTGTTGTGTTGAAAACAATTAAATTGCCAATTAAATATGTATGTATTGAATAATTGATAACAAGACTAAAAAACATTATTGAGTAGATATTACACTAAACTAATGTATTTCCTTTTTTAATTAGGTACTATAATAAGTTATTAGAATTGCAATTAATACAAAATTACATATGTACTACATGAACCTACTTAAAATTAAATCAAAATGTTTGAGTTACTTATTATCTATATTATTATTTATAATATATTATAGATCTATAATAGATTATTTAGTATATAGTTTTTTTTTTAAATATTCATAGTTACATACCTATAGGTTTATTTTAATTTAACATGTGTTATATGTGCAAACACATGTTTAATTCATTTCACGAATACCTAGTATTTCTTTGAAAATATTATTTTAAAATTGTTTATGTTTTGTTAAAAAATTACAATACAAACCTAGGACTGATGGTTCTTTATTCTTATTTATGATAAAAATAATATTTTTTCTATGTTAAATACATATTTGGTGGGTGTAGTGGGTGATGTTCTATCTTAGACATTTTTTTTCTATTCTCATAATACAGGTTTTTGGTTAAATGAGGAGAAATGTAAAAATGTTGATGTTTTAAATAGTTGAAATATAATTTATAATGGACATTACTGTACTATGGAGAAATAAATATTGAATTATTAACTTTTTTTTTTTAATACATTTTTATATAATGTACCATGTTGTTGATCATTGTGTAATCACATCACAGTTTTTTAATCTCATAAAAACATTATTTTGTATACTAAAATATATTTTACATAAATGTGTATATAAATTTAATTAGTTAAACAGCCATATAATATCTTAATTTATTATTTCATATTTCAAAAATAATATTTTATTTGGAAAAAGTTATATAAAACAATATCACATACACATTTCTTCTTCTTCTTCTTCTGGCCTTATCTACTCTACAAGAGTTTTTGCCGTCATCACAACTCCACGCCACTTCTCTCGATCATGGATTATGTTTCTCCAATTATCTATTCCTGTCCTTTTTAGATCTTCCTTGACCACATCCATCCATCTTTTCCTCTGGCGTCCTCGTGGTCTCTTACCCGTTGGTTTCCAAGACATTACTGTTTTTATTATCTTATCACTTCCACGCACAATGTGCCCAAACCACTGGATTCTCTGGCCTCTTATGTAATACTTAATTGAAATCATTCCTGTTTCTTCAATCAGTTCCTTGTTAAACTTTCTCCTCCATATACCAGTGTTCGTACATACCAGGGTCCACATATCGCATGCCATATCTTGTTTTCCAAGGTAGTAAGTTTTCGTTCTGTTACGTTTGTAGTCGTCCATGCTTCGCATCCATATGTTAGTATAGCTCTCACTATCACTGTGTAGAGTCTAACTTTTGTTTTCTTTGACAGCATTTTAGATTTGAAAAATTTGGATAATGCAAAGGATGCCTTCCCTGCTTTTATTATCCTTAACCCAATCTCCTGTGACCAGTCATTCTTTGTATTTATACCTACGCCAAGGTATTTAAACTCGTTAACTTTTTCATATATCCAGTCATCCGGGTCAGGGTTCGTTACATCTGCATCCGTGTCTAAAAGCTCCATGATCTTCGTCTTTTCAATGTTTATTTTAAGTCTTATTTTATCTGCTGATTTTTCTAAAACTTTCGTTGCTTTTTCTATGTCATCTCTGGTATTGCCTATGATGTTAAGATCATCAGCAAAACCTAGAACTTGAATTTTTTGCTGGTTTATTTCTACACCCGTTTTCTCTAGAGCTAGATTAAACAATAGTGGGGATAACACATCCCCTTGTTTTAGCCCTGTTTCCACTGTAAATGTTTTGGAGAATGTCTGGCCTACCCTGATTTGATATTGTGTTCTTTCCATACACATCCTGACTAAGTTCCTTAGCTTCTTCGGCATTCCAAATTCAGTCATTACGTTGTATACGCTCTCTTGATAAACGCTATCATAGGCTTTTTTAAAGTCTATAAATATCTGCCTGAGGTTTTGCCGAAATTCATATTTTTTTTTCTATGATCTGACCAATAATTGCAATTTGTTCAATAGTGGACCTGCCCTTCCTAAAACCATATTGATATTCACCTAGATTTTCTTCTATATAGGGACTTATACGGTTCAGTAGCACTTTGGAGAATACTTTATATGCTGAGTTTAGGAGTGATATTCCTCTGTAATTTCCACATTCAGTTTTGCATACACATTTAATATGCACAAATTTGTAGATTAACTTAGTTTTTATTGAGACAAGTATAAAATTGTAAAGTGTACAAACCAATTTATATTTTTTAGATTCTGAGTGGAGCGAAGAAGCTTATGGTTTTATAAAGATATTTTTAATATTTTTTTTAATACCTTTTATTTTTGATAAAATTGTTTATTATATATGTAATTATAATATTGTATACTTATTGGTTTCATTTTAGAATGAATCTATCAAAGAGCCAATGTATGTATCTCCCCCTGAAGGGTCTAATTTTAAAAATTGCATCCAATTGGGTGCATGTCAAATAGATCAAACATTACCAATGCATCCAGATTTACCTGCTGATTTGTTTACTTCCTGTTTAACTACACCAATTAAAATGGCTGCTCGGTGGTAAGTTATGAACTTATGACTAATCAACACTTCATCTATAAATGTTTAAATTTTCTAGTCTTTTACAATATATCATTGATTACAAATGAATGTGTACATACAATTAAAAAATTTAGTTGTGTATTTTGTACTATTTTATATTAAATTATAAATTACATAAAAAATGTAAAGAAAAAATTGTTTTTTCAATACTGTGATAGTATAAGAGCTTAAAATTATTACATTAATTCTTGGTATTTGTTATGAAAGTTAAACGTTAGTATTCAAAATTATAAAAAAAAGCTTATGCATTATTTTAGTTCAAAGTTCAGGAGGCCAGTTAAGAATATTATCAGATAAAGAACTCATTTGAAATTCAATTTTATTGCAATAAAATTAATCAGTCAACTAAATTTTACTTGTAGAACTGTTGTCATTGTAAATTTATCTGAATTATGATTGGTAAATTAATTTTACTATAGTATGCTACTAGTTATTATTTATAAGTTATATTAAAGTATTTTATTTTCATTAAAAAAAAAAGTTATTATTTTGAAAACAAAAAATAAGTTATTGCACAAAAATATGATTCTTAGAATTACAATTGGACACTTGCTTGAATTTCTTCTCACTATTTTTTCAGTTTCTGATGACCTTCGACGAACTGTGCAATTTGAAAAATCACTTCCCTTCACTTCAAATGTCTTAATACTGAGTATTAGGACTGGATAATTTATTGCCCAAAGAAAAAGAGCACGCATTATTGTAAAACTAATCAATAGTTCGTTGTGTTATTTAAATCTAAAATAATGTACAGATAAAAATTTATTAAAAAAAAAATAATAATTTGTATGAACAAGAACCTAAGTAAAACATATAATACACAGGTATATAAATATGTATTCCAAAAGTTAATATATATGTAATTTTTTAAAATAATATTAAAAATAAAATAAGTTATAAGAAAAAAACTTAACTTGGCTTGTAAATATATGGTAATTTATTTTATGTATTCCTCCTATTGTTTTTATATTTATTTGTATTTTAATTTTTTTTTTATATACCACCTATTGATGATTTTTTAAATTAAAACCATTTTTAAATAAAATAAAATCATTTATTCTCTAGTTTTTTCTTATTTACTTATTTATTTAATATTATATATTAATTTTTGAAATATTCAAATATTTATATATGGACTTTTTTTATTTTTGAGTAATAACCACTAAAACAATTTTGTTATAATTTTTTTTATAGAATCAAATTGTTCTATTTTGTACTTTAAAGAATTGAAGAACGTCAAATTCTATTATAGATAGGGCATATGGAATTTATTTAAGTAGGTTAATATAAGCATAATTATAAATTATATAAATGGATAACATCAACATAATAATTCATAAATGATTATATTTTGTTTATCTAAGTTCAATTATTCAAGTATTTGTATTTCCGATTTGAATGCTACATAAATAAATTTTACATTTCTACTCTTCAAATTTTAGATAATAATTAGTATATTTTACATTTTTGAGTTATTTTTCTTGGTTTGTAAGAGAATCAAGAAAAACGATAACATTTTACTATAAAAGAAATAAGATTAAATAAAAATAAATTTGTCATTATCAGGGTTTTTTGTTGCATACGTTTTCTGTAATTTTGATCAAAATCTTTTTATTAAATTTAGATAGTGTCATAAGAAGAGATGTCCTCTATTATGTCCTCAATCATGTCATCATATATAAATAAAAAAAAAAAAAAAAAAAAAATGTTCTTGTATATTATTCTGTATAAATATTCCCTAGTGGGAAAATTTTTAAAAAGAAAAATATGTTTCCCTGACTGGTATTGTAGCCTCTATTGTTTTTTTTTTTTATGTATAATTAAATATTTTTCCAGGTTTGTAATGCAAAATAGTGCTAAATATTATTCAAAATTTTATCTTGATCTTGTAGACAAGTAAGTATTTGTTAAACATATTTTGTTTTGTGTATTCTTTAACCATTATCTGTTTTTATTAGAATCCCTGGTACATTAAATGATCGACGAACAATGTTAGGAGAATTAAATTGGGTGTTTACTGCTATAACCGATACAATAGCTTGGAACATATTACCTAGAGGTAGGATTAGAAATATGACTATAATATTTATGTATAGATTTCGAAAAAATAATTTTTTTTTTGTTGTTAGATACTTTTCAAACATTATTTCGTCAAGATTTACTAGTTGCGAGTCTACTGAGAAATTATTTGCTAGCAGACCGTATTATGAGAACGTATGATTGTGAACCAGTATCATCACCGACATTGCCGCCAATGCACAATCACCCTATGTGGAAGGTCAGAAAAAACTAGAATATTAAATAATTAAATCAGTAAAATATTTTGTTGCACTGTGCGAAAGACAATGTTTAAATTATTTACAATATTATTCTTTGCTATTACTCTTTTGAAGTTTTTGCTATAATTATTACCATAATTAGAAATAATTATTTTTCAGTTTCAGGCTCAAACTTCTCTATCTTAAAGTTTGGGCTCTTATACCTTAGGGCTCTTATTGCTATGTAGGACTTCTGCTCTTGTTTTTTTTATTATTTTGTGTACTAATTAGTGTTATAAAATGCCCGGGAATATTCTATAAGCAATAAAATTTAAATTTTTTTTGTTGCTTAATTCATATTTACATTAAAATATAATTGCAATATGTAAAAATATTTTAGCCGTAATATAATTTGGATTTAAATATACTATGCATAACTATAACTTATAAGTATTAATAAGATACTAATAGTTACTGTTAACTAAATTATTCCTAATATTGTATATTACTATATCTTAAATTTTTTGTTTACTTTTGAGTATGTCATACTTGGAAAATACTTGGGCCATTAATAGGTATTTAATAATCATATTAATATATATAAAAACATTTAGAATCTGAATGTACCGAGGAATGGAATGTATTGGTTTTACTATGATTTGACTTTTTTGTCAGAGATCTTTCTAATTTTCCTCACAACTGGGAAAAACTAGAAAATATAATTAAAAATTCTTAAAAATAATCAGATACAGTAAAATTTCCATATAATAGTCAGCAAAAGTATTGGAAATAATGACCGTCTTTTAGAAGTTTCTTATGACCGTTATACAGAGGTTAACGGAAATTTTAGTGATCAGAAACTTTCATTGATTTTTATTGCGCTAAAGTTGTTGCAGTCGTCATGTAAATGTGGTAATTTGAACCGTGCTGCTGTTTTATTCATAAATTAATGTGTTTGGTATAATTTTTTTTTAAGAATTTATTAACCGAGTTCTGTTTCGATTTATTGTTGTGTACAGGCATAAGTTATGTATATAGTTAATGTATTCTAATTTCTTAACATTCCGCCTACAATAGTGTCACACCACACTAATCAACCCTTTTTCTTTTAGGCATGGGATCATATTTTAGAATTGTGTTTGTATCAGTTGCACCGTGTTCAAGAACATGGTGATGGTTTCTTTGTACGTACAACATTTTTTGAAGAACAATTGACAGCATTTGAAGTCTGGCTTGATCACACAAGTTGTTTGCCTACACAACAACGCAGTACACCGGAACAACTTCCAATTGTACTCCAAGTAATTAAAAATTAAATAAATTATATTGTCTAATTTATTTATTTATTCATGTTTTATGATTTACTAAATAGGTTTTATTAAGTCAAGCACACAGACTTCGGGCATTAGACTTATTAGGTAGATTTTTAGATTTAGGACCATGGGCTGTAAATTTGACCTTATCTGTAGGAATATTTCCATACATATTAAAATTACTGCAGAGTTTTGCTGTTGAACTGCGGCCAATGTTGGCTTTTATTTGGGCCAAAATAATGGCTGTGGATCACGTAAGATTTTAATTTTAATAATCATAAATACAACTATGCAAATTGTTTAATCAAATTTATTTTTAGACTTGCCAAACTGATATTGTTAGGGAAAATGGTTTCAAGTATTTTTTTCAACTGGTTGAAGATATACACTTGCCTGTAAGTTTAAAACACTCCTAAATTAATAATATATTTCTTCTAACTTTACTTACATAACCTATGAACATTTTATAATGAGTGTAATTTTGATTACAGATATTTATTTTATCAAGGAAATTGGCAAAATAAATATGACATTTTTTTTTGTTTTGTTGTATAGTAATTTCTTTAAATACTTAATATTTAACAATATATTATATTATGTAGAATATTTAAATTAGATGTAGAAATTTAATAACTTTTTTTATAATGGTTTTTTTTTAAAAAAAAAATCAAAATTTAAAGTTATATAAACATTTTTCAAAAAAGAAAATAATAGAAAATAGTTGGTGTTTGTGATCAAATAGACTTGTTTTATAAGATTTTTTAATTTTTAGGAAGAACAAAGGATGTTAGGAACTGTAGTACTATCACGTCTAATGCAAAACTATAGGAACGGCCAACAACTTGGGCTTAAGAACAATTTAGTATGCATATGTCTTGAACAATTAGATAATGCCAGTGCTCCTTATAAACAATGGTTGACATTATGTCTTGCGCAGTTATGGGCTGATTATGACAAAGCTCGTTGGGTGGGTGTACGGGATACTGCTCATGAAAAACTTTATACATTATTGGAAGATAAAATTCCCGAAGTAATTAACAATTTAAAGATTAGTTAGGGACAATTTTCCTATACTTATAATAATTACCTATACTTTTAGGTACGTGCAGCAGCAGTGTTTGCTCTTGGTACATTTGTAAGCTGTGACAAGGATCGCAGCAATCACGCATTAAGTGTTGATCAAAATATCGCCATAACTCTACTGAATACTGCTGCCAAAGACATGAGTCCTATGGTCAGAGAGGTAAGTACAGTTTCTGATTATTCAGTACTTTATTTTATTGTGAAATACATATCACATAATAAAATACATTTTAGGAAGTTGTAATTGCTCTACAATGGACTGTAATTGCGTTTGAGAGATATTTTCTGGAAATCGTGATGCAGGAAAATAATGAAAAATTATCATATAATTCTCTATATAAAAGTATATTAAAAGAATAAAAAATAAATTTCTAACTTTTAAGGAATTATGATATATTGTAATTATAATTTTGATTATAGGTTCAATTTCCACAACTTCTAGTTTATCGAGAATGGGTTCTAGAGAGAAGCTTCAACACTACACACCTAATTTAATTGTGACTGTAATATCACCTCATATGTCACCTGCCAATTCAGATGACCTTTCAGAAGAAACCAAGTCTGAATATTTAAGGCGAACAAATTCATCTTCATCATTAGCTACCTTAGGTATGTGTGTCATTAAATTATTAGAATATTAATGCAATAGGAATTTATTTTATTTAGATACTTACCAAACAACTACAGCTTTTAACAATATTCATTCTAAGTTATGGAAAGGTTTAACTACTTTGGAGCATGATATATGCCCAGACGTTTCAATCAACGCATATAAATTAACTAATTATATTAGACAAAAAGTAAGTAATGTCTGGTAACCAATTATATTATTGTAATCAATATTTACTTATATTAATTGTGTGAACTAGCTTAAAAATAAGCCAGATAATCGTGCAACACATTCTTTACCCGCATCTCCGTCTGGAAGAACTTACTTAATGTAAGTTAATAAATTAATTAACACATTTAAAATATTTTTAATTGTTTATTGTGTTAATTATAGACAGGACGAATCCCCACCGCGATCTGTACATGAAATGCCTTCTTCTCGGTCAAGAATTCCCATAACACCAAGGCCTAACTCTAACACGAGAATTGTACCAAATACTGTATGTTTTTATTTAAAATCATTTAATTTTAGGATAATTATAAATTTCTTGTACAATTAGATTATTGAAGAAGCTCTGTCTTCATCATCTTCGCCACCAAATATCGAAATTGATAATGAAAAAAACATATTGAATAAACCTAAATGTTTATTGAAATCTCAATTTTTTGAATGGATATCAAAAAATTTTGCTAATCCATTGAGTGGAATGAATGAAGTTAGCGATTTTGAAAGCGCATTACATTCTGAACGCATTTCAAGGTGACCAACAATATAGAATATTTACAAGAAAATTAAAATTACTAAACAGCTTAAATTGATTAATTAAAATATATTTGGATAGGTACACTCGAAATATGGCATTTCGCAAGGATGCACAAGAAGAACAAAACAAAATTAATAGCGGAAATTACAGAATAGAAAATCATATATTTTCATCGAAATGTAATCAAACTCCAAATTCATTAACTTTCCATCCATATGACCCACATGTTGTTGTGGGTAGTGAAAATAGTCTAACGTCAGTATTTTTTTTTTTTTTTATCAATATTATTTTAGCATAAGAATATTATTTTATAATGAACGATTATCATTTAAATTATAGAATATGGGATTACTACACTAGCTATAAGTTACACCAATGGACACCAGTTCAACGAAGCCATAAATTAGATTTTTCATACAGATCATATCCCCATGTGTCTGCTATAGAACTAATTAACAGTCATGACATTCCATTAGTGTTGGTTGGGTTTAACGATGGAAATATTCAGGTTTGGTCTAAGTGCTTTAAAGGTCAGCATAAATTGGTGTCTGGTTGGCATGCATTACCTATTTGTAAGAGTCCTAGTTATGAAAGTTCTTCGAGTAAGTACTAAAAACATTATACAAACCAAAATAATACATATAAATTATGGGGTATTTCATTTTCAGTGGCATTACATTGGGATCAAAGGGCTTGTCATTTAATTTGTGCAGGTGATTCGAGTGTTGTCAGAATATGGGATATTGAGACTGAAACTAAATTGACTTCTATATCCACTGGGATTAATTCTTCAGTAACATGTTTGTCCATGCAGATGAACGGTAATCCAATTACTACTTATTAACAGAATATTAATAATTATAATTTCAATGACAAAATAGATAAATATGATCACAATGTCACAGTTTGTTCAATGTGCACTTCTACTCCATACCTGACTTATGTCATAGTTATTTGCTATTTTTAGCAATGCTCATGTTAGTCAATTAGCAGTGAAGAACTATGATATTAAGTCAAGAAGTATTTAAGGGTAGTTTTCATAGCAAAAATCTGTGATCTTATGTATTTTTTTTTTGCCATGTTACGTTGGGGTCAAATAATAATATACATTTTTAAAAATGTGTTAACTGTGAATCGATGGTAACATTACAGTCGGTTTTACACTTGCACATTCATGCTGTGCAGTTTGAAGTTAATAGAATAATGTTGGATACAGTAACGTATAATAAGACAAATATGATGAATTACTACTAGTTTATGAATAATACAATTATTTTATAAGAAAATAATAAATTGTTGTTTATTTGTTATAGAAAGTAATATATTTGCTACTGGTTGTAAGGATGGGTCAATTAAAGTGTTTGATAAAAGACTGTCACCGCATGATGCTAAAATAGCTTCTTTTATAGGAAATCATAGTAAAATACTCAACCTGAGACTACAAAATACTACTGTAATATCTGCTAGGTAAATACTTATAAACCTAACATAATGATAGTATTTTAGTAAAAATAAACAATTTATTTCAATAGTGCTTATGGAGATATTAAAACTTTTGAATTTGGTCAACATGTATCTCAACGAGAATTTCATATAGAGAACCTCCACAAAATAGACATTCACCCTATGTGCAATATATTAGCATGGTAAATAATAATATATTGATTGCATTTTTTTTTTTTTTTGTCAATATTAGTTTTTAATTTTTTTTATATTTAACAGTAATGTGAATCACATGTTGACGTTCTACAACACAGATGGTCAATTGTTAAACTCAGTAAAGCTATCTGAGTGGTTGAGCACACGTCATTCTCCATTATCAACTATAAAATTTCATCCTCAAAAAGCAATAGTTTCTACTGGTGCTTTAGATGGAACTATAGCATTATATTCAATTGATCCCAAAAGATGATAAATGTATACATTTTTTTTATGTTAATTAATTATTATTGTTGTTATTCTTTTTCTAACCACTTTAAATACTCATGACACTTTCTTTTATTGTGCTCAAAGATTGCTATTTGACTGAACATTGGTTTTTTTTTATGTACTTAGTATTTTTCTGTACATAAGATATGATCTTATTATTATTATTATTATTATTATTTTTAAAATTAATATTATAAATATTATTATTGTTACTCTGTTAATTGAATGTTTTGCACATCCTGCCATAAATCGTCTATATGTTCAAACATGGAATTTAATTCTTTATGCCGGTGCATTAAAAAAAATTCTTGTAAATGAGCTGGAATTACTGGTTTATTCTGGCTTCTTATTACGTCCATAAATCTCTTTACATCATTATCAGTTCCTTCTGGACGAAACCGAGTAAACATCTTTGACAATTGATAATTTGAACAAGGTCCGAGGTACTGTTTGAAATCAACACGGCCGGCTCTGATCAATGCAGAATCTACTCTATAATCAATATTAAATTCTTGTTATTATTATTCATTCTCATCAATACTAGGAATTGTATTTACCTGTCGACATAGTTGGTTGTCATAAATACTATTCGACATTCAGATGACATTACACCATCAATAGCATTTAGCAAACCGCTTAACGTTACTTTGGAACTGCTTTCTGTGATGAATTTTAACTATATAATTATTTTAAATGTATGATTTAAAATTTTTTATACTTAATACAAACCAATGACTGACTTCTGGACTCTGCTGGTGAACATTGCGTCTATATCTTCCAAGAGTATTAATGAATTGCGCGGAACTTCTCCCATTAATTTAATAAGTTGATCATCAGACATTTGTGAGTTATTAAGACTCAACACACACAAATTATATTTTATTTCACCGGCCAGCACCATTATTAGTGATGTCTTTCCACAACCAGGTGGCCCAAACAACAGGTAACCTCTACGATATGGTATTCCTAAAACACAAATATCTTTAATTCTGTTAAACCATATAAATTTAGTCACATTTTACATAGTGCCATCAATGGATAAATTCTTCAAGCCACTTTCTTGACCAAAAACTTATTTATTCATCACTTTCTCTAATTGTATAATACAATCAATAACTAATAAACTTGCCCTTTTCAGTGTACCAAGATTGATCTTTCATGAAATACTGCAAGTCTTCCAATATGGTTTCAAAGACACCATTGTCTAATATGACAGATGACTTTGACCGGGGCACACGGGGTTCTCCAAAAGTTTGCCATGTTTCATATGAAGGCACCATTATTAATATAGTGCCCAATTCCATCTTGGATAAAGCGTATAATCTAGCTAAAGAGTTATAATATTGTATTAGATGAATTGCAAAATAAAAACAATATAATAGTCTATCTAATTACCCTCTTCTAGGATTTCATTCAGCAATTTTTTTTTACGACCCCAGGTAGACAAGTTTAGCGTCTCAAATGGTCTGGTGTTGTATTCACTGGTTACTGATGAGGAACGATTGCGTTTCAAGAATATTGTTTGACCTTTGTATCTACACATCGGTAGCAAGACTAAGCAAATCACAAAAAACAAATGGCATATTTTACTTCTTACTTAAAAACATGTTGGCCAGCATTAGGCTCGTATTCGAACTTCAAAATCGCATTGGAGTCTCGAGATACAGTGGTGACAGTAAAGTGTAATAGCTGGTCATTATGTATGGCTATCCATTCTAACAGCCACTGGTAACACCTGTCAGAGCTGGATACTTCGAGCTCGGTTACATAGTTGCGCCAAATATACTCTTTGACCAAGTTCCCAGTTTCATTTAAGGCTATTGAAACTAGAGTCCAGGTCAGATGCCCAACAGCTTTAGCCACATACGTATTGGACACAATCGCCAACATATAATCCTGCATTGTTGTAACACTATATTACCAAATAACACAAGAACATCAATATCCTTTTCATAAGAGAATAAATTTCTTATTTAACAAATACAAAATATTGCCATATTTGTACAGTGCACTGAAAAGTTTATATCATAAGAGACTATAAATAGATACATAATACCTATCCCATTAAACAATAATATAGGCAACTGTGATATTATAAATACACAGTGGGTAATTTTTATTTACAAAATTATTTTTCTGTATTTGTTTAGTGCTTACCTATAATAACTTGACATTCATCAAGGTGTTGTCTACAAGCTGTGGGTAATGTTGTTCTTATTATGTTTATACAAATAGTTCTGTTTTATGCATATAAAAGATACATAAATATTTTAAATAATTTTTTTTTTCTGTAAGTTGAAGTTTATTCTACTTAGTTGTATTTAAAATATTATTTATTTTCTTTCTCGCTCAATTTTAAATTTTAACAAAAAAAAATGAACATAAAATAAATAACATATATTAATATGCCAGGTTTGTTAATAGGTGGTTAAAATTAGTTTTAGTTAGTTAGAAAAATTCAAGAAATTTGTTATGGTTTAATTGTGAAAATAGTTTGCTATTTTAATTTTAGAGTCTAAGTATACGAGTATTTATTTCCATCCAATTCTAATTAGAAACGAATTTTGCACCTATACACAAAACAACATTTGAAAAAATAAATGGCCGGGTTATTAAATTAGAATCATTCACAAATGCTTTTGCTAAGCAATATTACTCAAGGTGTGAATTATGCTCGTTTACAATGCAAAATTATAATATTAAATTCAAAAAATAACTAACTTATATTTATAACACGTTAATACAATATGACATTTGGGGTTATTGAAATTGTACATATTGCCATATCATTTATTATTATAAGTACTCACGAGATGGATGCAACGGTCACGATATAGGTTCTGTAGTCTCTTAACAGTTAACGGAATTCTAATTTCCAGTGGTTGAACGGATATGCGGTTAATAACTAATATTCTAGGGAAAACTTACCAATACATTAAATTTGTTGTCATCTCATATCACAGTTATAGTGTATACAAGACAAAACGCGTTTCCTAAAATTCCTACAGAATATGCGATGACCAAGGACGGGATAAAAATTATACGTCGGAAACATGATTTACGATGATGAAGCGAAATCGTGTGAATGTGTGATAACGTCATGATGCCGACGTGATAATAATAGTAGTGATAACGTGTTCCTTACCTATATTATGTACGTAAACCGGTAAATTTGGACGGGCCCATGACGGTCGTGAGGATTTTGTACATCTTACGTTAATCGCGTAAAGACGACAGTCTCCGTGTCTGGGTGCGACATTTTCGCTGTCGCCGTACACTGATTAATGACTAAATTGTTTCATAAAATTCGATTATGCATTACCAGAGTTAACTGTTACAACGACGGAGACCGTTTATAATCCGAAAATACTGAATTGCAAATTATTGGCTTTACGTTCGACGCCTAGGACGTGTTGAGCATTACGTGCATAGTTATACATGCAGACGGAACATTCACTCCGAGGACTGGGAGGCGTGGTCGGACTGAACGGATCAAGAGGGATAGGCCGATATAAAGTATGGTGTGATAGAGAGCAAATTTGCACTCCGAGGACAGCCAATTAAAATACTTTCTTTATTCTCTCACTTGTTTCTATCACCGAAATGAAACTCCACCCACCGGATTGTATTTTAATGCTGAATCACGGTCCTAGAAGATAAGGTCGAACAACATCCTACCCTCCTGCCTATTGCAATATTTCCGTTTATTGAGGAAAAAACGTTTCCCGTGTTGCCACAAAAGAGCTGTCGGGTAGACTTATTTTGAGGTTAGGAAAAGCCCGCTAAAAAAATTATTGAAATTACTGAGGTTGGATTTTTATATCATAATATTATTGTTTTATTTATATTATATCGATTTATGTTATAATCGATAACTCTAACAATTATGCAAACTGCATAATGTTGTCTACTGGTGTTTGATTTATGATGTGTCTTATTTTAACTAAAGTAGGTACATTTTGAAAATGCAAAATAAAATGCGTTCCTTTCAATGTAACAATCCGGAGAAACTCTCCATTTTTAATATCCCTAAAGATAAACATTTGAAGGAAAATGGCTACAATCTTTAGGGATGAGTCATTTTAATGCTAACGAGGTTATCTGTGAAAAACATTTTCAGGATTACATAATAATAATTAGGTTTTTTTTTTTTTTTTTTTATCAAGATATCAAAAATAAAACATTTAATTTACATCAAAATTAAGTTTGCTACAAAATTGATTAACTTACCTCCTGTAAGCTTATGCAGCTTATGTTGGAGATAAGGATCTATGATTACTACTAAATCTATATATATATATAATAAATAAGAGCATAGTGTAAATATATTTAAATTAAAAAAAAAAAAAATTAAAATTAAAATTTTAAATACATATTGAAACAACTCTAGAAATATATATATTAGCTTATTTTCTAAATAACAATGTTAAAGGCAAATAATTAAATAAAAACAAATCAAAAATATGTGCTATAGGTATAGGTACAATAAATAAAAAATAATGAAAAAAAATTGGGTTATACAACTGCAAATCCTTAATTAAATGTTTAATATTTACAATTTCACTACCAAGTATTTTTTTTTTTTAAAGTCATAGGGCATAGAGTTGAAAGAAGTTGGACCCTGATAGTCTACAAAACGCTGACTGAAAGAAGTTCTCGCATATTTAACAATCAAATCCTATTTTTTCATTTCCCTTTTGTTGCTTACCTCCATTTGTTCGTTATTTAAATTAAATTTCTTAACCAAATACACAATTGGAATTTTTTATATAAAAACCTTAAAAGCAATACACCAAATTCTTTATAGTTAGCATTCATAGATCTTTGCAGAGTGAAATTATTTAGACAAATCCTTTACTATATTATTTTGATTAACTACAAATGCATTTAAAATGTTATCTCAAAGGCCTCCCCATACTAATATGCCATATTGAAAGTTTGATTGATAAAGTGTATAGTAAACTGTTTTCATTGTTTGTTTTGGTACTAAGTTTTTGAGTTAAACCATTTTAAAAGTAATGAAACATAAATTCATTAATAAATTATTTATACGTAAATTTCATCATAAGTTAATATCAAATATAACTTCTAACTATCAAATTTTTTCAACTATTTTAATTATTATGCAGCTTTGTAGATTATAAATTTTATTCTTTACGCAGCCATGAATTGCTTAAGTGTTGTAGTTGAAAGATCAAAGGATATTGTTGATAAATTAGGAAATGCTATTTGCTCAGTAAATATATTTGACATGTAGGTGTGAATAGGAGGATAAATAGGTATCTCTATAAACCAAAGAAGTAAAATTTAGTTGAAAACTTAAATGTAAAACTAATAAAATAATTGAAGAAAAAGGTTGGGAATTTGATGAAGTTGTTGAACACAATTATACAAAGGCTGAAATAATTTAATGTCTAATATAATATTTAACTGTTATGTAACAAAATATTGTAAAACATTTATTATTAATTGTTATATGCAAAATTTTATTAAATATTAAAAATCAATTAATTCTTTTTATAAGACATTTATCTAAACAAATGTTGAAATACATTAGTGATTGGAATACTTGTAACATCACAAGTTTATTCTGAACAAATGTATTCTTCATTAGTTGATTGCTTCCTCTCCTATTACAAAATATTCTGTCTTTGCATACATCCAAAATTGAATTAGTTATTTTCTAACTATGCATCCAATTATTTCATAATATTTCAGTGTTAGTGTTCTATCCTCCTAAATTTCTGCCAGATGTTCTTCTTTCTCAAGAGATAGGTCAGTTGTTGATTCTGACGAAGTAGTGTAAGGATTGCGCATTCAATCATATTTGTTAACTGAGATGTGGGGAAAATACTATGCTATACTGTCCTCAAGAGCTGTGAGATGATTTAAAACTAGTTGAGCGATTATGTCACTCTGTGGATCTATATCAAAAGTTAAAGGAAAAATCTTTAAACTTTTCTTTTCTACATGCAGTTTCAAACTTGCAGTATCTTTAAGGACCTTTTCAATTTATCACTTGAGATTAGGACATTTTCTTCTTTTCCTTGCATATTCTCATTTAAGCAGTTTTAATGATAAAATATATCAGCCAAGTAAGCTACTTTGGCACACCCCTTTGTGTCGTTCAAATATGAAGCCAAGTCTGGTTTTTCAACACTAAAGAGTCTTGACAGCTCTTTTCTAAACTCATAAAATGTCTACAAGACTTTACCTTTCGATGGTTACTATCGATGGTTACTACTAACAATTAGTTCATAATAATTCAGTGTTAGTGTTCTATCCTCCTTAATTTCTGCCAGAAGTTCTTCTTTCTCAAGAGATAGGTCAGTTGTTGATTCTGACGAAGTAGTGTAAGGATTGCGCACTCAATCATATTTGTTAACTGAGAGGTGGGGAAAATACTATGCCATACTGTCCTCAAGTACTGTGAGATGATTTAAAATTAGTTGAGCGATTATGTCACTCTGTGGATCTATATCAAAAGTTAAAGGAAAAATTTTTAAATTTTTTTTTCTACATGCAGTTTCCAAACTTGTAGTTTCTTTAAGGAACTTTTCAATTTAATTTTTGATTTCGTCAAAAAATATTGTATATTTTTTTATTTTTTATTTTTAATAAGGTAATACAATCTGTACGCATGGTACAATAAGCATAAGTGATATTAACTAATACTAATCACATGAAATACATGAATTGAAGAGGCCATCCAATGATAGTACTAAGGCGGGAGAGTATTGTATATAGTTTCATAAAACATTTTTTCATTCACGCATGCATTTAAACTCATCATCACAGATATGATGTCTGAATGCAATAAATTTCCTATGTCCAAGTCATGAAAGGGATGTAATTTAATTTACTGTGATGTATTATATTAGAATGAGGATTAGGTAATTTTTGCAACAAGAAAATAATTATAAATTAAAACAAATTGCCAAATTCTCAACAACTTAAAATACCTATGTATAAAAAATAAACCGTCTTAAAACATAAAAATACACATACTTGTTAAAACACACTCCTTGGATGAATATTTCAATAATTCACTTGAATAAAATATCAAAGCCTATTTAATTGAAATGAGAATTGTGAATATCATGTTGTAGGTAAATAGATCCTTATGGTATTTAAAAAAAAAAAAGTATATTTTAGCAAACATTAACCTATTTACAAATGTCATCTGACATTATATTTAATCATACAATAATATACGGGGCACAGACTAAGATAAACAGGACTGGACACGAAGTGGTTAGAGGGTGTGTCTAGGTTGACCACGAAATGTTATAGAACAGACGGTGTATTTCCCTTCTAGCATTATTAGCGTCGTCTTAGTGGATACTTAAAGAACTATATCACATTATCACAAATTTTCAGTACTCCACTAAATAGTAATTTTTCATTGATTCAATATTCAATTTCAAATTACGCATACAAGTTACAATAAATTAGTTATAGTAGTTAATACTTTTAATTTAACTATGTTTAACTATACTTGATATAGATATAAGTCATAACCAGCAACCAGGCACCTAGAACAGACCAAAGATTAAAATGATATTATACTGTAATACTGCACGTCTTTATTAATAATGGTTAAATAATTTTATATCAGCGATAGCTGATAACAGTTATAATATTTAATTATTATTGTTATTATTATAGATTTAGGTTTCATGATAACACTGATAACACTGTTTAAACCGATGTTTCTTTAATATTTCATGGTGTCATCAATGATGCCACCACCGAATTAAGGAACACATGCTATGTCTTAGTGGTTCTCAATCTTTTTAGTTCAGGCCACAATTATACATCACTAGTTTCGCGGTAGTCAAGTCGGGTGAGTAAGACACGTGTTCGAGTGCTGGAGTGCCTTAAGCGGCCAAATAACGCTTCACAGATAGCGCGTTATGGGCAGGTGCGTTATCCTGGTGCAAGATCCACGACTTGTTTTTCCACAATATCGACCGTTTCTTACGAACTCATTCGCGCAATGTTGCCAAAACTGTNCGATGCCGTTGATATCGAAGAAAACGATCAGCATGGTTTTGAATTTGGATTACGACTGAATTGGATTCCGGTGCACTCTCGACCTTCAGAAAATAATTTATGCCACTCAAAAACACGCGCCCGAGATAGGAAATCCTCACTATAGGCCTCTTTTAACAACTTATAGCACTCAGTTGAAGTTTTTTTTAGTTTAACGAGAACATTTTACGTTTATCCGTTGCTCATGTTTTTTTGTCACACATTGTTTTCGGCAAGAGAAAAAAACATGTTCGTTTCTAAACGCTACAGAAAAAATACTAATGCACCAACAAAAACCCGATTTTGTACTGGCATAATAGACACTTCCAGCTAACCAGCGCTGTATTCGGTTTTTTCTAATTTCTTTGGGACATTGTCTGCGCGCGCAGTCTCGTTATTTAATAGCCAAACCTCGTATCACTTGAGTGTGATCTATACATACATAACATGTTTATCGACAGATAATCTAATGTTAAAGCAGCTTTTACAATATAAGCCTTCTTAATTAAATCATATACATAGAAGTCTATGAATATCTGTTTTTTTTTTTTTATAAAAATAATGATACCATCGTTTTAGTTTCTTTTTACTTTCGAATAAAATAAATTATAACCAGGAATTATATAATTACAATGACTAACGTGATGCCAAGTTTCGGTTAAAATAATTATATCTAGATTAACACTATCCACATCATTTTTGAAAACAGTAATAGTTCATCGTAATGTGAATTAATACTTCTTATAAATAACTAAATATACTAAGAGTCTTATTGTTATCATAATTAAAAGAGAGCACAAATTCAGACACAGTTGTAATACATAGTCTTATAATATAAAAAAATATATACAAATTTCTAAAAATATTGGTAAGTTTCATACAATGCAAGTATTTATGAAACTTAGAAAACAACAAAATTAATTTGAGAAGAACAAGCGTTATATCAACTTATTCCAATAAGTTTTATTATAGATGATATACCTTTGAAATTTCAATTTTTCTCGAGAATATTCTATAATTATTATACCAAACAAACTTATAATCATTATTATCTCTAGCATATATTCTAGGCCTTTAATTCATGATTATAACCCATGATTCATAGGCGTGATTGCCATCACGTCTATGCAATTTGTTTATTGTGCTTTTATTGTCTGGTCTCGTTTAGGTGGCGCGCTCTAGTAGTAATTTATATTTTAATAATTTATAACTCATACCACGGATACAGATAATATAATATAGAGAGGTACCCAGCAATTACTCGATGGCCTAGTACTCGATATCATATTTAAGACTCAGTTCTTACCCGATACCCGTTGTAATACTAAATTTTTACCCGGTCCATATTCGGGACCCACCGTAATACCTACTGCATTTTTACTCTAATCATATCCGGTAACTGGCAAACGCTGATAATCTGTACATATATATATATGCATAGGTACCTATAGTTAATATAACGGGAAAAATTTAAAATTCAAAGTAATAAATTGTAATTTATTTTGATACATTTTGTAATAACAACCAATTTACAATAGCCAGTTTCGTATATTATTAATAATTAATAATTTCTCAATCAGTAATTGATAGTTGAATTTATATTTTATTCAGCCAATACTCGACACCCGGTTAGGATAAAAAATTGTTCTCGGCCAGTATCCGGTTTATAACAAACTACCTACCCGGAATATCTCTAATATAATATATCTATAACCGTACTTTTACAAAGATAAAATATATTATGGTATTTGACCGTTAGATAGCACTACCAGACTGGGATCCGACAATAAGCATTACATCTGAGGATTAGTTGTCAGCTCTTATAACCTAACACCGTGATCTTTATTAAGTTTTCAAAGTCAAGATAATAATCTATGACGTTTTTGAACGCACCCTAGATTGCCAACTAGTGATAAGAAATATTATCCACCATTTTCAGTAGGTTAAATGGGTTAAGAATAACACCCATTAAAACATAGATATAGATATGGTTAAGTAAATTTAGCATTGGATATTTTATCTATGCCTGTGTTAAAACACAAATATAATACTGTTGCTGTTTATAGTGTTATAATAATTGGTATTATTTGATATTATGTTTTACATTTATAAAACTATACCATAACCCTTTAGTTCAAAGTATATGAGTAGTATCATCAATTATATTTCCCGAATGTATAAATTGTTGGTACGATAGTGACGTAGCTAGATGAGAAATGGTCCCGAGCAGTTAAAAAACTATGCTATTTAAATGAATGAGTAAAACCAGTCTGCGTTGTCTTTGTTTTACACGCTAAAAGCGTTTGGGTCTTAAAACCAATTGATTGCTAGATTCATATTGATGGTCGTCGGATAAGTCATTGTACAGTAGTCGATGGACAACCATGCTATCTTGAATCGTGTTCTAGTGTTCTACAATCTAATAATCATGCAAATTATGAATTGATTTTGTTATCACTGATTCTTAATTATTATCAATCATAAATCAATTTCATTTTGATAGTATGGTACATGATAAATTATATAATTATATAATTTAATATAATTTATTTTTTCATGGTTTTTTTTCTTATTTAAATGTATACCTACACTCCATTAACTTAAATAATTAATTGGCTAGGTTAGTTTTGTTTTTGTACTTCGTTAATTCGTTTTTATCTTTAGAACTGTTAACAATCCGAATAGTGTAATCTAAACCACGCTTATACAACTAGATACAATTGATTGCGTCAATCTAAACAAATCATTGTTTAACCAACTTCGGATATGGTTGATTAACTTAATGGACCTTTAATCAAAGACTAAGAAGTTACAGGCACTGTACAACAGGTAAAATGTCTCAATCATTGATTATAATTTATACATCATTTAATAATGTACTGTACAACTGGCCCTAAATATAAGTAGATAGTCATTAGAACCCTTCCAAACCGGACCGGCCCGGCCCAGCCCATAATCGCATTGGATTAAATCGGTCCAAATTATAAATTTTTCGGGTCGGGTCAAATAGGATTTTCATATCGGATTAGATTGGATTGGACCAAGTTATACATTTTTCTGGTCAGGTCGGGCCGGTTTTTTTAATTTTTTATTATTATTATTATTATTGGACATACAGAAATTTGACAGAAAAAAAATATGTAAATGTTATTATTATTATTTATTTAATGAGAAAAATAACCAATCAGAGCTCACCGAATTTACTCGTATCAGGAGTATCTACTTAATTTATAATTTAAGCAATTTACCTCCTCCATATCATAATGGTATGGATAGGTTCCGTTTTAAACAAGAAAATGTAATTATCTCTTTAATCTTTCACCGTAAATACGCCTCCGCGGTACGTTTATTTTCGTGCGATTCGCGCAATCGTGCAAATCGTGTGGTTAACCGCCACACCGTGCTTATTATACGAGTACAATTAGGTATGTGTGTATGTTGTTTTTATTTGGTAAATAAAGCGCGAAATGGTGGAACTATATTTATTTGTGATTAAGTACCTACCTTTTTACTTGGATTATACGCATAGGTATCATTTGAAATAAAATCACGAGGCAGCAAGCATTTTGATTGATATTTTAAATACAGTTGTGATCTAATGAAGTGATCTAATGCATCAATGAGTCCTAATTAATTGTTCATTGGGTTTCGGTAGAAATAACATAATATGAAGAAAGTATAGAAAAATACTAAGTTGAGTGATCTTTTTATACGTTCAAATTCAATATAGTCAATAGCATAATATTATTATATAATTGTGAATATGATATAGAAAAAGGCAAAACACTTATTTGCAATATAATTATAGGGTAGCGTAGCAATTAATTTGTAACTCCAATAAAAACGGCGGGGTAGTAGTTACTACCCCTCGCTACCCCGTAACGATGTCTATAAACATACGCATTATTTTTTATAGTAAAACAAATTTTTAAGTATATAAATATAAAATATTAATGTTTAAATTTTCTTTTTATCAAAAATCGTCTGTGACTGAAATATTGATCATGAAGTTGTATCTAAATTAATTAAATACGAATTCAAAAATGTATTCGCTTTATACGTGTAATGTTTAAGACCTTTAATAAGTGTATAATATCATCCCTGGTGTATATGCAACTCAAAAGCACTCGTGGTATTTGTGTGTCAGAATTTGAGGCGATAATAACTATAATATAGAATTCCTCGCTTAATTTTCGGGTTTTTAAATTTTATTTTTACCTTCAAATTTAAGAAAAAAAGATCCGATTATGTTGAGGGGCGGCCGAATATTTTAGGTAGGAATTTGTGAAGGTAGAATTATCGTTCGTTAATTGATAAGTATATTTTTTATACGCAAAAGACATAATTGTTCTATTAGTTTTAAGTATTAAGTTCAAACTTTGACAAAAATTTAAAAATTATAACATTTGAACACATGTTTAGAATCGTATTTCGTTAAGAATAATTTATTGTTGCACATAAATATAAATTGAATAATTTTACGTATTCTACCTTCACAAATATGAATTGAAAATGCTATTTATTATTTTTGAATAATTTACAGTTAATACTTAAGAATATTGTACTACGAAAACGTCCGTAAAATATTTTTTACCACGAAAAAATATTTTACATAATTCATTTAAAAATGTTTCAATATTTACAATGAATATAAACATACAAATATTGAAATGTAAATTTTTTTTTTGAATTCCTATAAAAGTATAATATTATAAAAATCTGAAATATAAATTACACGGTTAAAGACAAAGCGACGTAATAATTTATTTTCGCTAAATATTATTCCTTAGCTCGGCATTCGTCATATTTTTCAGTCCACCAGAAATATTGAAAGGATCCCACCGCAGCCTACACGAGCCCGTCGCGCGCACGGACCGACAAAAAATACATAATAAATCACGTTCATTTTCCTGTTGGCTCGAACAATAATTACTATTACACGGTTTGTTCACAATACAATATCGTAGGTATAATAATAGGTAATATAAACGTATACGATATTTGCATAACGCGTATACGCCTATAATAGCTCATTAAACACCCTCTGCAGCAGTGCTGGGTAATTATATTATTACGTGTTTTATATTGTTTCGATCACGTAGCCGTAATAATAATAAGAATAATATTATGACCTCCTTCTCTTCCTCCTACTTGGGTGACCACACCACTTGTATACAGGTTGATTTTTTTTTATCACCGTCCAACGAATATCAATACGAAGATTTTTGAGTATAAAATTGATTTTTATCATTAAAATCGTTTAATGATTTATTTGACATAGTTTTCAAAATGTTAGCTTTGTTTCGTACAACGTGTAAAATCTTATTATCAACTTTTGAATTTCAAATAGCCTTCTCCTCCCCTCCTCCTTTCTATCAAACCTGTAGATTCGTGAAAAGACTGTTTTTTAAAAAAAAATGTTAACAGGTATGCACCGTTTATAACAGTTATAACAGTTAAAAATCAAACCAGAAGAGTACGTTATTGTTTAAAAATTAGATATGAAATGTATCCTTTGCTCCAATCTTCCGGTATACATTTTAAACTGTTAACTCGTAAACGGTATGTTATGTATATCCGATGCTTGAGTGCAATGCATAGAGTGAAATTTTAATGAGAGAGGATGTAGTTAATAATATTTTTAATTCACAAATAATGAATAAATCGTAAAACATTATTTTGTTACATTATCTTATCCGACAACGAGAATTTAAAAGCCGGATCCAAAAAACAGATTTTTATTCAACAATTTAAGCTATTTTTGTTGTAACTCGAATGAAATAAATACATTTCAAGATAAAATTAACTAAATAAATCGGTACTCATAGTTTTTGTATTTTAGCGAATGAAGGAAGGGGAGGAAATAACCCTTAACGCTAACTTCTCGCGCACGTCGCTGTATGCACAACAGCATTTTAGAAGAACATTATTTTTCGTATCTTGTGTGAAAAGGGGACGGGTGGGGGGGGGTTGTCGTTAGAAATCCAAAATCAATAATTTAGGAGTAAGATTTCAAAATAAATAGTCTTGCAAGTAAAGCCGAATCACTCCATAATAAATAAGTAATGATAAAAAAAGAAAAACCGCCTGTACACAACATAAATGTCGTCGAGTCCGGTGGCGTATATGTTAACGGCCGTTTTTATAATAATACCCGTGCGACGTGGGTTGGGTTAATACAAAGCGTATTATATAGGTATCTAACCCAACTTTGCGTGTAACGGCAGTATAAAATAATGATGTGATAACAATGCGATTATTGCACGGGCGTACAACTGGAAACGCGCGCGATTTCCATATAAAATAATTAACGCACGCGTTTTGTTGTGCAAAACGATTATGTGGCTGCAACCGAGTTGGGTTCCGGACCCTAATGGTTTTGATGGGTAGTATACCAGTCCCAATGCATTTCGGGTACAATAGTTACATTAGTGGGGTCCGAACGTTTAAAATAGAAAACATTTTCCTTCTCATTTCTACGGACCCATGAACCTATTTTGCCAGTGGTTTTTTCTGTAATTTTGTCTTTTTGTAACACACAGTCTCCTCGGTTTGTTTTTCTGAAATACTCATTTTAACGTACCGAAGTCTCTATTTAGGTGCTTTTTAAAACTCCTGTAAGCTAACTAATAGATATCAGGATGAATATTGTGTTTTATTTGTCTAATTTTTCAAACTATTATATTTATTATTAATATACTAGTCGACTAGTACTACCTGCGGGAATCAGGGAAACAACTAGTGTACTACCCGCATAAGCCCAGGACTCAACTAATGCACTGCCTCGATAAACCCGGGGCCCAATTAGTGTACATTTTTGATCGCGGCTCTAACTCGGATGAACCGGATTATATTCTTATGGTGCAATTTTCAAAAATCCTCCCTTAGTGGATCAATTACTGAGTCAGTTTATGCTCTAATTTACTCGAACAAACTCAGTATTCAAGGTTTCTAACCGGTTTATTCCACTTGGATTATTTTTATAATTGGAGTCAATAGCCGGTGAAATCAATGCTTATAAATGTACAACAGAGTCGGTAGCCGACGGAATTGATATTAAAACGGTGGAATCGATAAATCCCCGAAAACTCGGGAGCTCGTCGCCCGATAATCACGAATTGAAATAATATTGCATACTTCGTGTTTTACCAACAATTAACTATTTTTACAAATAGAGCGCATCACCAGTCCTTTACGTGTCCTGGATCTTGACACATTTTTCCGCGGCCCGCGGCCTTATGATAGGATAGTTGCATAGCCCAGCTAGTCCATCCGAACGTTTTGTTCATAGATGATTTCCTGCGCTTCTTTTTTGTTTTTATTTTTAATCTACATACAATGTATCATATCTCAACGTTGGCTCGTAAATCTTTCCATTAATGTTCGAATTTCCTATCTAATATCAAAATATTTGTTCACCCCTCCCTCCTCCTATTCCTTTTGATAGATTGCTCGGAGAGAACGAACAATTATTTTGTAATTTAACGCGAACACGTGTCCGCCGTGGTTTTGGTTCCCATCTATTCAATAATCAAATATGTTGCGTCAATACAATAGTCAAGACAATGCACCGTCAATTATTTATATCGTACTGCCGGTTGTATTTTTTTTATTCCGGTCCCGTTAATTTATAAATTAATTGTCCCCGAACAACAAAATCTGAAATCAACTCGACTATATACCAATTGCGTTTCCAATTCATTCGTTTAACCTCGTTGACATTTTTTTTTTCTTTATGATAATCGACCCGCAGCTCGGCGCGTAACCGACGAACGTTCCATTTTTGCATTAGTTTAATATTTATCGTCTAATTTTTAATTTTTTTTTTTTGTTTTTAATTTCTGAGCGGGGCAATGAAGCTAAAGTGTTACTTAAATGTGATTTTTTTATCTATCTCTCATAACATAGACTTTAGCAATAAAAATTAGAGTAAAAATTATCCAAACTTTCACATCGTACCTACCCAACTGTGGGTGGAAAACTGTGTAACTATATTTTTTATATTTCGAGTGTAACAAAAAAACTATTAGTTTTATTAAACATAGGTGGTGTTTTTTTCGGAATATAACATTGCAGCAAACCTTGCAGTTGTATTTTCCTGTTGTGTCTGTAAACAACCTCGCTACCTTAACTCGTATCTGTAACGCCGCACAGCGGTCTGAGAGTGACATTTAGGTGGCAAAAATAGGTCATTAAAAATGTACAAACAATTAATTTTTTTTTCTAGGATCTCATTAGTAGATGAATACTAGTGTAAATACAAAATTTCAGTTGCATAATATTTTTTGAACTGAAGCACCGGTGCTTAATTTTGTATGGGGGCCCTGTCGCGGACGTTGTCAGGATGGCCGGGAAGGCTATGGCGGTGTCGCGGCACTATCGCGGATCGACCGCAGTATGGTAATAGACAATAGAAGGCCATACACGAAGAGTTTTTTTTAGACAGTTTTGAACCGTGATCCGTAATCGACGGTTTAACCATCAGTTTTGGAATGTTACAGTTCTGATCGGTCATTGCCCACACTATAACACGACACTACTGTCCAATCGGTTGTCAAAGTACAAAAGATCCGAGTCGCTGGTCAGTGATGGAACAAGAACCGCCAGATTTCATCAACCCAGATGTGTCCCGTGGCCTTTTAGACCAAACTGTAATATTAAAAATGCAGTCTCGTCAATGAACTCGAGCGTGTTAATATTAACACTTTTGGAATGCCTGTTAATGGATGAATATTTATGACAGATTTTCTTACGGTTTCGATACCGCGAATCGGGATATTTAAATGTATAGCTATCATTCCAAAATGACAGTTTTGGAATTCGGAAGGCTAAAACTGTTGAAAAAACCGCTCGTGTATGGCGGTCGGTGTAACGCCCGCGAGGTCTGACATCCGAAATAACTACGGTCGCGGATTCGACGCGGGCGTTTAATTATCGGTGAATTCGAAACTAAATTTTTACGAGTTTTTCGAAGTTTTCAAAATGTGTTGTTTTACGGATAAATTGGACGAAACAAATTTAAATTATCGTCAAACTTCAAATCAATAGATGAGTAGACAATTAACAATAGTAAATCTTCGTAACGTCATTATTCTGGATTTTGTAAAAACGATTTTTTTCATTTTATTTTTTTGTTTTTTTTTTTTAAAGAAACATTCATATATAAATAGATGAATCATAGCGCATGGCTCCAGTCATAGTTATCATGAACATATTGAACAGAACAGACGTTATTTAAGATGTCAGATCGAATAACAATATACAAATTATTACGACTGTCATATATATTGGTGCGTATCAACATAATACGAACCGTATAGGTCTGACTACGACCAAGGGCGCCCGCAAATGGGGCAAAAGGGATTAGTGCCCTCCCTGGATTTTCAACTATATGTGCTTTATTATCACGCATAATGGCATACCGTTTTATCATAACAATATAAAATATTTCTCGAATAAGACGTTTTCCCCGTTTTGCCCCGGGCGGGATCTTATCCTGCGGGCACGCTTGACTATGGCTAGAAAAAAACAGACATATTAGCACAATACTATTGTTCTGCGCGTACGAAGCGTGCCCCAGACTCGAATTAAACGATATTACTGCGGGAGCAGAAATTATTTGATTAAAATCGGTTTGTTTATATTGCGGTTATTGTGTTTGTTTGGAACATATTATAGAGGCGACATTCAGTATTCAAGTTAAAGCCAGAATATATTGCCTTCTAGCAATATTTTGGTAGAAACTTTTTTTTTTCGGTTTGGGGCGATAGGAGTTTCTCGGAAACACTTTTTCGGTAGAAGGCTCTAAATTATTCGCATCGTATTTTTCGCCCCGGTATGGTCCTATTTCATTTGAAAAAATGTCTCGATTCCCAACAGTTTTCCAATACAAAATTTAAAAAAATAATAACAACAAAATGTTAACGATATATAAATTGTATTTTTGTTGATTAGTGCAGTGTTACGGTGGTTACGGGATAACAAAAAAAAAACACGACGAATACCACTTATTTTACTTTAATTGATTAATTATTTACTTTGTAAAGTTTGATTTTTTCAATTTATTTTAAAATCGACTATATTGCAATACTATTTATTGGATTTACACGATATTCCAACCACACATTACATGGCTCGATCACAACAGTGTTCACACGATGATATTATATTATGTCATGTAGTCGTTATTCACGGTCTCTCCGGCGGCACAGCGGAGAGCGGGATATTTAAATATACGTATATAAACTGCAGTTAGTGGGATGTATACAAATGCAGTCGACGAGTGAATATATGTATAGTAATACTATGTTAAGCATAAAGTCTCAATCTATTCTTTTTCTTATTGTCCTAAGTTTTTATAGTGTTTTATAGTGTTTTTTTTTTTATAGTGTACACATACTGTATAAGTAATAAATTGCCGCTTGGCGTTTTTGTTTTACCTCTCTATCTCTTTCTCTTTCTCTGTCGTAACTCTTATTACACCGCGGTGAAACAATAAATACCTCCGGAAAACGATTCGTTAAATACACGACCGTCGACCACAGTCTAATGTGATAAAACATACCAAAACACGAACGTGCGTTACGAACCGCGTTAATAAAACGTAAACAAAATGTATTTACATACTTTTATATGTATTTAAAGGATACGTTGCATTTCGGGAGTTTTTCGTGGATAATAAAGACCTGTAGTGGCTATACTATTGGTCGATCGAAGATAACTCTAATAATAAGGTTAAATAACGTAAAACCACGATTTGATTCAAATAATGATCGTCGCGTACAGATATCGGTTGAATAACTTTATGCATACTACCTTTCCAACTTTCCACCGACGACAGTGGCTGTATCCGTTCCCAATATCAGCTCTTTTTTTTTACCATTCTTCCATTCGGTTTTCTTGAATATTTCTTATTTCAATTTCGTGTATCCGAATTTCCCTGTTAGTCTTATCACGGTAACAAGACAAATAATATTACAATTTATTATACTATCATTCCGTATTAAGTGCTGAATAATTGACGAAACAAAATTTTGTATTTTAAAACATTTTGACTATACCATAATATATAAATGCAGTTATAATAATAATTTTGGAACAATTACACTTCGCACTACCGATTGAAAACTAAAAATGCCAAAATAATCATTTAATTAACCATAAACCGAACCACGAAATTACATAATACAATTAATAATAAAAACTGGCCGAATTCTCGTGAGAACTACTCAGAATTCGATACGTCGGAATTAACGTAAATATAACATGTCTCCATAATTATCACCCTCTACTGGCTCCATTGGTGTTCCGTTATTTTTTGTTCTATCAAACATCCCCTGTATGGGGAAAAAACCACCGTGGATAAAATGTAAATTAAATACTATGTAGATTAATTTTGACTTACATTCAGATTATGTCTTAACATTGGTTATGTTTCGTCATGTTCATTCAATCTGAGTTGTTTACGCACCAGACTATCGGCATCCATTGGACAATTGCAGGCATTTCGTTGCACAACCCTATTATTTGCAAACCAATCTTCTCTAGATCTACATTATTAAATCTCAGAAATCTTTCGTTTTTCTGTGGACCGTGTAACGTTTTTGAATGTTCTAACATACGTATACACAATGTAAACAATTTGCAACCAAAAAGTTACTATTTAATAATATTATAGTGTATTTTCCGTTTACTAAAAATGATTACAATAATTTCCCATGAAGGTTCAGAACATTGCCGGACACGACTTTCTTCAAATACTTAATAGATATATGTATATATATCATCTCGTCGTCTAAATTCGACTAATATAGGCGATTGAAGGTAGGCAAAATAAATATAGCTGACATAGGTATTCATCGAGCATTAAAGCTTGACGAGTATGATTGTAATTATACGTAAAGTGTGTAACAAGGTTGGTTTGATGCGATTGACAATGATATGAGGACGGCTGGTGTATGCGACGACGGCGTGTGAGATTGTAGGGTCAAGTAGAGGTTCGCGGCGAGGGTGGCCAAATAGTCGGGATGAATTTGGAGGAGAAGGACAATAAGAATTATTATAGTATAATATAACATACTTACTCCACGAGTACGACTATTCCCGATTTGAGTTTTACGTCGCACTCGTCGAAAATGTTTTCGATTAATTGAAATGTATAATAATATATTTAAACGAACGTACGCGCGTACTGCGGGATTGCTGGATTGAATCACGTTTCGAAAGCTACGCGATCAACGCATTATGAGTAACGATTAATTATAAATGTATAACAACTACATAATATAGTATTGACACGTAAAAAAAACAACATTAAAAAGTATGTACAAAATTTAATCTCTGTAACTAACGCGTAAATCATCATAGAATAATAGGTATTCAAATAAATTTAGCCAACGTAATAACGACCGAAATATATTATATCGTGATCTGTAATCACCAATATTATTATGACGAATTAAATGATAGTTTTATCCGCGATATTCCCATCTAATGGAAAAATCGGCGGTTTTGATTCGCTAGAAAAAAATTGACGTGGTCAAAATCTTATGTCGAGTACGTGGTGGACAGCGGTGTGAGGGGGAGGGGGGTGGGTGATTCGGACATTTGGTTTGGTCGGCGGCGGCGGATGCGGGTCCCGTTCCTGGCTCCTGTTTTTCGTTTTTCGCGTGTGGTATAAACATTGATTTTATTTAACAGACATTTTAACCTGGAATATTCAATACAGTTATTACAGTTGACAATTTACAATTATACAATTTATTGTATAATTGTGGGTGAAATCGTTAAATATTATTGTTGAATTCCTGACCGATGTTGCGTATATGATTTTCACACAAAAATTATAAGTAATTTAAAATTGCCCCGAACGAGCTATTAACCGAACGGGTATATTGCGCTATTTTATAATATATAGACTAATAAATAATTCATGAATTTTTAACGTGTTTTGTACGCAATATCATATGAAATATATTTGTGTTAATGGACTCGGCGAAAAAAAAAAATGAATATAAATAATTGTTGCGATTAAATTACTTTTTTTTTGCAATACACATTTAACTTTTTTTACTTTCGTGTAATTTAATTACTAAATAAACGGTGTGTTATTTTTTAACCGCATTTTTTTTTTTTTTTGTTCGTAACAGTATTAGCTGTGTACATTATTTTTTGTCGATTGGTATTTTTTTTTTTTTTTAAAGAATTCGATATCCCGTATGTTGTAAATTCATTAATCGACATATTATAATATTTTTGTCGATCGGAAATTGCTTTTAAACTACAAAATAAATACATTTATTATATGGGTGTGCCTCGTTGTAAACCGAACGTATAATATCGTTTTCCGAGAAAAACCTATAAATTGTTAAATTTACATCAGCAAATCGCGTGTATTCGATATTCCCAACAGATATCTGATATACACAATATTATATTTTTTAAATTCCAAAAATAACACCTAAATACATGACTTTCCAATTTCGAAATGCTATTTAGACTTATGCTATTACTTTGTTTTTTTTTTTTTGTGCTATATTGTCATGTTTACTATAAAAAAAAGTTTCTATACCATTTTGAAGGCGATTTATTCTTAATCGGCTCCGCATCGTGTAGACAATTTTAGGTTGGTTTATTAATCATAGTGTCGTTTAGAATTGAAAAGTGTACATTTGTTTATTTTTTTTTTTTTTTGAAAATCGCCGCATTAAAATATTCCATTTGTTTTGAACAACATTATAATACCAAAAGGCTAAAATATATACTTTTCTGTACTGCATATCTTCATATCGTATCATAGGCAATGGTGTTCCCGTTAATTTTTTTGAGAGTACCTACATACTAAAATGCCCGATTTTATATCTTTCTTATGGATACGGTATATTGTTTATAGGAAAATATACACAACCTATACAAAAAATATATTACGAATATTAAAACAAAACGCTAGACATTTTTAAAAATAAAATACCATGCATCGTAAGGAAATTGTGAAATGTTCAGTTATCATAATTACTGCAATAAATAAAATTTGTATTAGTGACATAGGTTTTGGTGACAAAAGGGTCTTGATAATAATAATATATAATGATGAATTTTTTCTTTTCAACTATTTAAGAGTATACGCAGTATACCCGTGGCTTCTCGACAAAATATTAAGAGTATACGGTGTAGAATGGGAACACTGTTGATTATAAAGTTATCTTCACTCATTTCCCCCATTTCGGTTTTTGATGGGGGATAGAATTGATTTGTCAGTACACCAACGAAAAAAAATCTCGCTCCGCAAGCAAACGAATTCAAATTTACATTTTAATCCACCTATATTAGGGTGGTCCTTAGACTATAGATGAAGAAAAATTGTTTTCGATTTTTGATTGGGCTACCACTGAAATTTGTTCAAACCCACAAAAAAATGTATTTTGTAGAGTTTCGTAATAATCGGTAAACTTTAAGGCGTGCCTCAAGAGGGCTGAAGTTCAAATAAGGGTGATTTTTAGATTTTTGTAATTTTAGTCTAAAATTTTTAACACAGATTAAAAAGTGTAAGAACAATATATTTTTTAAATTGTTTATCCTACAAAAAATGNAGTATATTTTACATGGTAATAGCTTGTACAATATAATATACTTTGTACTGAGAAAATTTACAACATAACTGCATAAACAACTTTATAGTAGCTATTAAATAGTCCACTAATAACATGGTTAAAACGCATGCTTCATACAAATGGAAAGCTGTGCAATATTAACTGTACACGTTCTAACATGTCTGCCCAAATTAGCGCAGACATGATACCTACTCACGTTTTTGCGACGTTGACCAGGCCCTGTGACAACACGTAGTTTTCAAATGTTAAACATGTCTTTACAGGTTTATTATTCGCTCGGTTTTAGACGTATTATTTATTGTTTATATTAATTCGAACACTGTCGTCACAGCTCAGTTTATAATTGTCCACACACCGTCGACGAACAGACTTTTTGATTTTAAAAATGGACTGTAAAATCGATATACGTAAACGCATTTATTTAATTGGTACTAGTTCTCATCAACTGGTTGGATGCAAGTTACCATCGAACAAACAAGTTTTATCGGTCCTATTTTTTAATATTCNGTACAATGTTTTGACGAACTATTCGACATTGCCCATGCAGATGCATTGGATATAATGACTATTGACATAGACAAACAGTTTTTAATTAACCAGAGACAAAAAGGTCGTCCAGAAGCGATGTTGGGCGTCGATTGGATAAGTCAAAAAAGATAATTTAAACGATCTAAACAATTGGAAGAATCTGAAAAAAAAAGGAAAACTTAATGAAAACAAAATAAAATCTATCCGTAAGTATTTCGTATTTTGTGTTTTTATAGTTTGTCGTATAATAAGTACTTTTAAATAATATAAAATTACGAATTGACTTTTGGTTGAATCTGTGGAATTATGTTCTTCGAGTGATACAGAAGAAAGTTTGTGTGATGATTGTGATTTAGCCCAAAACATACAAGATAATACCAAAAACTCTATTACTGTGGAAAGCCGTGGAGACTCTGCCGGCCCTTCAACTACTAGACGAGGAAGAACAGCATTCATCAACGATAAACTTGTAACTGTTTTAGANAATTATGTTCTTCGAGTGATACAGAAGAAAGTTTGTCTGATGATTGTGATTTAGCCCAGAACATACAAGATAATACCAAAAACTCTATTACTGTGGAAAGCTGTGAAGATTCTGCCGGCCCTTCAACTATTAGACGAGGAAGAACAGCATTCATCAACGATAAACTTGTAACTGTTTTAGATAGATGCAAGGTAAGTGACAGAGATAATTTAATCACTAAAAACGAAAAACAAAAGAAATTTTTAAAACATTGAACAGTTACTACGAAACCTTACACAATTCATTTTTTTATGGTTTCAAAGANTCTGCCGGCCCTTCAACTACTAGACGAGGAAGAACAGCATTCATCAACGATAAACTTGTAACTGTTTTAGATAGATGCGAGGTAAGTGACAGAGATGAAACTCATATTATAATTGCCACGGCTCAGGCATTAGGACATGATGTTGATAATTTGGTAATAAATTTATATATATAGGTCCTATATATATATATGCATTATCGTATTAGGACAAATAGCCCAGTTTTTTGTTCAAAAGACTGAACTTTAAATTAATATAATAATACTTGATTTCTTACTAGATGTTATTTTAAATGTTCTCAGAGGGTTTATATCAGTAGATTTTTTTTTTTTGTATTTTAATGTATTAAAGTACAACGTATGTAAGTGTACAACGCATTGTCTACGAAGTCAGCATCATCGATAATTAAAGTACATTTAATCTATTCCGTGCCTTCGTGATATTTGAAATACGCGATAATTGTCACGGGTCGACACGTCGTTATTTAAAATCGCATTAAAGACAGATTTTCGAGTTTTTGTTTTCCGTTAATCGTTAAAAGTGTAGAAAAAAAAAATCTATAATATTTAAAAAACCAACACAAATAAACATCTAAACGTATACGCAGCCCACTACACGCATTTTGATTTCGTTACGCACACATTAGCATCTCGCGTAACACAACGTGTGTCGTACTGCACGCAATTTTAGTCCCCGATCGATAAATCGGTATAACGTTATCATGATTACGCGGGTAATCTGTACGAACTGCGGTATAATGGACGTACACATTATGAGGCACGAAGACGAAACGTGCGTAGTATTGTTTTGTGTCGGAAACGGCGTGTACGGTTGTTAACGTAATTATTAAAAATCACTAGGACACCGCGGGTCGACGGTGACCTTGACGGACATCCACGCCGAACATAATAATATTATTATTATAATAACTAGCGCGAAAACATTATCGAAACGTGTACTGCTGTATAATAATACCTACAGGCTACGGTACGGACCAAGACGTACAGTGCGTACAAATGAGCTTTTTGTTATTGTGACGATGAAAAAAAAAGGGCGGGCACTTGCAATTTATTAGACGATATTTCCTACCGGAAACCGCCACTGACGTGGTTGATCTGAACGAGAATACTGACAGAAAGATTCTTTACAGACAGAAAATAATACACCGCACACCCAATCACGAAATCCACGAATTCTACACTAAAGAATTTGCCGAAAATATACAAAACAAAGCATATATTATACGTCAAATAGGACAATGGGGAAGTTGGGGAAAGGTGGGATATAGACGGGAATTTAACGTATATTTATATATTTTTCGATTGACCATTGCTAACCGATAAACGATTCTGAGCGGAGTTCGGTCTATAGTGTTGCTTCGTCAACGATATATATACATATATATACAGTATTACGGTAAAGTAATTATGCGTTAATAATATTTATTTAATATTGAAACCTGTTTTTCCGTTTTTCTTAAGTTTTTCCCGGTTTTTCTCATTTGTCGGGAACAATTTTGGAAAAAGCAAAAAAAAAAAAAAATCACCTCCCTAAAGCACCATCGCAGTTAGATACCCTATCAGGAAAAGCGGTGTCGCAGTAAATCTGAGCGAAACCGAGTCGACCGAACGCGATACGGGCAAACGGCGACGCGCGTTGTGGGAGGGGGCGGGGTGGCGGCGACGAAACGGAGGCGGGTAGACGCATGATAAGGACACCGTTATCGTTGTGACACGGGCGTTCCGATATTACATCGTCGTGCGCGTATCTCGGCGCTTTACCGATATCTCAATACTGACATACCTCAGCGCCGGCCGGCCGGTACGAACAAACAACAGTAACGGCGACACGACAGCGTAGTGTCGTTTACGTTTCTGACCGGCGGGGGGACGCCCGTAACGCGACCGCGAGAACGGACGGACCGCCGTAATAATAATTGCGAGTAATTACGCGCGCGATCCCGCCGGGTCCTAACCGTCCGGGTGCGTGCGGTACGCGAATCCGCTACGGCGCCGCGGCGTTTTCCGAAACGCAATTGTCCGTGTACGTTTTTACGATTCATCAACAACGTCTACACAACAGGGTGGCCCGTGCGCACTGCGCGTAAACTGTTAAACCGAAACGCTCGCCGCGCAACTATTATCGCGCGTGAGACGATAGTTGCACGCGTGTGCCCGCGTCGGCGTTGTGCCACACGTGAAAACGGATTGGATTTTTTGTTTTTTTTCCAATTCAACCGTAGTCGTTCAACACTCGGCGAAACGTTCTTGGCGTACACAGCGCGTGTGCGCGACACACTGTTTTCGCGAGTGCAGACGAACCGACATTATGACGTGGAGGTGGGCTTGGGTGGTCGAGGGATCCGGAAAACGTTCGGCGGACGGGATCGGGAAAAATCCGGAGGGAAAATTTGGGATTATTGACCGGTAAGGATTATGTTATGACCAAGGGCGCTCGTCACAAGGGCGTCAGGAGGGACGGTGTGTCGCCAAGCTTTCCAGCAAGTCAAAACAATTAGATCCGAACTCAAAATCCCGAAATTCACTGTCGGTACCAAAGTGTATTGATATTTACCGATATTTTATCAATACACATTGGTCGGTACCGAGCCGGTAGGCATATTTCGTGATAACGGAATTCCGCTAATTTATTGTCACAATATACAATAATTTACGCTCTACAGTTTAAAGTTGGTACCGATTGTTTGTGGACAGCTGTCTTGCGGTCATCTAATGTGTGAGAAACGTTTATGTATGTTGTGTTTACATAGGGAAAAATTCGAAGAACTTAATTCAGCACAAACATTTTTCGATGAATTCGGAAAGTTTAAAATAAAATTGCAATTTGTGTTCACTATTATTATATTATAATACCTTTAAACAATTTTGAAAATACACATAATACATTAATAAAAGTGTTTGATTACCGATGAAAATTAACGCTGTTCCCCTGAACTATCACCTCCGGGTACTTGATTATAATGTATTAGAGATAGGGATGGGCAGATGGAAGGAAATCGCGCGTGAAGAAGCGAACTGTAAAGGCTCTTGAAGCGTTGTTAAGCCAGCGTATAAGACGAAGGTAACTACGATAATATCTATTAATCGACATAAACTAGGTACCTATACATTACAATAATGATAATGGACACTATTGGATAACATGGACAATATTGAACTTTTGTTTTTGACGTGATCCGAGGTGACCGGAATGTACCAATTTGCGTATTACAAATTATTTTCTTTACTTGCAAATACTTTGCAAATCCTGTAGGTAATTGTTAATAAATAAATAAATGTCTACATTATGTTAGGTAATAGGTTGTCGTTTTAAATTTCAATGTATTGATGATATTCTCGCGTCGTTTGTTTAGTGGATTACGATTATTTATCAATTAGCACTATATATAAAAAAAAAAACAATACGCGAATTTGGTTACCGATATTTTGTGACGGTAGTTTGATGATCCGTGTCCGATAAAATATAGTTTGATTAGTAGTTACCGCATAATGGTTAATGCTACTATATCCGTCGTGATCGGAAACTTTCCTGTTTCATCGGTCGAGCTTTTAATCGTTTATTTTAAGGCGAGCCAGATGATTTATACCACTATTAGGTACTCGGGTTTTCAAAAAAAAAAAAAAAAAGTAATAATAATGAAAAATGTTAGGTATGTACCATGGTTAATAAACATGTTATAAATCATGGTATGTGCCTCCTAATACAAAAAGAACATTATTGTTATGATTTATTTTTAAATACCGGTTGTACTTTTGACAATGGCCAATATCGAAATCACAACTTGCACATAAATAATATTACAATATAATACGTAATAAAAATCATAATTTATATAAACTAATAATTGATTTATACCGAACGGGTTTTCAATTGTTCCTGTGTAAAAATTTATAATTATCGAATATTTAAAATTAATTATTAAATGGTACGCCGTTAAATCCAATGTTGAAATCCTTGAAAACGATATCCCATTGTTTAAAAAACAAAACAAAAAAAAAAACCAATTTATAGGTAGGTACGTCAATTTCTTTATTTATACATTCTTCGTCTCGAATCCGGTTCAAAAATTCTTCTCGTTCTTTTCTCGTTTTCATATACCGTGAAACTTTAAGATTTTTTTTTTTAAAAACTCGTTTGCAGGTACTCAATTGATACATAATATATTTGAATCGATTACGTAACAAAACGATCACTACATTGACGGGTGCAGTACAACGAACGTCCGAAGAATTACTTTCATCCGCACGCGCGAGTTCTCTCCTGAACTGTTATTATTCTCTCATCGGATACATTTGTAGCGTGTTCAATACAGCGTGGTATACGGGCAGTTTTTTCAAAAGTCATTCTAACCTATGATCTTTCTCGTGTGCGTATGTGTGCGTGCACATTTCGGCAAGACGGTAACCACCGCCGTGGGATTAATTTTTAAATTACTAATGCTAGAAAAAACACGTGATTCGAAACCTTTTTTTTCTTCTTTCGTACAATTCTATGTTTTTGTCAAACGGGTTTTTTTTTTTTCACGTCGGTTTTTCTCTAAACAGCCGAACCGTGATAATTGAATCCCTTGTAGCCATAATATGTCGGAGAATGCGCCCAAACGTCCCGTGACCAGCGTCGCCATATGGATACGATAAGTGGCTGAACGTGTCTGGTTCTGATCGTTTCTCCAGGGACACGGCAGATCCGTTCGAGCCCGAATTCGTACACCTATTACGGTCGTCCACATGCCGTCATTCCGGTTTAGTGTCGGGGGTTGTTTCGTTTGGTTGCGTTCGTTTCGAATGTTTCGACTTTACAGAAAATGTGCGCATCCGGGTAGTATCGAAAACGAAACGTTACGATGACAATACACGGGGCCTGTATTATAGGCTATCGCGGCGATTCGAAAATCTCCGTAAATCGAATTAAATGTTTGCAGAGAAATCCTGTCTACACAGAATAACTTCGGGAAAACAAAATATGCATTTCGGTTCTCTTTAGTATTTATCGGTCGGGATTAAACCGACGGCGGTCGCCTTCCGAATTATCGTCGGGTTTGTTGATCGCGCGGTTTCGCGAGACGTTTCCGGTGAAAATCTGGCCGAAAGTGGCTGCACAATATCCGGAGCGCGGACCGCGTTATGTCGACGCCGACAGAGAGAATGGCGGTTTTTTGAATTTTTCTTTTCATCGACCTTTCATCGAGTTTACGTGCAACGTTCAGTTCCGCGTCTTTATCCGGTATTTCTCGCGGTTTTCACCAAGTGTCTTGAATCCATCGTCAATATGAACGTATCATCCGTTCGCCAATCCGGATTCGTACGGATTCCTCGGCCCGCCCGGTGGTTTTCGCCGTTGAACCGTTGAACGGTCTAATAGCGCGATGCGATAATCCGCCGCCGCGCCTAATCGCAACCCGGCTCGCCGTTGATCGTGCGGGCCCGACGATACCGTACGAAATACACGCGGTCACGTATCGTATTGCGTCCGCGCCAGAGACGCATCGCGCACCTACGTGTACGGGGCAACCCCGGTAACCGGCTCGCCCATCCATAACCGCCGTCCGGCATACGACACGGGATCGGCGGGACAACCATCGCGTGTACTTGTAGACGCGACGAAACTATAATGCCGACCATACATACACGTGCGTATATTCTATTGTACAATACATACGTACACCGCGCGCGATATTTATTACGATTACGATTATTATTGTTTTTTTTTTTCCACAGAAAATGGCGGTCGCCCCGCCGTATTGTTGCGCGCGTATATTTTATTGTCATCGGCGGCGATAATAGCGTTCGCGTAATAATAATCATAATATATCGTATTATACGTCATTCGTGTTTTGCCGCAACGCGCGTTGGGTATATTGCGCACGCCGCGGTCGGGTCGGTAGTGGTTTGAGTCGGGGCGGTTGCGGGGTGTCGCTAAGTACTCTAATTCGGTTACCGCGCGCCGGGGTCGCCCGCGGGGGGTTTTTTCGAACGCGCACAATGCGACGCGCAGCGTTACGTCGGCGCATGGATCTGCGGGGACGCCGCGATACGCATGCACGCACCCGCGCGCCGTGTGCGAAACGTGCGAAACTCATTATGTCGCGCCGTTACGGGTGCGCGCGCGATGATGATGACGGCGATGCGTGCGCACGGTGCCGCGGAGGGATAGCCGCGCCGTCGGGGGAGGGGTCATTACGCATGAATAAGTCAACACACTGGCGGGCCGCGGGATAAGCGGATCAGTATTATTATTATTATTAATGTTGTATTATGTACGTGCGCCGGGGTAACGGGTATTGTGGTGCACGAGCGTACATTGTATTGGGTCGCGAGCATTGCGCGGGGGGGGGGTGTCGGCCGCCGCGACGACGGGCGAGAAACGCGAAAAACAAACGGCCGCTGCAGGGTGCGGCGCGCGAGGGAGCCGCCCGAAAACAAAATGGCCGCTAAGCTTTATTTATGTGTGTGTAATTCGCACCCGTGTACGCGTATTGGTCGCCGCCGTCGCGATTATCGCATTGCCCGCATTGTTATCGTTATCATTATGATATTATAGTTTGGATGTTATTGTTCGCGGTCCGGACGCGGCCCCTGAATCCCCGCAGCACGTCCGCGACAGCGGCTGAACTCGCGTGTTATATGGAAAAAAAAAAAAAAAAAACCATCGTTCGAGCGCGCGTTTTTTTTTTTCTCCCCGCCGAAATTTTTTACCATTATTGCGGCCCCCGAAAACCGCCGCGCTGTCGGCCGCGAACGGATTTAATAGCAGTCCGTTGCGAACGCGTTTGAAGACCCCGTTTTTTTTTTTTTTTCCGTTAATCGCCTGAACGCATTGTGCACATGCCTTACAATACATTACGATTATGTACGCGTACACGCATTGTCGATCGTCCCGCGTGCTATTTATTTATTTATTTATTTGTTTTTTTTTTCCAACCCCGTAAGCCACTTATTGTTATCGGTATATTGGCCGTGTACCGGCAGAAGTCTCGTGGTTTTCGGGTTTATTGACGTGTCAATAGAGAAGTTCGGTACCACCGCAGTACCCGCATAGTCAGATGTGTCCCGCCGTCGATCGGTCCGCCAACGATGATACGATTTTCGGGGACGGAAAATCCCCACCGTATAGGTACCGTTAAAAATCGGATAACTGCGCACACGAACAATAACGCCTTTTTTACTCGCACGACGCCGCGAACATTCCCGTCCTAAAAACCGTTGTTTAGATTCTGAGCGGAGCGACAAGAATGCGTTGGTTTTACACTGATAAACAACTTTTCTATCGGAAATTTCGATTCGATTTTAAAGCGTAGCATTTTTTCCGAAAGAAAATCTGACTGGAGTAGTACTTTAAGGAGGTTATTTTTTGATTTTCCCGAGGGTTTTCCTAATAAATGGGAAAATTTACGAACTTTATTATTTTCAAGTCGTAAATATATTATGGCCTTTCAAAACACGTATAACCGAACTCGGCTCAAAATTGTTTTTCGTTAGCGATATACATTAAATAATTTCCCCTCTACCTTCCAACTTTTTAACTATAACAGAGGCCCACCCATTGTCCGTTTGTTTTTTGTATTATATTCGTGAGCAACTTTCCTGCCAGAAATATTGATCCAATAGATATAACGACAAAACATCTTCTTTGTTGTATTTTGTAGACCTAGTTGGTGAATAAAAAAGTTGTTATTTGATTTTTCGTGTATTTTTTTTAATAATTTAACAAAAGCGGAATTAAATATAAAAGGAACGGGAAAGTTTATGAAAATACCTAATAGTTTCATTATTTAAATTTTGTTTTTTATTGTAATACAGTTAAAAATATTCATGCACTTGATATTTTGACAAAAAAGTATATTTTTTTTTTGTCTAGACGTGGTAAGACGTTTGAATTATTTATAGTTATTTTATATTTGCGAGTTTTTAAGTAATTTAAACTTGGCAGGTACTATAAGAATAAAATTGTTTGACTAAACAGTAATGCTTCAAAATTAAACAAGGTGTTTATTATAAGTCGTACACATAGTGGTAAAAAAAAAGTTTAACTTAGTGTTGTGTTTTTTTTTTATATTTGTTTTAAGATCGACTTTAGATAAAAATCGTAATTATTACAGTCTTTCAAATCATGTATAAACGAGCTTCGCTCAGAATCGTTTTTCGTTAGTTGATGTGATCGTTAGTGATTTATAATAATAATAATAATTGTTTACTCAAATGAATCGTTGCTTACAGATATAAATTAAATACCTAACATTATGTATATTCTATAAATTTCCAATTTCCTACCTACAACAGTGGCGCACCCATATCAGCTTTTTTTTTTGTCTTGAAGTAACACGATTCCGCATAAATATTTCTGCAACATGGTCTGTTGCGGTTTTTATAAAAAAATAAATAAAATAGATATCAGCGTAATATGAAAAAAAAAAAACAATGGCATACACGTATATTATATAGCGTTAAACAGGTGACTGACGAGACAGATTAACTCTATTGCATGACCTCCACCTTAAGATCTTTAAATTTGCTGTTTTTGTTTTACTAAATTTATAAAAATACAATATAACGTTCCAAATGGTTAAGTACCTCATCTGTGGCGATCGTTGTACGCCTACATGTGGTTTTTAAGGAACACCCCGACTCCTGCTTTATCACTGGCCATTCTACCGAAAATCCGTTCATTAAGTTTGCCGGCTCAAATATGTGTCTATTCGGTCAAGTAAATAATTTAACGATTATTTGATTTTTCGGGATTAAAATGTCAGAACGGCAACGTTACAACAAAATTTCGTGGTGTATGCGGGATTATGAATCAACGTTAAATCGCAACGCATAATAGATCCCAGTGGCGCATCATCATATTTATGTGTGCGGTACGTGCAAATGCCACTGGTTTTTGGCTAAGGGAGGCCCATTATTACCCTATGAGTTAAAAATAAAAGCATTTTTTTTCTGTTGACCATGACAGATCCCCTAGGCTTTATGCTGCGGCAGCAGACTTAATCAGGCGATTTTGAACTCTAACAACGCAATAATAAACAAGGAAAAAAACCGTGTGGCGCGCTTAGGTAAATAACGCGATCATAATTTATTATTGTTAATATTGAATACCAACAGAACAGTCATATCCGCCCGATTAAAACTCTAATAGGTTTATAATGTACACTATGCGTCATCTCGTTCGCGTTATACTGTATGTTTATTATTATAGTTATTATCACCGGATCTATTGCGATAATGTTCAGGTCGATTGGAAGTCTGTAGCAGTAATGCGAATTCTTCTGTGGTCAATGTAGAGGACATTAGCAGCTATTATACTTAGGTTAGACATTTCTCTCGTTTTGTCGATGTGTTAATTGATATAATTATGTACAGTATTGTGGTTCGGAATCATGTTAGATGACGGTTATTCAATTATTTTATTGAAAAAGGTAATTTTGCTTCAACAATTATAATTCAATTCAACGTTTTCCGTTTAAATATACGAATGTAAACATATTTTCCCACGAGTTCGAATTTTTGTTTTCTTTACATTTTTAAATAATTTACCAAAATATTCGTGTACGTGCACAACATTTATGCTTAAGTATGATCTAACATTTTGAACTATGACCGTAAAATTTAATTTTACAATTATTACTTATAATCTTCCGAAATATTGTATACTAAAATAAAACTCGGTGATTCTATGAAACGTATTTTGTGCTTGCTTATCGTCTTAGCATTTGTCGCTCGAAAATAATTCACAAATGTATATCCAAAACTGATTTCGTATACAGAATAATTTAAAAACAATATGATATCAAATATTAATGGTGTAGAATGCAGTGGCGGATTCAGAGTTGAATTTTAAGGTGCATCCAAAAAAGAATTATCATTAAGAAAAAAAAAAGAGGTGATACTGGGAATGAGTGCAGCCATTGTTGTAGGTGGGAAGTTGAATAGGCAGGACACATAAGGTTATTTAATTTCTATCTGTACGCACCGATAAGCCATTGCTAACTTATGTTTTGATTGGAATAAGATTTATATTAAAAAATTTGTTAATAGATAAAAAAAAAAAAAAAAATACAAATACACCATAGTACAATCAATTACAGGTACATTCTTCGATTCACTCCGCTTTTATTCCTTGAAAATCTCGTATTAATATATGCTTTGACAAATCAAAATCAATTGTATAAATACATTTTTAATTTAAACGCTGAAAAAATTCGTTAATTTTATAGTCGCGTGTTTGTTTATGTAAAGTGTATACTTATGAGATGTAGGTAAGTTTGGTTTTGGGCGTTTGACGGAATTTCCGAAATAATTTTCTCTTATTATTTCGTCCTGTCCGCAGAATATTTATATTTTTAATATACTTACCTTGGAGCGCGCGGTATCATAAATCACTGTTATAGAAGTTATAAGGTACGGGTACCCATCCGGCCAGATTCTTTCGCTTCGTCCATTACCGCGTATGTACAGGGCGATCCATTTACCACGATCCAGCGATTTTTTCGGAGAATTTTAAGTGATTTTTGTTACACGTTTAATTTTAACACTATAGTCGATTGTTTACCCCTGTACCTTAACTGCGTATACAGTATACACTTTTGATTTTTAAATAGAAAATTCTCTTTTGAACCACAGATTCGAATAGACACTATTTTTCTAAAAAAAAATCGATATGCTTAACACTAAATGTCGGATATATTGTACTGTTTATAATATTTATGAGTTATATTATAACAGTTTGTGGTGTTGAAATTAAAATTAATGACGATTTCACTGTATTTAACGGTGTCATGGTATTAGAGGTATTATAATGGTCGAAAAAAAAAACGAACAGGAATCGAATTCGGGTAAATTCCTCTGAGAAAATCGCCACATCGTGATAAATGGACCACTCTGTACATTTATATATATAGGTCCGCTCGTTAATGCGCATTCGTATTATAATACGCGAGTATAATAATATAGGTAGACACCAGTCTCTCCGTAGGCGTGTAAATTATTTCTCGTATATAATGACGCGATATTATACCGCCTGCATTGTCTATGTATTATAATAGGTTGGGTGTACAACTATATCGTATCTAATATGCGTGTGTTTACGTGTTTTGTATCCTTTAGTGATTCAAGATTTGCCAATCATAACGTCCATAACGTCATAATATGTAACCGCATTTCAGTACAACCATTGATTGTTGTATTGTCGTCGCCGTCGTTCATCGGTACGATTTACGGACGTCTTCCGAATGCAATCAACAGTTTAGAAAAGAAAAGAAAAAACTAAAAGAAAAAAAATACTTATTCATTTTGCGTTTTCACGTCGCGGGGTTGAGAGATTTTCAGCGAATTTTTCGTCACAAAAAAAAGTTATTTTATACACACCTTCAGTACGTTCGACTTTCTGTAATCAATAAACATTAATAGCTGTCATTGGGTATTTTTTTTTAAATGTTTTTATTGGTTCATCGTAAAATACCAGTCCGATTTTTAAATTTCAATTTGTTTATACGGGAAACTTTAGAAAAAATTACTTACTGTCGAATGACAATACTCAACATGCCTCGCCCAGCACAATATTATGAAGGCCTACAGCTATAACGGATTTCTAAAAAGTGTCGGTTTTTATTTTTTTCGGACTTGGAATAACTTTTATATATAAGATAGACGTATTTTAGATAAACACGTATATATGTTACGAAAATTGAAAATTGAATAATGTCAAATTTTCGTTCAGTATAACCAATATTACGTGTTGTTAGTTTTAATATTAGAGTGAATTCGCCTACTATTAAATTTAAATGTATGAAAATTGTCTGTGTTTATGTGTTGGTTTTTTTCACGATATTTTAATTTTTAAGCGAGGTACGATGATTTGTGTGTAATATTTCACATACTCGTATCTCTTTTGAAAATTAAAACATCAAAAATAACCAACGTTCAAACACAGACAGTTTTATTATTTTTAAGTTTTGATAATGGGCCAATTCGCTCCAATATTTATAGTAAATACGTACGCAAAATTGGTTCTAAAGAACGAAAATCTGATATTATCCAAATTTCAACATTAGCCGTAATCTATATATTGTATTGTGATATATTTCTCAGTTTTTAATTTTCATTTGTTTTAAAAGAATTTCCGTAATTCGGTAACGTCCGCTCTTATTCGTTGATCCGGTAAACTGTATCGACAATCACTGTATTGCAGACAGACTGCACACACACATACATTGTCACCATCAGATTATTATTTTTTTTTATTGACCGTGTGAAAATGAATGTACGCGATAAAAACTACACGTTTACATGTTTCGAGTTGTGGTATGTATAGTCTGTTATTGCGCGAGAAATGTTAAATGGTTAAATAAAACGATACTTTTAATTCCATGGAAATTGAGCAAACGGACACCTGTGTGAATTCGACATTAACTCGTAATCGTTTTTGACGGGGATTGTTTTTTATTATTATTATTATTTTTTTTTTTCATACATTACAAATACTATATGCTATACTATTATACGAGTGTATTGTTTTATTAATTTTCGTACAGTTTCCCGTTGCAGTCGTTTGCAGTGGTTAATAAATAACTAGGTATGCACATTTATGCTATAGGTAGTAATCTTCGAGGTCATCCGAAGTATCGAAACAATTTGTTTTCGGAAAAAAATACACCCGTACGTTCATTTTCACACCTTTATAGCAATCAATACAATTTCGTAGGCCGATCAATTATAATATCGTTAATTAATAACAATTATTATTATAGTTATACGCTATTACTCGTATACGTTTACCGGATACAATATGAAACAAAATATATATATATATATATACAGGATCGGTCGATTCGTTTTATTATTATTATTTTTTTTTTAAATATGTAAAAGGAATTGATTGAATCGAGAAAAATAATTTTTTTTTCTCCCGTACGATCTCTCGCGTTTAACATTCGATTAACCGGTATATTAATAAATGTATGTGTGTATAGACACACCGTACACCTACAGATACGTTTTAATAGGTAGGTAATGTATTTTGTTTTTGGTTTTTTTTTTTTTACGAATCGAAACGTATTATAAACGTCTCGCGCGAGTTATACGAATATAATATAATAATATAATCTTATCCGTGACAAATCACAAAGGTGCCCATACACGTGCATGTATAAATAAATATAAATACTTCCATATTTAAGAATTCATACTGTATTATTATATTATACATGTATATAATATTGTTAATTGAACGCGATTTAAATAATCGGGCGCTTAAATTCGTGATGGCTAAGGCGAGAAACACGATATACTCGTGTATTGTAATATAGAACTGACGCGAGAAAAATTTTTCAAAAAAAAAAAAAAAAACAAAACGTTTTATACGTATATATATATATACGTACCTATACATTATAATATTAGGCATGCTTATTAATTATTTTATCCCGTCGCGTCGATCGGTCGACTGGTCGGAGTGTTCCCAGACGCAGACGGATTTGACATTAAAATATCTAAAACGACTTGCATTTAATATTATTTTATTGTCGCCGGCATCACCGTTCGCCGTTAATAACAGCCCCGGACACTGGTGTTGCACCAGCTATAGCGTGTATATTAAGTACATTATAGTGTTGTTCGGATGACGTCGTTTGAAAATAATATTATACTGTATCATTGGCCATATCTATATTATGCGTTCGTTGTGAAAATTCGCATATATAACACAAAGTAATTTTTTTTTTTTTCCGTGATCCGGCGATTTTGATTTTTTCCTCTCGCCATTATAATACTAAACTGCCCCCATAAGTAAAAACCCCGTAAGTCACCAGACAGCGTTTTTGTGAAAAACGGGGTTTTTATATTTTGGATTTTCTAAAATTCATAATACCTCTTACATTTTACTTATTAAAGTATGATATGGATTTTCATGCGGTATTTTACCTGATAAATGCAATGGAATAAAAATAAATACATTCTGAAGTACTTACTCGACTTTGCATTGATCCTCAGTATAATTGGTATATAGAACTGTAGTGAAGAGACTTGTGAATAGAATCCACGGGTAATCGTATAAATAACTAACAAATAACAGATATTATATCATTGGTAAAGTTTCTAGATTACTATATTAACTTTTATTATGTTTTGATGATTTATTGGTTACAATGTTACGATAAGTAAAACGACAATCTGTACAAAGTATAAATACAGCAAATTATTATTATTTTTATTATATACCTACCAAGCAAAAATGCCGTATCTTTATTAATATATTTGACGTTTTTGTTGAACATGGTTATTATACGACGTTTTTATCTAGTAAAAATTTATTTTTCGACCATTTACGGCATTTTGTCAAATTCAATATTGCTAATAGTCGTTTTATAGAATCGTATTTCAGACATACGGCATATTGACCTAAAATGTCCGAATTTTTTGATGTACCTATATAACTTATTTTTAAACTTTCTCGGACTTACAGTGTTTTTGCTTAGGTTTAATTTTTCGAAAGGTTACTCATATTTCGACTGTATTTGTTATCAAGCGTTCCTAATGTTCTGGCTCACTCACAAAAAAAGTATACCCACTTTCAGTTTTCACCAAACGCACTGCAACACGCAATATTATACAACGAAAAAAAGTTAATTCATTGGTGATGAATAGGATAGAAGATATGATTTTTAAATTGCTAATAATGCTAATAACCCTCTTCTTTATTCGGGAATATATTTTCTACAAATTTTAATGTACGCATAACTCAAATTTACGCTAGTGAGTAATAAGAGTTTAAAACTTAGATCTGATAAGAATAGGAAATGGTTATTATGTTATCAACTAAAAAAGAAGGTGGAAATTATTAATTTTCTTTACTCCTAAAACGCACAAACGGTATACATGATATTCTTATAATAATAAGTGTTATGCAAATCGACATTTCTACGAAAACATTTTTATTTTTTTTTTTAATGAATTGTGTATTAAATAACGAGAGGGGAAGAGCGAGAAAAGAAGGTGGTTATCTGTTGAAAAACATGAGTTTATATTGCGTATTTATAATGTACGAATAACATTCTGAAAATAATATTGTACAAATGAAATTATACAAAACGATTCCACACACAATGATTGAAAAAAAAAAAACAAACAAAAAATGTATAGGTACTTAAAATCGTCATAACGTCAAGTTAACGGCGGAAATTTCTTGGTCGATTCTGTTATTGTATCCAGAATTTCTGAAAACCGCTTGGTAAAATCTGACAAATATTTCAGCATTTTGTCAAGACTTTACCGACGCTAATTTGATGTAAATATAAAATCTCCCGAGACAATCGCTGAATGGCGTTAAAAAAAATAAGTCACCCTGTATATAATATCGAGACGTCGCCCGCTGTTGCTGCTGTAGTGCATTGTGTCAGCTAAAACCAGCTCGCACGATTACACCGCGGTTCGGTTAGACAATTTTCGGGGATCTTACCGCGCGGTTGACGTTAATGCTAATTGATTGCCGCTGCCGTGGCCGTAATGAAATACGATATGCCGCCGCTACTTAACACAAAGTCTTTGAATATTATTAAAAGATAAAAAAAATTATAGGTACTACAGTGATAGTTAATCCTGTCTGTGTATACAGTCTGTGCACGGGGGTAGGTACACACAGGTAATAAAATACGTCTGAAAACTTCTTTTCGAATAATATATTATTCAATTAACCGTATAAGTATTATTATATGACTAGGCAAAGTCTGTCGAATTTCGATAGTATTCGACGTAAAAAAAAAAAAAAGAATAAAAAAGAGGGGAATCACGTATATAATATAGGTATTTAATAATGTACGAAAATTAACAGTGTAGACAGGAGCGATTTTTAATCGAAAGTGTATATCATTTAAAGGTTTAGAGCAAATCATTCGATACAACCGTATTATCATTATAATTTGTTTTCTTTATGACATACAATAATTGTGACTTAATAGTTTGTTGTAAGACAAAATTCAATTTACGTAATACCGAATTTAGTTTTATGAACTTTTGTATTGATTTCTTTCAAATTATTGATTTTTTATTCCTTTCCCTCCGTTTTAAAGCAATTTTGTAATTTTTTGTATGCTTTTTATGCTATTTTAGATTGTAAAGAATAGCAAAGAATATGTTGGTTTTACAAAGATATTTATTTTTTTGTTTAAACACTTTTTCTATCAGACAGCTTAATTCAATGTATACGATGTAGATACTTTTTTGAAAGAAAATTTTCTTTGGGTACTACTTTAAGGAAATCATTTTCCGATTTTCTCAGGAGTATTTTCAGAAAATATGAAAACCAAGAAAAACATGGGAAAACTGGGTAAAACGTAAGAAAAACGAGAAAATTAGTACAATATTATCAAAGAAAATATATATAATGCCTATTTAAATATTTTCCATAATATGACTTATTATATATTGTTATTTTTTGACAAAGCATCACTATCAACTGAATTCCGCTCAGAATCGTTTTTTCGTTAGCCTACAATAGTTGCTTACAGATATATATTAAATTTCCTTCTATATCCTACCTCTCCAACTTCACAGTGGCTGCACCCATGTGCAAAGTATGTCCGTTTTTTTAACAATATAATTTCTATTTTTTAAAAAATGTTAAATGAGTTGGTTAGAGCGTTATTTTGAGGATTTAAAGTACTTTGTGAGCTTTGGGACTTTAAATGATTTTTCGGGGCTTTCTGTACATTCGCCTTTAAATTCACAACCACGATCATATTATATTTATTTATTTATTTATTTGTATATTATATTTAATTATTACCCATTGGTTTTTTTTCATTGTATAATAAGACATATGACCGGCTTGAAAGCGATGTACTCGCACCGTGCCTCGCACTTTTAGGTGCAAATTGAGTTGCAATCATAGCTCATAATTTCACATATTATTTAGTGAAATATAAATTAAAAACTATTTATTTTATTAAAATATTTATTACAAATAATGGACAAAGAATAATATTGTATTCGCCTAGTGAAGATTAACCAACAATTATTAGTATTTGAAGGTGAAAAAAACAAAATAAACTTATCGAGGCCCTGCACATTTGACTGTACAGGTGCTCGATATTTTTCAAACCAGCAGATGACACCAACAAATTATGTATTTATTTATTTAGTATACATATTTATGGGTGGACCCGAAATCGTTAAAATGTCATACTCACGGAGTAAAAGTGTCAAGGGACACATATTGTAAGACCATATAAAATTTGCAATTTTAGAAATGTTAAGCGACAGGCCAATTAAATTAAACCACTGTGCAAGATTATCTAGGTCCATTTGCAAATCAGTCATTTAATCAGTTATTGGGCGAATTGATTTTCAAAAATGTTTCGATGTCGTTAGCAAAGCACAGGAACTTACTGCGTGTACTTGAAAACTTTATTTATATTAGTTTTAAAAAGAGAGAATAAGAGCAGAGTCGATCGGCGGCAATCGTGTAATTTTAATATTGTTGTAAAAAAAATAAAAACAACCGGTCATCGTGTTATCATTATATATTATATACATTGTACATAAATACAGTTGGAAATTATCATAATATTGGATATGTAATAATTTCTATCCCGTTAAAAAATACATGATACACCGTATAACCTATCGACACCGTGGTTAGATGTTATATTATATATTTTTACCGGTGACAAATGTGTAGTCGATTTCCACTCCAACAATGTGTTAATTTGCGGTGTTAATAATACCGTACGGTGTCGATCGGCTATAATAATAATATAGTCGGTGTTTTTTTAATTAAAATATCAAAGAGCCGGCGATTAAAACATTCTTGCGACGATGGTATATAGGTACATATACTCGTATATAGGTGAAAAGCGGTAAATATATAAAATGCATATACTTGTGTATTATATACGCCTCGTCGTTAATTGGAAAACAAACATTATTATTTATAGTATTGTGATAGTATATTACATAGATATTCTAATGTATACATGTATGGTATGTATACAGTCTTTGGCGGGAGAGAGAGAGAGAGAGAGAGAGAGAGAGAGAGACGTTGTTTAAGAATGTAACAGCAGTCTGATCGTTTAGACGAGCTGCTGACGATTCAATGAGGCTGAACAAACAAACCCATAAAAATCCTTTTTCTATATAATACACTAATTTGCATAACACGTTTTTTTTTTTTTTTTTTTCCCGAATACCGTCAATTTGTAGAGAAAACCGATTATTTTGATTATTATTGAGGTTTAGGATTTTACGATCTTTTTCACGTCTAATTTTCGGGGTCGGCTGCGCCGCGCAATATACACATTATCATATCTATAGACAATATACGCATAACAGGTACCGGGCGGACAAGGTTCGGACCGGCGCGCATTAAAGTCTCCGGAGTGAAAGAAGAAATCAACAAGTTACACGCACGCACGCACACACAAGACGGCCGCCGCCGTCTCTCTGGCAGTAAATAATTAAATAGGTGTAGTATTTTTTTTTTTTTCGTTCTTCGCGGTCGAACGTTTTAAATATGATCGGTATATTTTAACGTATATATATATATATATATATATATATATATTTATTTGTGCGGTCGAGTGCAAACAATTATATGTATACATAAATATTATTACGACAATATTTATTATTATAACGCGAACAGACATAAATAACGTATTGGTCGCACGTTCTCGGGTTTTGCGGTCGTTTTCCGCGGCGGTTAAAGAGTTTGCGAAACAAATGAAAAAAAAAAAAAAAAAAAAAAAAAAAAAAATCCCCTACCTGCAAACGTATAAGGAACCAAACGGAAAACGAACGGGTAAATAAAAATCGAAAAACCGCAGGGGAATCGTCTGCGCCGCGAAAAAGGGTTGTAAAGGCCGTGGCCATAACAAAAAAAAAAAAACAAAAAAAAAAAAATTACCGTACAAGAAAACTGTCGTACAACATCGCAATAATAATATTATGTGCGTACATAGCGTATACCAACCCCGTGCGGCAAGTAATGCATGCGCGCACACTCGTATATACGGTGGTATAATATAACCACAACGAGGCGAACAAAAAAATAAAATAAAAAAATCGGTAATGATCAATTGAGCTGTCAATAACGTCCTCACAATGGTAATAAATAATAATTTACGACGATGAATATTATTATTATTATTATTATTATTGCCCCGTATAGTGTATCGCAATAAGAAGAAAAAAAATAAAAAAAAAAATAATTTCCGCGCGCGTATTATACTATATAGCCGCTTTTTTTTCTTTTTTTTTATACAATGCGCTTTGGCTTTTCCCTGTCGCCGCTGCAGCGCAACAAAAAACCATTGAACCGCTCGCGCTGTCGTCCGCGTCTCAGCGTGATTTTTTTTTATTATGTTTTTATATTTACGTATAACCTAACCTATGCTATTATTATCATCATCATTAAAACGTATACGTGGCAGAGTGGATATTATTATTATTGTACCTCGCTATATGCGGCGTGCGATCGACAGCCCGCGAAATCACCACGGGGGCGCGCCGCACCACCACCGAGCGTGTGTATACCTATAATATTATTGTTATAGGTATTGTTTCACCCGATTTCTTCGTCGATTATTATTGTTATCCGACTGCAATTATTCGATTGTCCCTTTTGTTTTTTCCACGCGATCAACAAGTCGGTACACATTCGATTAATGCGAATTATTAAATATCTCACGCTCGGTTTGTCGCAGCCGCACCGCGTTTATTGATAAATATACGATTACAATAATAATAATAATAATAATAATAATAATAATAATAATAATTATTATTATTATTATTATCATAATCGTACATAGACATCACGTCGACAATTACGCACACACAACGCGGCGTAATGAAAAACGGTTGTGCGGGATTTCATCAGCGGGTCGCGTGAGTCCGCACTCATATACCCGTTGCATAATATCGCAGTTATTGAATTATAATTTCCGTTGTGCGCGAATATTATTTACGTGTCACTAGTATTGTACGCGTTTACAAAATAATAATCATGTCCGACCACTATTTTAAATAATTATTATCGTACAAGGATAATCATCGTATAGCTATTTCAAGGGCAATTCGCGGAGGAATATTATATTCTCGATTCGTATTGATATCCTATTGGTTTTCTCGAGGATTTCCTAGAGATTTTCCTCGAGATTTCCAATTTCATCCGTGTCTATCGTCTCGTTACTTCGTGTATCCGTAATTTAATTTTCCTTAGCGTGTATTCCGAGCAGCGATTAAAAAACTATAGAATATAAATAAAATATAAATTTCGTCGCTCTCGTCTTCATCGAGTTAGTAGTAGGATATGATGATTTTTCAAATGTTGATTAGTCACTAAAGCCAATGCGGATTCGAGATAGATCTCAAATCTCCCTGAAGACTACGAAAATTTGGATTTAAAAATTCAACACAAACTTTAAATACAAGATTATATTGACTTTATGAAATTGCATTTTCATGTTTCGTTACAATACACATTAAATTGTTATCAATATAATATTTGATATACAAATTATATACATTTGATAATTTGATATACAACTATTAATTGCAATATATTCGCGGATAGGACATTCCTTTATTCCAATATAATAGTGTACGTTCATGAAACGCAATCCGACTAATATACCTATGTACTAACTTACGCCCATTTCACATATTATTGTGCCATCTTTAGCATACTAGCTAGTTTTAAATATCGTGTGCAACATTTAAAACACGTGTGTACCAGAACCTGTACTATACTCTATTCGCACAATAATGTATGATAAAACTATTAACTCTAAAGTTACTAATTAGTGTGGACAATAGGGCATGTTCTATTATCAAAACTAGTTATACTAGCTAGCGTGATTCCTTTAACCAGTATACTGTCACACTATTCATACGGATCCAAAAACTAGTATACTAGCTATCATACTGGAGATAGTACGATAACTAGTATCGTGTGAAACGGACTTTACATACTGTAGTTTTACCGAACCGATATTGATTAGCAAACCAACAGTTTACATGACTGTTTTCACGCGATCACAGTGTGTCTTATCTCCCCAAGCGGCGGTATCGGATCTCTCTCCGTTTTGTGCGCTTTTTTCGCGTCCCCCTTATCCGTTTTCCCTCCGATTCAAACACTGTTTATGTGTATAGGTAGGTATACCTTGCATACAGCGTTTCTCACAATATACCTTATAACATACACGCGTTTCCGACGTCGGTTTTCGCATTGTCCTCGTTGTCCGCGCGCGTTTCGACCCAAAGTGATTACCGCGGTTTATCCGTTTAAGCGCATTGTCGCGTGCAGCGCGCGGTGTACACGACGCGAATCGGTTTTGTGGTGGCGGCGGCGGTGGCGTCGTCGTTCGAATATAATCGACAAAACGTCGTCGCGGTATACCCGCCCGCCGATACCTCACCACCGTCCGCCGTACACTCTGTGCCCGTGACAAAGGCCCGCGAAAAATTCCGTCTTTAACACACATGTCGTCTCCGAGATTATCGATCGCCGCATTCGTACCCGCCTTTATGCATCTTGTACCGCCGCATTGTTATAACAACAATAATACGTATATTATATATATTGTATTATAACGTCCGTACAGAGAAATGTGTGTTTTATATTTTCCTTTCGAACGTTTTCCTCGTACACCGCGTCGTCGTCCCCTTCTACCGCCGCCGTATACACATTGTATAAAGTTATTAGGCCGCGTTCGCGTATAATATTTTATATTATTATTATTGTTATTATGTACGGGGGACGACGCGACAAACACGCGACATCGTGCAGCATGCGAGCACCGGCACCGGTCAAGTGTAAATAAAATGACATGTGAAACGGGCCCCGTAAAATTGCCGACCGCGCCTTTACGTACGGAATAATACATGGGTACCTCCCGAAAAAAAAAAAAAAAAAAAATCTCGTTAGAAACGTATGATGTGTATACCGGGTGCCTCCGAACTCCGTGCGGTATACGAACGCGCGTATATAATTCCATTATCATAATATCGGTTCGTTCTGCCGCTAATCGTGTATTCTCGGTGCCGCGTGTTTCTGTATATTTATTATATACATATATATAAATAACGTGCAGACGGTACTAAACCCTTTAGCACCGGTCCTCGAATCCGTATACCCGGCGATTCGCGAACGCACTCGCACGGTTTGACTCGAGTACCTATTATCATACACGTGTAACCGCTATATTAACCCCTTTTAATACGCGATTATATGATATTTTTATCGTATAAACGTTACGCGAATATTTGCCGTCACGTCAATTTTGTTATATAGATGTACCTATGTATGTATGTTATTGGCTATTGTGGCGATGTTGTAATGCGGGGATACGATCTCTCGTCGTATTGTACTTATCCATCGCTTCCCGTTTACTTGAATACCGAAAAACTTATTTTTTCTTCCATTTCTAACAAACGGAAGACAGATAATTGTTCTTTGCCCGAATGGATACGCAGTAATGTACTTAGGACACCCGATTTGAATTTATATAGATCGTGTAAAAAATATTATATTTTATATATAGGTAATACTCTCATTGGACTGAGGGGGAGGGGGGTACCGGGAAAATTCCGAAAGTAAAGGGGAATGTTTGAAATATTTGGTCTACATGTTGGTGAAACTTTTTTTTAAGGGAGTAGGGAGTGAACACGCAAAGGATATTCACTGAATAATGTCCTGCCCGAAGACAACCCTCGCAGTGATCCAACGGAGGCGGACGGAACAGAAAAACGAGAGAACGCGTATAGGTAGTAGAAGTTGCGAAATTCCTATGCGCGCAGTGTAAACCGGACCAAAAAAAAAAAAAACGTTATTTTCGAATGGAATTCTGTAAAGTTATAATTATTTTCCTGTATATTTTTCATATGCCTACATGGCCGATAACATTCCGGAACCGATATCATCGTTTTCGTATAATAGTACGATGTGCATCGGGCGACTGTGTATGATTACGATACCGGGGGCACGCAGCGCGCAATCGATCGGAAAAAAAGAAATCCTGCGCATATTACTTCATTATTATTATCCGCCTATGTTAACTACCAATCCGTTTGATTTAGGGATCGGGCAATCGCTCGTAACGATAATCATTGTTATTGTTGCTATGTGGTTCTACCGCGTGATGGCGTTCAGGAATAATAATACACACATCTCGTACGATATCTTTTAATAATAATAAATACGAGATCGTATCGCTTTCGTCTCCCAATTAAAGCGTTAACAATACGAATCGGTCGACGCGGAGACAGACGCTGCATTATTATTATTACGCGTGACGACAATGTACCTACTACAGCTGTTATTGTTATTATAATACCTCGATTTTGATTTTTAAATTTGAATGTTCTTATTTTCGTTCATCACGGGGATATCGGCCACTAATGCGTATGGCCCGATCCTCCGATTCTCCCTGCCAACCGCTATTATAATGTCACTTCTCCAGTCCGACCCTACATTTACTTAAGGGGCCTCCTACACATAATTTGTTCCCTTTGTCTATCTCGCAACAAAAATACACATCGCATTTTAACGATTGCCATTCTTTGGTTGAGTTTAGGGAATACGAACTAATTATACATTATATATATATATATAAAAAAAGAGTATTTAATATGCCTTGACCGAACGATTTTATTACTATTTTCATTCGTATCATGAAAAAATATGTGCAGTTTTAATTTAACTTGATATATCTTAATTTTAACGATTGATAACTTAATAAAAATTAAAAAAAAAAAAAAATTCTAGGCATAGTAAATATTATATTTTATAAAATGTATTAAAAGTCCTTTTTTCTTAAACTCAACTAGAGAGTCGCAATAGTCGAAGGGCGAAATGTATATTTGTTGTTATATTATACGCGTGAGTCAGATAGAAAAAACAAATTATATGAGAACCTTTAAGTGATTTATTTATTATAAAAAAATCCGTGACATTTTTTCGTCTTCTAAGAGGTCTTTTTCTTTCGGGGTTCTATTCTTGTAATACCACCAAGCGTAGAAAATTGATTCTGATTCCGCCAAGCTCAGCCTACTACAGTCTTATACTTTTTTTCTAGAAGTCTGCTTTTATAGTTCGTTATTTTTCTTGTTTATCCACACTCACCTCGGTCACCTTTCTCTTTCATTGATCCAAGCATATCTGATCGTATGATTTTCCTCACTAAATCAATTAAAATATTTTCCTCTACTTTCCTCGATAGTAATTCATAAACGTTGGACGTAATCATATTACTAGATATTTAAAAAAAATATTATGATTTTCGGTGCCTACGTCGATATTTTATTTGCACATTTTTAAATGTTGCCATTAATTTCTATAATATTTCTTCAAATACAGTATTTTTCGACAGTTAAGAAAAATCGCTCTTGAGATTTCATATGTCTTATAGAATTTCGTTACCGTCACAATAATAATTTTATAATATAGATATTTAAATGGGTAAAATAAAATATTTAAATTATGCATGCATGTGTTAATCGCGACAACGCGTGACAGTCTTTTTCGTATTTTATCGGCTTGAAAATCACATAAACAAACTTATAGATAATATCTATAGTATAATATAGGTAAACTATCTTCGTTGATAGTGTGTGCGTATACAAATTGGTAAAATTAAAGTATATCCGAATTAAAAAAATAAAAATAATAATACGCGTGATTTACATTAAGATTTTTGAATTTATAAAGATCCTTTTTTTTTTAAATATACGATACGGTCGGATGGCAACAGATTTTTAGTCAGATTTGAACAATATTTAAATGAAAATGTAATTTACGTACTAAACAGTATTATTAAATTATTTTTTTTTATCATGTCTACTATGTATTAAACGCGTGCAGTGTATTCAAATTTCGCATCTTAATTAGACTTAATTAGAATGATTTATTCTCTGTGTTTCCTGCCGAAGATACTATAAGTAATATTTTAACGGATCTTATGTATTATAATATACAATCACGTCTGTTAAGGTATCTGAAAATATGTCTCGTGATACGAATAAAGATTGTTTTACATTATGTAAATTTAATTTTAAACATAGTCTTGTATGTATATTATTATATACGTACTTACGTATTTGACGCGAAAATTAGAAAAAAAAAACTTCTGAAAAAATATGTCGGTATAAATTATAACCTTATAATCCTCTATAAGGAGTTTGCATTAAACATTAAATGGTAGAATTAAGATTAAGACGTTTAAGGTTTACGGGGTTTTTTAGAGGAGACGGTTTAGTTAATGGTTTAGCCTTATGAATTATGATATAACTGACCGCAAAATTTACAGGAACAATTATTATAATATATTATATATTGCTATTGAAGGTTTCCTCAACTGATTATTAGAGTCTGGATTTCAATATAAAATGCTTTATGAGGACAATGCATTCTAATAGTATATACAATTCATGTATAAGATATACCTTTGAGGCTTTAATAGTAAAATTATTATTTTTTTTTTTTTTTAGAATTTTTCATTGCTTTCCAGTTTTTTTTTGGGGGGGTATTATCACTGAAAAAAGGTATTTTCGGCTATATTTAAAGTTTTTTTTTTAACAATTTTCACACAGGACATTTGAATCCAGGCCTTACTGATTGCTGCAAACAATATTATTACCGACTTTGAAAGTGATAATTTATCGTTATAATATTATTATAGATTAACGTTTCAGTTTGGATGTATTTTTCGGAACGTTATGAAATGTGACTATAATAATATTTGAGTACCATCCATATAGATGCCTATATAGCCCGTTATAGCGCAATGCGGAGATTTTACGAAATTATACGTAGGTAACTTATGGCCAATATACCTTATAAGGTCTGGACCAAATTATTACGTCTCGTCTGTGTGGGAGAGAAAATATCAAATTTCTATCGCATGCAAGTAAAATACATAAAAAAAACAACTCCGTATGATAAAAAAAAAAAAATAATAATAATACTCACGTGCCGCACAGACGTAATACACGTATATTATTATTTAAAATGAAGTAATCTCGTGTTTGTTATCGACCGCGGCCGTAATTGAACAATATATACCTGATAATAATTATTGTAATGATACAGTTTTCGTGTGGTATATATAAAAAAAAAAAAAGGTATCGCGGGCGGAGTTTTGAACCGCAAAACGCCGCGTGTTGTCTGTGATCGCCGTATCGAGACGTTACAAGATCAATCGCGTGCGGCGGTTCTGCGGCTATCGTGTATACAAACAAAACCCTCGTTTACTGTACACACTGCAGGAGATGGTTTTGAGTTTTGATCGTGAACCGCCGATTATCTCTAGACATACACCGAGATTTTGAGTAAATTAAATTTTTGGGGTTTTATTTTTCAGAAATTGTATAGAAATCGTTTTTATCAACGATCTTTATTTATGTATCGAATCATCGACAATGGTTGTACGGTTCTCGGCAGTGTTTGAAAATTAACGCGTTCGTTGAATTTAATTTTTTTTTTTGGAGAAATGCATTTTCCAACCTAACTCCGAAACACACCTATCACGTTCTATTGAAAAAGCGTATAAAATATATACTCAAAATGCGTCTTTATAAGTGGCCGCGTGTGATAGCTCTGTGTGCCGACCTTATCCTCAAAGAGTGTACAATTATAGTGCGAAAATGACCCGAAAATTTAATCATATTGATATCAAACTGAGTAGAACGCAGATATATACAATAAACTGGATTGCTGGAGATGAATTTCAATCCAAAATGTAACTCTAGGCTTTTCGGCTTTACCATTCACTTT